>JAEQBH010000256.1:0-511378 GCA_016808115.1 Tetrastigma voinierianum | reverse complement strand
CTATAAATGCGAGGTTTCATTTTTTTTCAAAGACTCAGAGACTACTTTTCAAAAATAAATCGCCTAATTATTATTATTATTTTTTTAAACTACATTCATCAATTACAGTTTTGAAAATTAACCTTAAGGTTAATTTAAAACTATGGTTTTAAGGTTAATTTTTAAAACTGTGATTGGTTAGTGCGTTTTCAAATCACAGAAATATGAGTTTAGTAAATTTTTTGAAAATAAGAGATCCTCATTTAAAAATTATGATCAAAAGACCTAAAACCAAGGCCAGGTCACCGAATTTTAAAAAAATTGATAAAGGGATCAACAAAACCTTAGGTATCACCCTGAAATTTAAGTTATGAGGTCATGCCTTACCACATGTGTACAAGGTTTGATTAGGCCTGACGACTCAAGGTTTGTCGATCCATTTATCAAATATTTTGTCCTTTTCAAGGACCTAATTTCTTGTGGTGGCGTTTGTTCTTTTTTGGTTTTCAAGTTCCAAAGTTAAAAACTTTAGCCTTCAATCTATTTTTTTTTTAATCTTTTCATGATCAGACACTAAATTTCTTAAAAACTATGATCTTAAAAGCTCACTAGTTAAAACAGAAAACATCACCCTTGGGCAACAATGAGAGAGCTAGTACCAAATTCACTACTAATGCGTTAAAAAACAAACAGAATTTACTATTAAGAACTATTTAGTAATATGTTGAAAAGAAAGTTTTATTTCAAAGCATTAAAATAAAAAACAAATGTCACCTTCGTTTTGTATCTGATTCAAAATTTTAAATAAATCAGCAAGATTCATAAAGGTGGTTTCCTTTGGAAAAACATTACAAAAGCACATTATGTTTCTAGAAAATACTATAATCAGAAGTTTTTTGGCCTTTGAAAATTTTGGAGCAAACAAGTTATAAATAGAAAATAGGGTTGAAAATTGAAAGTAACAAAAATAAAATAAAAATATATATAGAGGCACAAAAAACAATTTTTACAAAACGCTGGAAACTGATATATCTAATGTAAGTCTAGAAGAGACATAAATACATCCTCCTTAAAAGTCATCAAATGATTTTTTTTTAATAAAGTGAAGAAATTTGGTCAGAAATGCACACTGTGGACATGTAGAGAGAGATACATGTCATGATCACGAAAATTAAAAAAATTCCTTGCCAATATGCTTACATCATCACATCTATCACTATATGGGGATATGGTCCCACTAATCAAACACATATGCCAATAGAGCATTTATATCATTCATGAGATTTTTTAAATTTCAAAAGGACTTATGAAATTACAACCAATAAGGGTAAGGGTCAACTGGTCAAATAAATTTGGGGCCAAGTATCCTCCGACACTTCCGTATCGAGATCGCTCATAAGTACCATTTTACTAATTCACCACCCATATTTCATGTTTCTCACACTGATTTCCACCACCGTCTCGCCCTGCTTACTTTTTTTTGTTGGGCCTACGCCTAGAAAAGTCCTAGAAATGGATTTGGGTGTCATTATAAAGGAACACAACAAATTGGTTATCTTAGAAATAATCTTTTTTTTCCTAATGTTATTGAAAGGAAAAATAATTCTTACTAATTCAAACTCACACATCCATAGATCCAAGATATAATTTGCTATAAATCATAAAGGATGAAACAATATCTAAGTTACTAGTAAGTACAATTTGGCATAAATCACAAATTTTGATAATAGTGATAGAATATTTTTCATGACCGATAGATCACACTTTTTTCTAACAGATAATTGGGTTTTGTAACGCCTTCTACAATTCCAGAGGGTGTACTGTGATGTAAACTGTATGGTCGATATAAAAACTAAGCGCTTCCTTTTAATTATTTTAGAGCTACAATAGAATTTTTAAAGTTGTTTTGGCAGAAATTATAAAGTTTTCAATAATTGTAAGTACTTTGGCAAATTAAGAAAGTGAGGGGGTGAAAGTACAAATGATAAATAATAATAATAAATTACCATAATGGTTTAGGGGAAGCCTAGAAAATTTCAGATTCGGATGACGCCAAACTGTGATCGCGCCGTTAAATTTGCCTCGCTAGGGGTTCAGCACTCCAAAAAAATTTCGCTGAATTCCTCGAGACACATAATATTTTACGATTTTCGTGGGTGGGATAGGAAGTCGCCAAGTGATTTTCAGTAGATCACAGGGATTTTTACAAAATTCGTAAGTCGGGAAATGGTTTTCTTGATCTATATAAGTCTAGTTTTTAAATAAATTGAACTTAAAAGAAATAAACGTTTTATGTAGAATGGACCGAATGATAGACATTATCCAAATAATAATAATAATAATTAAGGAAAAAGAATAAAGCCGTAATTATTTTTTAATCAAAAAGACAATGAGTGGTGCGGCAAGAGAGAGTTTTAGAGTTTTATATTTTTTCTTCTTCGCTTTCTATTTACGTAAACGATTGTAGATTGCCTTTTTCCTCGGGCGAAAGTGTAAAGCCGGTCTACGCGACGAGAGCCATCTGCAGGTACTGTAAAAGTTTAGCATTTCACAAAACTCCAAAAGGTAGGAATTTTCCTACTTGAGTTATTTTTAGCTAAAGGTAATGTAATGACTTGCTGAAATTTTCAAAGGTCAGTGGAAAACAAACTTCTGGTAAAGGCCCAAAATGTTTGGATTGAGTTTAGAATTTGTGAATCTCCTGGATCGTGTTCTGAGGTCAGGCCAATTTCGACTATTTTCTGATATAGTTCGGTTGAAATTTTTGTAATTCTTATCTCTGATAGGCCTAAATACATAAGGTCTTCAGAAAATATTTTTAGTGCTTTTAGACTCCATGGGAAGTCCCTTGAGTCTAGAATTTAACCATATGTTTTTGTCAATAGCATTTGCAGCCCACATAATTTCTAAAATTTAATCAGAGTGTCTGGGCAAAATTGCTTGGTCGGTGGCCGACGTGTGTGGTCTAATTCATCGAATAGCATAGGTTGTGAGCTGAAAAAGTTGCTAAAACTGGATAGCTTGGTGGGGCATTTCATGTAGGGCATTTTTGTTAATTTCACCTCATATTATCGATGTCCTTATCTAATGTGGCTAGCACGCAAAGTTTTGTTGAAATCTAAGTTCGTTTTCGATATAGTTGCTTTTGAAAGCCCCTTTGTATATGCTTTTATGGTTAAGTCACTGAACTGAGGGCATTTTCCTTTGTACTTTGTATGGATTGTGTAGGCAATTGGAGCATACGACGATAATCTAGCGTGCTTGACAAGAATTGAAAGAAATTAGTCGAGAAAAAAAAAAAAAAAGGTGAGTACTCAAAATCGTTAAACAAAGTGTTTAAATTATGTGCTCAGAAGTGCTTTGAAAATATAATAATTAGTAAAGCATTTTTTTTACCCTCCCAATTTGTTATACTCAAGAGAAAATTTCATTTCAAGACTTAAGAAACAATTGGCTCCTCGGTTTAGCAAAAAACCCCGCATGGCACAAAATTTCGGGCCCATTCGAGCGGTATCTTGACCCAGTACGGCAAGGTTGGCTGGACATTATGACTAACTATAAGCTTCACCCGGCCTTAATCAAAGTTGATATAGTATATATTTATATAGTGAGTCGCCTTCCGCACATTCGGCATAGATAGTTAGCGCTACATGGACCCATAGTATATGGTGATGAGGTGTTGGTTCCGGAGGTTCCACTGCATCCCGCATTTCGTTCCGAGGTTCCATTATGCTTATAGAGATCCTACCGCGGTACCACCGCTGCATCATAGGCATTGTTAGTAATAGTGTCGGCAGGGCCTATTGTATGGACATGGTATTTTGTTAGACTATTTATGAGAATTTATTATTATGGATGATTTGCATGTGTTTATTATATATATAATGTCCTCAATAATATTATTAATTATTCTAATGTTCCCTAACTTATTAGTATGGGAATAAAATTAATGAATTAAGATTAGTATAAAAGTTTTTGATTGATATTCATGGGGATGATTATGTGTATGAGATACAAATCAAATTTTTATATCTATTTGTTGAAACAAAATATCATTGCACTGCCTCGAGATTAATACATGGATCAAAGTCATAAGCTAATCATAGTATATTGAAGAAGCCATTAAACTTTGACCCGAGATCTCTAATAGTTCTCAACATAAGGAATATCGTGTTTGATATAATTCAAAATTGTCTTTAATCTGATGACTATAAGGTTATACTTGAACATAATAAGAATTATGTGTGTGAGATATTGTTTTATTAAGATGGAATTTGTCCTCTATTATAAGAGAGATATCTCTTAGTCCTCGACAATTGAGACTCGAGAAAAATGTATCGGAGCGTGCTCAAATGAATCGATGGAGATCAATTTCATTTGTTTAGTCAATCTCAATCGTTTCAAGTAATCAAAGAGCAAATAACGATATAAGCGCCGACTTGTCTACGCCTTTATATTCTATCATGATATCATGAGACAAAGGATTATGTCAGTATTATTATACATGTCGTTTCTGATCAAGGAGTTTTCATTTAACTCGGTAGTCATAATGTCTTGCTAGAGGCCACTATGACTCAGAGGATCAAATGATTAGCCTACCGCCAATGTTATTGTGGTCATTGAACCTATAGGTCTACATTAAGAAGAAAACGAAATGGTCAATCTGCTATGGCTTTTACGCCCTGTAGTAATTTAAAATGATGAGATTATTTTGGAATTACAAACAATAATTAGTTGTTAGTTTAAATTCACTTAATTCTTGAGAAAGCTTAAATTGTATGATTTAAATTATAACAAATAATTAATTTGTTATATTATTGGATAAGGAGCCAATCTAGTTTTTAAAAAGAGTTTTAAATATATAATAATATAAATTAAGTTTCTATTATTCGATATGATTTGAATTTTTTAAATTGTTATTATTTAAAAGTAAAGTTTAAATATATAATAATATAAAATTGCTTTTGACTTAAACCCTAGCATACTTATATAGATATATAGTATGGGTAGATATATATATTTTGTTGTAGTCAGTTTTTTACTCTAATGTAAATAACCAAAACATGTAGAAAGAAAAGAAAACCCTAATTTTGTTTTGAGAATATTTCAACCTCAATCTGGTCATTCTGTAATGTACAATCTGCTCATTATTTGTTCGTGTGTGAGGTTACTTGTAGAGGGTGGTCGCTTAAAGAATCTCTTTGAAGATCCCAACAAAACCAAGACGACTTAAGGTTTGACGAATCGATATACAAGAGGTAAGCTCTGATACTTTCCCATCTTTCATCGTTTTTATGAAACACATGTGATCCTCAGCGGATTAAGGGATAAAAATTTTAAATTCCACGCATTTATGTTCCAATCAGACTTATTCGCCTCGTGATCCCAACACATGGGGATAGGTAGTGTTCGAGGCTCACTATTGATGTCGTTCCTCGTGTTCCGGCATCACGCCTAGGGTATTTCAAAATGGCCACAGCTGGTTGGTACTTCGATTTTATGTAAGATAAGACTTTCATATTAACCACCATTGAAATAGTTTTCAAAAGAGCGCGCAATGGGCTGCGTAACGTAGCTGTAATGGTTTTCACAGCAAAACTCGCTTTCATAAACAATTTACAAATTACTATGCACACGCATTGCTATCGGGAGAGGTACACACAACAGACAAACAACATTTAGAAATCCTATAGGTACCACCGAGCCCATTCGTCATATAGTTTTCTATTTTTAAATAATTTTCAAAAGTATGTGTTGCTGAAGTCGAAGACTTTCTTTTAGGATCCTCACCCAGACGTTGTGTTGTATGTATATATAAGATAAGGTAAAAGTAAACTTAGGGTAAAAGTTAAAATGTGACATTTTGCTATGTAAATATCTTTTGTAAAATATGCATGCATGGTTTTTGAAAACAGGTTTGCGATGAAATTAAGGTCGGATTTGATTCGTATCTTATATTTTGATGAGGACCAAAGGTCCTTTATGGTTGTAAATTTGGGATTTTTGGAAAATATTGGGAGGTGTTGTAGTTTTTTTATACAGGATTTTTTGTACATTGTTGATCACCGTGCCACAGGCCGCTTGATTTAAGTTAGCTAAATCTAAAGGTGTGATTTTGATAGAAAAGGAAAATTTTATAACCAACGTTTTCCACAAAGACGCTTTCTGTGCCAGCTTTAATCTGCTTAGTCACAGAACTTGTCACGAGCAGCTTAGTCTCTCTGAGGTTACTGGTGGAGCGTTTCGCAAATTCCTCTCACGTAAGGGGTCCTGGTCATAGCTACCAAAGACTCTTCAGTCCTCAACAACGACGCCAAAAACTTGATTAGACCAATTTTTCTAACATGGCTACTAAAGACTCTTTAGTCTCAGGAAATTGTGCCAAAAACTTGTAGACTGTTCAAAAACATGTTCACCTCATTTCTAACACTACTGCCAAGGACTAGTTAGTCCCTAACGGCAATGACGCCAAAAATTTGTTTGACGAAATTTAAGTATAGACCAAATTCAATACCAACAACTTGAGATACTAATAATACTATTTTTCTGCTATTTGCTTATGATAATATGCTTAAAATTCAGTTTGGTCTAAATTACTGCAAAGTACACAAAAACATAGAATAATGAAAGTGTTAGACTAAGAGTCACCTGATATCATTCCCACAAGGATTGATGAGAAAATTCTAAAGATCAATACCCCTAATACCAAGATCATCACTATTTGAACCTCTAACAAGAAGATTGATTAACTACAGCCTTACAATTTGTAATAAAAGTATTTTTGTATATTTTTCTTTAATGAAACAGATAATTCAAACTAAATGGATTAGAGGTTTCACTGAGTTGGAATAACATTGAAATGGGATCAGTGTTATGATCATCAAATTACAAAGGTTGCTTTATAAGTTGTTGAAAACAATATAGTCATGGACTTAATTTAGATTTGTCCTACATGCTTTTAGTATAGCGCCTTGGATTACCTCTGACATTATATATTCCCACTCTTTAGAACACCATATTCTAAACTGTGTCAATGGGTCTAAATAGCTTACTTTTAGGATTTGAACATCTTCAAGATTTCCCATTGTTTTTCCTACACTAGTACTTCTCACAACAATTTTCGACTAAAGTTCGTCATTCATAGATGTAATAACATAAGCCTCTTTTCAATTTAATTGACATCTCAATCTTCGCCGAATTTAATAATCACTCCCCCATTACAAGAGCACAAAATTCTCTCAAACCGAGAACTATTTGAATATTAAATGCATCAATTCCACTACCTTTCTCATATGGTTCTTATGCTCGAGAACATATCATTGCCACCCAAAAGGAACCTGAAGTCGAGGTTAGAACACTCACCCATGATCTCATATGATATTTAGAGTGCATTAGTTTTGGGTGCCAGTATCGTGCCCTTCAGTATACTCCTGTTATTGCTCGCTTCCAGTAGTCCATTTATGTCACCGAGGGATCCTCGAAATCGAGCAAAACATACAAAATAAACTCTTTGGGTATAATATGCTAATACTTAAAACAGAAAATTTCTAGAATAATACCAATTAAATCAATTTAATACTCAAACCCACAAAATTCATTTAAATACTACAAAATGATAACTAAAACTCCAATCCCTTCCCTTGAAAGAGCTAGCCTTCCATAACTGATCACAAGTGACAATGACTAAGCTTCCAGATCAAAATTCATTGAAATGGACAAAACTAAATAAAATAGATTTTTAAATAACTCCATTCCACTAAAGTCTCATACTGATAAACGAAGCTTCGATTTCTCAGCGATCCACTTCCGATATGCTTCAACTAAGATCCACTACTCTAATCTAAAAGATGAAAAACTAAAAAAAAAAAAATGTACAAAAGCTTTTACTACTCTTTCGTTTTTTCAAGAAATTATGCAGTTGGTCTCCTAAAAGCTACAATGCGACTGCTCCTATGAGTTCTCTGCAATTTATAGGCCCCAATGATCGGGTCCCAAAATGAAGGCAGACACGCGGACTTAGATAGCTCAAGAATTTTCCCTAGTCGCAAGATCGATGTCGCGACATTCTTGCTAGGATGCAGCCTCTTTCTCGTGTCTCAACTCTAATTTTTATTGTTCCAGAGAATGTCGCGATTTTTGTCTTCAGGTCGAGTCTACATTTTTCCCGATGTATGTAACGTCGCACTTTGAATTGATCTTCAATGTTGCAGCCTTGTTTTGATGTCGCAACTCAGTCTATGTCGACCGCTATGACGCCGCTAATCTTCGAGTCGCTGACTTTGAAATATGTTGTGGCTACATTCCATGCCGCCGCTGACCGATGTGATGCGTTACGACTGATTCTTCCTCGCTCGCTTCGCCTGCGTAACTCCGAACGCTCTTGCTACTGTCATACCCTTTATCCAATGTTGCACTCAATATGATGTCCCAATGATTCTCATAGGCTTTAATGTCATACCGAACCGATGTCTAATTTTTCTACTCTATGTCCCAACTTTGACTTTCTTTTGACCACTTTTGCTTCTTTTCTCACTTTTCTTTTTTCTTTTTATTTGTTTTTCGTTATACACCTACAAAAACACTAAATTTGGTGAAGTATCCATAATTTGCAATTAAAACGAGTATTCAACAAAAAAAGTCATGCAAAAATGGATAAAAAATAATCATAAAATTCATGCTTATCAAACTCCCCCAAACTTAAAGTGTTGCTTGTCCACAATCAATCCAAAATAAATGAATTTTATGGCTCATTATTTCCAACAGTAGTTTGCATAAATAATGGCACTTAAGTTTAATGATTAATCAATTATGAAGAGAATTCTTAACATTAACATCACAATTATAGGATCAACTTCATACTTTGTATTTAGTTTACATAGACAATAGTTTCAAGATTTGCATACAACTTGGGCTCTCACATTTCTTAAATGATCGAGGCGCGGCGTTTGGTTGTGCCCCTTGAAAAGATCAGCAAAGTTAGGTATTTTGTGGCGAGATTAGAGGTAGTTATGGATTTTCTAATATGATTTTAGTCCCATAGGGTTTGGTTGCTGGAAATCGTCTCTCCACTTCAATGCCATGACATGTAAATCCGTAGATCAAATAGGTATTCAAAGTTTGTAATGTGAGGCTTAGGTAAGGGTAGTTGTGAATATCCATAATTCTTAATATACACATTCTTTCTTATCTTACCCATAATTGTGTATTCTTCCATCATTTCTTCATTCTTTTCCTTATGTTGTCAATATATTTCCAAAACTCGTTGGGTACATTTTTCTTTATCCCTTTCTACCATTCAATATGTACAATTTATGAAATTTCTTCAATAAAACTACAATTGTTTCCTCCTTGACTTTTCTCGAAGAAGGCAAGTGAGGCAATGCAACAATCCACATGTTTCCACCTCCACCGTTTTAGTAGCAAACTTTGGGTCAAGAACTCCTGCACTGGCATTGTGGTATTGAAACACTCAAGGCACTTAATAACTCAGTAGAGCTATATGGCTTGACTTACTCAACATGGTCTTTCTCACATTTTGCTTTCTTTTGTTTTCCTTTCAATGTTGCATCAGCAAATTTCTTAATTAGTTTACTTCCAGTTTCTTTGCATTTGACATTCCGGATTTCCTCCAACTTGTTCCTCATCTCTTTTCTATTAATTTCTTCTTTTCCAAAGACATTGCAGTAAGTCAGGTTCTTATCAAGGTTACTGCAATGAGGGTCAAAATGTGTGATTTGGTTTCCAAGAAAGAAAATAAGGCTGCATTGGCCTGTAAAATGAGGTACTGAGATGTATGCAAACACATCAACATTAGTCGGGCAACAAAGTTCAAACTTCCAAGGACGACTGCAATACGCCCCAATGGTCAGAAAAATTAGGATTTTTCATCTGGACAATTCTAATAAGCTCTAGTGGACTGCGGGAATGGGAAGATGCCTTTCTCGTTGGATCTCATAATGTTTCCTTTAATTAGCATTTTCAGCTTCTAGATAAGGGCACAAAAACTGTAAGTGTATGTCTAAAATACAAGAATTGAATCAGACAGCGATGAAATAATCATATTATGTCCAAGTTTTAAATTATCCATAAATACGCTAATGTTATTGTTCTGGGTCATACTTTCAAATTCCTTAAACTCGGGGCTTTGTTTTATGTCTTTTCAAGTTCTACTTAGCTATTTACCACATTACACAATAATCCCCAAAATCATTTGCTCATAAATAACACAATATGAATTATGAAATAATGTGCTTTTACTTAATACGTAAGAAAATACAAAGAAATAAGAAATGAGGAAAGTGCTGGGAGACACAATTGCATGGCCACCTAAAAACTAAATTTTATTTCTATAATTAATTATAAAGGAAATAAAGTATTATGGTTACATTTAAGTTCATATTTATTTTTTTCTTTGATGGGATTTGAGTATTTTGATGTTTAACTTAGCCTTCTAAAGTGATAACACCGAGATGGAACAAAAATCGAGAGAGATGCAGCCTGTATTTCTTCACAGCTGTACCCCATACTTGTTTGTAAACCAGTCTTAAAGATCCTTGCATTACTCTTCATTAGCTCATTCCCACGCTTCCCAATGGAGTTGGAGTGGCCCTCGAACCGTTCTGGGAGCATAAAGGCTAGGAATTGCAGAGGTCCGTGACTGTACCGCAATCTCCTCCTCATGTTCAGAAGGCTTCCATCTCTTCATATCTTTCTCCGACCGCGCCCTTATCTCTTTTATGTTCCTTGTAAAATTCAAAGCCATTAGCCTGAGGAAAATGGTGTTCTTTTCTCCATCTCCTTATTCCTCTTCTAGCATCTTCAACAAATCTGATCCTTTCTTTAACTGTTTCATTCACAAAACTCTCTTTCTTCTCCTTCATTTCACGCCCTCAAAGATCCCGTTTCGCTTTCCACTTCTCCATTCTTTCACTTCCCTCACTGATGGCACGCAAGATGTTTTCTTCTACTGATCTCCAAGTGCTATCTCCATCTCGCCTCTTCTGATCTCGCCGCTCATCCTTTGCTGCTGATATATATCCTCCTTTTTCATTTTCTGGGAAGTGATAGCTACAGCAACCAGTTGTCGCTGGCCCGTCGGCCGTGGCTCTCTTTTTCTCGCCTTCGCTTAGTGCAGAGCAACTGTTCTACACCGGTTTCTTTTCTATTTTCACTCTCTTTTCTCTTCCTTAGTCTGTAAATATAAGCTGGTACCTAATGGTCTCCAGGAGGAGCACATCGCTTCTGCCTTCTTTACCTACTCTCATGATCTCCTCCATGCAGATGGCGTGGTGGCACAGAGATTGTTTTTGAAGCCTCTACCATTCTCCTCGCCACCTGAGCTCTTAGTTATCTCCTTTATGAGGATTCTTCATAAGATTTTCAAAATTTCATGCACTTCCCTCCTCAGCTAACATTGGTAGGTCCTTTTCTCCAAAAGGCACCATCTCCTTCTTAACATATCACTACATAGTTCTTTCTTTGCCTCCGTGTTTGCATAAAACTCTTTGAATGCTTTTCTCCTCTGTCCTGCCTTCAATGTTGGCAAAATCATCTCCAACCTCTTTTCTCTATTTCCTTCTCAAACCCTTTCTCGTGAGAGCCGGTTGCCTACACCCCCTTTGTTTGTTAGAACCCTCCTGCACCTTCCGATTCACCATCTGCCTCCTGACTTCTCCCCTTATTTCCTCGGGCACAGAACAGCTCTGCTCTCAAATGTTCGACCCTCTCACACATTACCTCCATAATGTTCTTAATCACTTGGCCCAAAAGTGAGAGCTGTGTGGATGTAGACATTCTTCAGAGTTTCAAAACGAGGGTGTGGTGCTGAATTAAAAAGGTTTCTAAATGTTGAGGAATTTGGTTTGAATTTGAAATTTTCACTATGTTCTCTTTGTAAGGAGGATACCCTAGAATGGGTATGGTATTGTTTTCGACTTTAAAAAGAAATTCTTTTATTATTTGGGCTCATCGTCATGATATCAGAGAAGCAATGTTCTTGACTCGAGAGAGAATGCTCGAGACATTGTGATGCGATGTCACAACTCAAAAGAAGGTTCGCAACATCGATCCTAGTGTCGACTTTGAAAATTTTGAGCCGATGTCGCAACAACAAGAAACAATGCCGGACTTCGCAGACGCATTTTCCTCTTCCCCATTCCTACTGTGCTTTCCCCAATCCATTTATTCAAGCATACTCACCTCCGGTTATTAGCAAAATCATTATCATTGAAACACAGATTATCATCTCAAAATTTTAACAATGATTCAACTAATTAAATTTAACTAAACTACAAGAAATCAAAAGAACTTCAATCAATAAAAAATAAATAAAAATTCAAACACACAAAAATAAACTTGACATGAAGAGAAACAACAGAATAAAAATATAATCTGAAAATTTCACAGAGATTTCCATTAGAAGTCAAGTTTGAATTATCATTCTTGATATTTCTTTTTATAAGTTGAAGAATTTTTCAATGAATTCGACAATCACCAAAGATTCGAAGGCTCCCAAAGAAAGCTTCCTACGAATGTCGTTAGTCGACTTGGATCGTCATATAATATTTTAGCAAATTCTTCAATAATTTCTCCTATTTAAGACTGCTTTTTCCTTCTCATTTAAAATTCCTCCAAGATAATGTTTCAGTCTGGTCAGTCCACTTAAACCCTTTCCCTGACACCGTCATAATGTCGCTTTCTAAAGTTGTAATCGCAATTATACATTTTACTTAATTAATTCTACCTTGACTTGTTTCTCCCGGAATACTTAAGTTTCAGAAGTTGTGCCACGTAGATCAAATTTCTCCACTTGAACTATTTCATAATTCTCCCATCATGCCACCTCTTGCCTTATCCTCCTGTAGATCCCGCCATCATTACGCTTCATTTCAGCTCTTCCAAATTCATTCAACTAAAATAACTTTCCTCCCCATGTACTTTTGGAAATCGCTTAAGCTGACAAAATTCACATAGTTTATATTCAAGTTCAAGAGGAGATGACAAGGGCTTTCCAAAGACAATCCCGTACGGGACATTCCATCAGAGGGTCTTTATGTTGTCCCAGTAAGCCCACAATGCATATCTAGCTTTGATCGACTCAAATAGCCTTTTCTACTCGTGGCTCACCTGCTTTCCAAGATGTTCTCGATCTCCCTAATGAATATCTATGCTTACCCATTTGACTGAGGGTGATAAGCCAATCCCATAGCATGTCTACTCCATATACTAAGAGTTTTGCAACAATTTGTTTAAAATGGCTTCCCTCATCACCGATGATAGCTCTGTAGGCTCCACATATCTCGCTAAATATGTTTCTTCAATAAACCCCACAACATGTTCGTGATCATTTCTAAGATTAGAGCGTCCTTCTACCCACTTTGATACATAATCCACAAATAGAAGAATGTATAGATTTCCAATGAAGATGGGAAGGGGTCCCATGAAGTCTATGCTCCACATCAAATATTTCTTACACTCACTAGGATCCCTCAGAGGCATCTATTTCTTCTCTGTTTATATTGCCCATTCTTCCACATCTACTGCCAATTCTTAATCCATACAAGACTGACTCAAATAGAGTTGGCAAATAGAATCCTGATTGAGAATTCAGAGCGCCCTATCCCCCCGCCATAAAGTGTCTCTATATGGTGATGCATAACATTTGTCTAATATCTTAGCCTGTTCAGTCTCATGTACAAATCTCTTGATAATTTGATATGCTCATCTTATAAAACATCGGTGGATCATCCTATATATAGAATCTACCATTTGTTCTCAACTTCTTTTTCTGCTGGTAAGTGAGTTATGATGCCATGATTCCACAAGCTAAGTAATTCACCAAATTAGCATACCAAGGTACTTGAACTGTTAATTGGAATGGCTACTCATCAGAAAAATTTTCTTGAGGCTTCAGTCCTTTTTTTCATCTTTATAAGTAGTTTTTATTCGATAAGTGACCACTATCAAAGCATTATCACCGCCTCTTTTGTCCTTGATCTCTCCGTCAACTCTTGCAACAATAATACCATCTAATTAACCTTAGTTTGGCATTCTTCTTTTCCATTAGGTATTTGGGATCACAGATGATTGTGTGTATGATGCACATGAAATCCTAATATACAATGGCTTAACTTCTCACAAGTTTCCAGTATTTCTTTCTTAATTGTTGAGTAATTTTCTCGAGCTTTATTGAAAGTCTTATAGGCATAATAGATGGCTCTAAATATCTTATCTTTTCTCTATCCCAAAACAACTCCCATTGCATAGTCACTTCCATCACACATAATTTCAAATTATTTGCTCTAGTCTAGTGTAGCCATTATGGGAGCGGCGACCAATTCTAGCTTTGATCTCTCAAATGTAGACTCAAGATGCTTCATCAAATTCAAACTTCAGATCACATTCTCGCGCTCCAGACGCCCAAAACTCCGGGGTCCGTTGACTCGCCTCCGTCAACTCATGAACATAGGTGGATGTCAATACTCCCACACCACTTCAGAAAATCTGGCAGTCTCCTTGCACGGAGCTCTACCCAAATACTGCATCGCATATACCCGTCCCAAGCAAACAACAAATGCAGGGTAATATAATCCCAACATGAGTAAAAATGCCCCTTGGGCTCATAAACCAATACTCATAAAATCCCACCATTATAACTATTCTTCAATTATTCCACACTAAATAGTTGATAACACTTTGTTTTATACAACATATATTAAAAATTCCTACCCATACATGTTATGTCCAAACTATATCAAGCCACAAACCGCTTCTTCAAAATCAACCTCAAATGAGATGTCTCCTCAGCGCCTCCGTAATTGAAAATAAAGGGGTCCCACGACGGGGTGAGCTAAAGCCTCAGGAGAATCGCCCCAATGCGGCTTACTCACCACCTAAGCGCAGCTGGCAATGTCTAAAGTAAACACACACTCATGGAAAATACATGATCCTACTTGAATGTCTTGCATGATCACCCACCCCATGTCACGAGTCTCGACCGACTCACTCACACTTGCCTAAGCCAGCGATGAGAAAATAATCATTTTCAAACAAACCCGTTTGTTCTTGAGAAAATACACTACACGAAATATCTCAGAAAAATACGGGACTACCCTCCCAGGTGAATTAATATGAGCTCAAATGTACTCATGGTCCTCATCCGAATGACCTCACACCATCTCCTTAACCCACCTCCCGAATATCATCCCGTGAAATTCTTTCGCAACCATATATCCGCTTCTTTACTGTAAATACCTTGTCAAGGCACTCCACACCTAATCTCAGTTACCCGCCGCATATGAAAATGCATTATGTCATTTTCAAAATCATTTACACAATGTGTCAATATGCATATTTTCAATCAACTACAATTACACACATGTAATTCCACACATCAATCATCACCCAATCTAGCTCACTTGAGCAAATCATAATCATCACTAACGGCCATAAACACACACAACTCCATAATTTCATATATAAATCGTGTCATTGTGTTAACACTCTAGCATTAATCCTTAATAATTTTCTTGATCGACCAACTCTCCAAATTAATTTCACATACTAAGCCATTCAATTCATTACTAATTTCAATGCTTAAACACATGAACCTTATGGCCATTTCACATAAACCCGGACTGCTTTCTTTAACAGTCCTGTATCCCAAAGAAGCGGGTCGTCCACCCGCAAACCCCACTTGTCCTCAATCTGCTATGTTTCACCTTTGGAACCTAATTCTTAAATTACTTCCTACCTTTCTAAACACCATTAAAGCATAATTTAATCATTAGAATTATTGTAACACAAGAACCCATGCTAACAGTCCATACACACTCCGTTACTGACGCCTCTCATGGTCTGTACTTCCACACTGTCCTATTAAGCCTGTGGACCAACATACGTGCCCATCCCCCGACCTTTCCTATAAATACAAGGATTTAAAGCAAAATTCGAATTTAAAAAGACCCAAATGAAATTTCCCTACCTTTCTCATGGGCAGTCACTGGCGGAGAAACTCCCCTCAAGAAATTCTAATACCTCCGTCCTGCTCCATGTTTCGGGATCGATCAAACAAGTGTATCATACATGGTCACAACCAACCAAACATCGAAAAACCCTTAAAATGGGAATACTAAAAACGGCAGGTGAGGAGAATCCACCCAAGGAGCCAGCCAAACTCCCGCTAGATCCGAGTCCACGCGGCAGGCCTCCCTCCGCTGTAGAAACCTTTCCTTTCTCCTCCTTCTTGTCCCGGCCCACTGCGCCAATCTGGCTTGGACTTTGTAAATCAGAGAGAAGCTCTCTCTCTCACTTCTTAAAATCCTTCAACCGTACAGATTTAACGAGATCAAAATGCTCTCTTTCACGTGGTTTTGGCTATTAAATGAAAGAGGATGAAGTAACGTATGGAGTATTTGGCCTCTCTAGTCACTTTCTTAAAATCAATATCTAAATGACATTTTATATCCCCTTTTACTGACCGATCACTGCAAGATTATTTCCTTCCTCGCCATCGTCCATTTTCTTCATCATTTAATATTCATCACCATACCACTTATGGTACATGAGTACATGTTAAGGCGTGGCTTTCGTAGCAATCAAAATCGACACATGACTGGGAAACACTTTATTGCCTCGGGAAAACGTGCACTCCCGACATCGTTTCAAAGAATTGCGAAATTTTACGTAAGCACTAGATTTCTCGAGACGCATTTCCAACTATGCAAAACTTTCAAGCCACATTCCCCGAGGCGTTCAGAGAATTAATTGCCGACTTTAACCGTAATTATACTTTGTAATCAAAATTACGATTTGTCAGCATTCGTAAATCGAATTTCTGTGTCTGACACCGTTTTTACAATGATCGGTAATTTTGAGAAATCTTGTATGAACCTTCTTATAAACCTCGCATGCTCTAGAAAACTTCCTCATTCTTCAATCGTAGTTGGTAGGCCTCAAAAGTTTTTATCAAAGAAATCTTAGCTCGATCTATCAAGCCCATGCTGTAAAATTTATGCCCTGTGCAAGACTATGCTTTGGTCACCAGGGAATCATTCTCCCAGTTCAAGGTTAGGTTCTATAAATCCTGTAATTGCTATAGTTTCAAATTTCCAACAACTCTCAAACTCGACCCATAAACAGAGAAATCATCCACAAAATTTCCATTACCTCCTACTACAATATGAGAGGAAGAGCAGACATCATACATCTCTAAAAGTGAGTATGTGCATTACACAATCCCCAAATGGCATTCTGGGGGTGCCATGTGCCATATGAACATGAATGTTGTCTTCGTCCCTCATGCTATTATCTAATTGCGCATTTAATATCCATCCGTAAAGCGTGTGTGGTGAGGTAGGTGCAAGAGTGTCCTACCAACTTATCAACATCCCACAATGAATTATAAAGGATAGTGATCCTTTCCTCGATGGCAATATTTAGCTTCCCTGTATAGTCTATGCAAACTCTCCATCCAGTTATAGTTCTTGTAGAATAAGCCTTTCATTCTTTCTTCTATTTTGATAACTCGTGAATCCCCTCCCTTCGGGAACCACATGCACCGTCACCTAAAGGTTGTCCAGGCTGTGGCCATATAAAGCCCGAATTTAGCCATTTGAGAACTCCTTCTTTTCACCTCCTCCTCTTTTCACCACCGGATCAGTCTTTCTGTGTTCAATAGAAGTTCTGACATTATCCTCCACAGTTTTAGAGGATTTTGTGTATACAAATGGATGGGTTGATCCCTTTAGATCTTCTCTATCACTGTGCAATAGTCTCTGTAGCTTTTGAGAATTCCACAACCTTTCTACTCTTTTCTATGGCCAACAAAATTTGTTGCTACTTATTTACAAGCCTGACCTTTCTCTCACCAAGGGAATGCGCATTCAAAATTCGTTTTGGCAACTCTTTAGACTAGACCTTCGTGAGCTCTTTCCTCTTTCGACTTTTCTTCACTCCTTAGATTATCTGCACTTCTTTCATTTAAGCTTAAAACACTTTCTGCTAAATCAGCGCCTTCCTTCTCAAAATCATCATTATTGAATGAAGAATAATGATGGGGTCATCAATGAGTTCTTTGTTCATTAAATCATAATTTCTCTTTGCATCACGAATTACCTTTGTTAATTTTTATACATTCAGCTTGTTCAACATCATTTTGCTTCAAACATTGATTAAGGTTGAAGTGGACTTCTTCTGTTCCAACTCTTAGGGTAAGCTCCCTTTTCTTCACATCTATCAAGGTTGCTCCTATAGCTAGGAATGGTTTGCTAAGCAAAATCTGAATCTTCTTGTCTTCCTCTATGTCAATCACAACAAAGTCAACTGGGAAAATAAACTTACCTTGGCCGGGGATATATTCAAGTTGACCATTAGCCGTCTATATCTATAGGGACATTGTAGTGGAGTCAAGTCCCCCAAACTTAATCTTCTTACCACTCACAGAGGCATCAAGTTAATGCTTGCACTAGAATCACATAAAGCTTTACCAAACTCATAGTTCCCAAATGTGCATGGTATTGTGAAGCTCCTTGGATCTTGCATTTTATGAGGTAAATTCTTCTGAATTATAGCATTGCAATTGGTAGAATCGCTCAACATACCTTCCATCCAACTTTCTTTTCTTGGCGTGTATCTTTCATAAGCTTTGCATAGTGTGGCATTTGAGTTATTGCTGAAAGAGGATCTTTGATTTCAAGCTTTGAAAACATTTGCGAATTTGGCATGATGACCATCCGGCTTGGATTGTTTCGGTATCTGTGGGATAGGAGTTGATGGCTCTCACTTCCTCCTTCGGTGTCTCTCTTTGGCCACTTCACCTTTGCTCTCTTTCATCTGTTCAACTCGTCGATGGCAGTTTTTGCTTTGCTTTTTCTCACTACTTGTTGAATTATGATTTGCTTTCTTAGTTTCAACCTCAATATGTTTCTTCTCAGTTTCTTTTTCTTTTCAACTCTTTGCCACCCCTTAGTGTAATAGCCATGTAGTCATTTGGATTCTTCTTTGTATCAAAAAAGTCTCTAGACTGATTCTGCATAGCTTGGGCCAGTTGCCCTACTTGAGTTTCTGCTCTTTGTCCTTAATTTTCTGCTCTCTAAACACCTTGTTGTTGTCCTTGAAAACCAGGAGGAGCATAATTTTGCTTGAAATTCTAAATTGGTCTTAGACCCTGATGCATTCCAACTCCATAAGACAGGTTTTCATGGCTCCTTAAGGCTAGTGTGTAATGGGTTGGAAGGTTGTTGTTTGGCTTGAAGTTATAGCTCCTATTTCCATTAATGTACTGAACTTCCTCAACATTGTATGGACCTTCATGAGCAAGTCCTTGTTCAATTATATTTTTCTACTCAGCTTCTTCCTCAGTTCCTACTTCATTACATGAATGACCTCTTCTTTCTTGGTTATTCATTATGTTCATGATTGCATCCAGCTTAACTTCAATGGCTAACATTTTGTTCAACTCCTAAATACTCCGCCCACGTCTCGGCTGCTATTAGCCCTTGAAGCTTAGGCTGGGGCTTTATAGTTTTCTTAGCTAGTTCCTCAATAAGCCGAGTAGCTTCCTCAAAACTTTTCCTTCTGTATTCACCTTTAGAGGCTGCATCGATAGTTCCTTTTGAAGTGTAACTCATGGCATGGTAGAAGATATCCATCACGAGGTCATGCGCGCTCGATATCATGCATTGGACATCTTCGCTGCCAGGCCTTGTATCTCTCGAGGCATTATATAATGATTCATCTTCTGTGACAGCCTCTCGAAGAGAGTATGAGAGCATGAGGAAAAAATTTATAAATATACCTGCAGCTCCTCCCAGTTAGTCACTAAACTATAAGGTAAGGACTCTAACCAGCTTGTTGCTATATCCCTTAAAGAAAAAGGAAACAGTTGTAGCTTAATTACATTAGGATTGACTTTATTCAGCTGCACAGTGTTGGGCATCCTTATGAATTTTCGGATGTTCATTGGATCTTCCTTAGGTGCCTAGTAAGCGTGTTCTTGCACCATAATCGAGCGGGCATCGATTCAAAATTGTTTGCATCTATAGTGGATTTGCTTTCATATTGGTAATCTTCCCTCATCCAGCTAGTCTCGAAATCCTCTATTGTTCTTTACCTTTCTTGAGGTCTCTCGGGGATTGTGGAGTAACATTTTTGTAACTTTCCTTGATCAGCCATGCTTGCTTTATGACCTCTTTATTTCTTTAGATTTGATTGACTTTTCTAGTTCGAGTGTCTCAGTGCGATAAATAAGATCATCCTTATAGCCAAAGTATGCGAATCATGAAATTATAGCACACCAAAATCAAAGTAAGTCCACTAGATAGACTTGATTATGCCTTGGTTAGCACAATAGAAAGACATGCACTGAATCCACTTCCTTCAGTTATAACTTTTTTTTTTTTGAATTTTTGAATTTTTCTAAAAATTTGATAAAAAGTAAAAATATCCAAATTAGCAATTTAATTTTTAGCTGGAATATTGATCTTAAAAATTCTACTTCAATCCCACGACACTTGACTTCCAAAGCGATTAGACGATTTTCGAGCATGACTACCAAGAACTTTTCGAGTCCCGACAACGGCGCGAAGCAGTGGAGCCAATTTTTCCGACACGGCTACCAAGGAGCTCTCTTGAGTTTCGAACAGCGCGCAAAAGCTTGTTAGCTTATCACAAAAACTTGCGTTCCACCTCATTTCTGACACTGTTGCCAAGGACTAGTCAGTCCCTAACGGCAAGGCGCTAAAAACTTGTTTGACAAAATTTTTGTATAGACCAAATTCAATACCAACAACTTGATTTCTTAATAATACTATTTTACATTGTTTGCTTATGATAATAGCAAATCAGGTTGGTCCTAAGTGCTGCAAGTACCTGAGTTATGTCCCAAGTAATAAAAGTAGACTCTAGATGCGAATATCATTCTCGTAAGGATTGATGAGAAAATTTTAAGAATCAAGTACTTTTTACTACTTTCAAGAGATCATCACTATTTGAACCTCTAACAAGAAGATTGGATTAACTAGCCTAAATAGAATAAAAGTATTTTTGTATATTTTTCTTTAATGAAAAAGATAATTCAAACTAAATGGATTAGAGGTTTCACTGAGTTGGAATAACACTAGAATGGGATCAGTGTTATGATCATCAAATTGCATGAGGTTCAAAAACAATATAGTCATGGACTTGAATTCTAGATTTGTCCAAAAGCAGAGTAGTATAGCCTTGGAATACCTCTTGACACTATACATTTCACTCTTTAGAACACCATATTCCCAAACCAAGTCAATGGGTCTAAATAGCTACTTTTAGGATTGGATCCTCTTTCTAAGATTTGATTGTTTTTCCTAAACCGGTACTTCACAACCATTTCTCATGACTGAAGTCTGTTTGCCCACATAGAGAGGATCATACAAGACTCCTTCAATTTAATTGACATCTCAATCTGCAGTTTGGTCAGAGTAATTACTCCCATATTAAAGGAGTACAAACATTCTATCAAATTGGGATGAACTCTTTGAATATTAAGATGACTAATCACCAGATGGTCCTTATGCCTCGGGAACACATTTACCAACATCCCAACTAGAAAGGAACGAAGTCGAGGTTGGAGGCATGCCCATGATTCATGTAGTGGTATTTAGAGTGCATTAGTTCTAAAGGTATCAGCCTAGTATACCCCTAAGTTACTACTCTTTGCTCTCAGGTAGTCTATCTCTTTGTCACTCAAAGGGATCCTGGAAATCTGAACAAAGATACAGTTCTTTTTGGGTATAATCTACTGATACTTAGAACATAAAATATCCAGAATAATATCAATTAAATCAATCCAATACTCAAAGCCACAACATTCATTTAAATACTACAAAATGATAACTGGGTCATAAGTGACAATGACTAGTTGATCAAACAAATTCATTGAAACTGTAATCAAAACTGAATAAAATAGATTCCAAAAATAACTCCAGATTCCACTAAAGTTCAGACATAAATGAAGCTTGATTTACAATTATGCATCTCGATATTTCAACTCAGATCCACTACTCTAATCTAAAAGATGAAAAACCAAAATAAAAAAAATATGTATAACTTTAGTTACTCTTCGCTTTTTCGAGAAATTACGATTATTCTCCCAGATTGTGCCTCTACCCTAGGAGCTTTTGTTTATAAGCCTAATGTGATTGGGCCCTGAAACAAAGAGTGATTAATGCAGGACTTAGAAAGCTGAATGGCCTAGTCACACGATGTCGCTACTAATGTCGCGACATCTCTGCTGTGATATCGCAACTCTTCTTTTAGTGTCGCGACTCTAAATTTGGTGTTGCGACTCTAAATTTTGGTTGTCTATACAATGTCGCAACTTTGCTTTGGGTGTCGCGACTTTACATTTTGCCTGTATGTATATTGTTGCGACTTTGAGTGTCAATGTCGTGACTTTGGAATTGTGTCTTCAATGTTGCAGCCTTGTTCTAATGTCGCGACTTTGGTGTATAATGGATGCACTATGATGTCGCGATCGGATTCATGACTCTATAAATATGTTGTGGCTACTTCCCTACTGTCGTGACTGATGTGATGTCCCGACTCTAATTCTTTTGCTCTACTTCTTTAAGCCGGTGTCACGACTCTAACTATTGTTGTTGATGTTGCGACTCCTTTTATCAAATCGTGAAGTGACTACGGCCCGGGGGCCGGTCGCGATATTTTGAGGCCAGGAGGCGTAACAAAATAAGGCTCTAATAACATATAATTAAAGTTGATGTATTAATAATAAAAAATGTTTGTAAATGGTAGTTTGTATTAGACTTAACAAATGAAATATTTTTACATTCGAAATAAAAATATTTAATTTTAGATTAAGCATACAAATGTTCATAAAAACATTGTCTTGAAGCGTTCTAGATCTCGAAATGTTGATAATAGTGTCAGCGTCGATATTTTCTAACATATTTTCTCAATACACATAACATTGATAGGTCATTCGTCTTTCTTGTGACATTGACGACCTCAGTAGGATTCAATAATTTTAACTTTGAAAAACGCACTGCCGGATGCTCTGATCAAGAGCATCGTTAATGGGATTCGGTATGCAATTGAAACGCTTGGATAACAATTTGCAACTTTGACCAACTCGAGAATTTCAAGTGGTGGCATTAACACATTTGGCAAAGTCATTTGCAACACTTTCATTTAAAAAAAAATGTCATTTGCATCAACATCCGACAAATTATTATGAGAAAAAATAGTCTTAAATTTAGTGCGAATTATCTTAATTCATTATCACCCAGCTGACTTCAACTTTTGAATCAAATAAGAATCCAAAAATATTTTCAAATATATTTAATTACTCCGGAATCTAACTCTTTCAAAAAAGCAATTGTCTTCTCTAAACAACGAAATAATTGACTCTAAAAAGGCTCCTCGGTCGATTGTATTTATTTCGCCGTCATGATTATTCTCATCAAATTGTTTTTTTCTAAAGAAACCGCAGCGTTTTGTTGGAAGTATTGGCTACATATTCGTATCAAATCAGGCTTTTAGCGATATTAAATGCAGATTCAAACCCTTCATTTCTATATTTTTCAAAAATAACATTACACCTTGATTCCTTTGTTGTAGTGTCATTGCACATAGATTTAGATTAGAAACTTCTTACTCATCATGTTAATGGCAAATAAAATTTCATGCCAAATAACCAAACTAAGTAAAAACTCAAACTCTCAAGGGAACTATGACTTTACGCTTCACTTTTGACTTGGCATAAATCACAAAGATTTATACAATTGCAACAAAGTTAACCTAATTTGAGGTGTTTGAAATCTAATAGCTTTAACACTTGCAATTAAACTTTCCATCGAGTATTACACAAAGATTTCATTCTTAAGTAGAAGCATTGCTCAAGTCTAGAATTTCAAAGGTGATACCATACTATCTCTATAAATCTTAAAAAATCCTTTTACATTGTCATGGCAAGATAAAATCCATATTACTTTCAAAAACATACCAAGTGTTTCTTTGGTAAATACTATAATCTTTTTTTAAAAATTTCAAAAGTATTTCCTAAATTTTGCTCAATACTTTTTTCAAAATAAAAAACTATTTTAAGCGAAACACTTCTGTAATCACTATGGAGCAGTCTAAATTCAATATCATTTGTTTACAATTTACTCGGTTGTGATTTGTGCCCAAGCACATTTTATTGGAAGCTTCTATGCCTAGTTTTTAAAGGTTGGCTCGGGCCACTGGGCGGTGGGGGCCACGGGCGATTCTTACCCTCTGCTGCCCAGGCGGGGTTTGGAACTACGATATAATCATCGCGACATTTTTCGGCTGTGTCATGACTCTTTAGAATGATCTAATACATGACTTTTTGGACCACTGACCACTTTGCTTATTTTCTTGCTTTTTTTGTTTCTTTTCATTATATTCTACAAAAACACTAAATTTGGTAAAGTATCCATAATTTGTATTTAAAATGAGTATTCAACATCAAAAATCATGCAAAAATGGATAAAAAATTATCATAAAATCCATGCTTATCAACGACTCCATTCTTGTATCTTGTGGCCAATAAATATCTTCGATTGATTTTTTGACTTCTTTTAGCTCATATCCGCTCAATGGTTGACCTAATCACAAAATTGAGAAAATAGAGCATTATGACACTTGTTTATCTTATAAAATACTAAAAACTAAGCAAAACGTGGGGATAAAATGAGTATTTAAGATACTCATCATACCCCCAAACTTAAATCCTTGCTTGTCCTCAAGCAAGGAGAAACACAAAACCAACTAACTAAATACAAATGACATAATGAAATGAATAAGGTGCTAGCTAACAATTCAAAAGGACGCAATGAAAAGAGTTCTATAGTAACAAAGTAACCAAAATAGGGATTCCAAAAGCATTTGTTATCTTTAAAGGACAAGGCATAGAATAGCATGATAAACATAGCAAACTACCCCCAAATTCTCAATTACCTTTCCTAAGAGAACTTAGTGAAGATTTTTTTTTATCTCAGTACAGAACAAGGTTTTAACACCCACAAACTCAGCTCAATAAAAGTATTTTGAGAGAAATTACCCAAAGGCTGATAAGAAACACCTTTTATTCAAAGTATGATCGTGATGCTAAGGAGTTCTAGGAAAGTGTCATTTATGCTTGGAAATCGAATTTAATGCTTCTTCGTCATGATTGGTTAAGGGCATGTCGGGCGTTAAATTGGCGGTCGTTTATTAGTTTGAATCGATAAAATTATTTTCATTTAAAAGAGATGAATTATACATTTTTTATTTTTCTCCTTATTCAATATGTAGAGTCGTGCATTTTTCCCCGTGAAATGCCGACATCACGAGACAAATTTGAAGTGGGGTTTTATTCTGACAAGTATAGGGATTTTAAAAAATTCAAAATACCATTATTTTAAAAAATTACAGTAGATTTGTATCACAATTCATTATTGTTTCTCACAAAAACATAATTTTTTTTTATTTCACTAAATTTTATCTTAAAGATACAATTACATTGACATCGAATTTGTAATCTACGATTGTGTTATTTTATATTGAAACTATAACCATGTTTTAAAAATATAATTTTATTATTTTATATTGAAATTGTTTTTGTTAACTAAAACTATTTATTTCAAAATAACATTTTTTTCATAATTTAATTTGAGACTCCTCTGGATCACTGAAGGTTAACTTTAGGTTTAGGGCTTTCAGGGACTAAACTAGGTAAAAAAAAGGGTAATTTTTTTTTAAAGGCCTCCATTTGTAATCCCAAAGACATGGTTTGTGGTGGTATTGTTGTGCTAAGCTGAACCCATAAGTTGCTGGAAGCTGACCTGCTATTCACTGACCATAGGTTCTTCTATAATTCTAAACTAAATTAAGCAACGAGTCAGAACTTTGGATTGGTAATCATAGTCTTATAAAATATATTCACAAACACAAAACAAAGCTCTAATTTGAACTTAAGATAAACCGAGCTCAAACAAGTAAAGCTTATGACCAGTACATAGTGACACATGACACCGTAATAGCCCAAATCAAATTGAAAAAACCATAAAGCTTACAAAAAAAAACCATCAACACGCTCCATGGCTTACATCGACTCATGTAAAAATCTAAGTGCATGCATTCTCAGCAGGAAATGTCGATGGCCTTGACATCAGGTTTCTTGACCTCGGCCTTGGGAACGGTAATAGTAAGAACCCCATTCTCCATGGCAGCCTTAACCTCATCCACCTTCACATTTTCCGGCAACCTGAACCGCCGCATGAACTTGCCGCTGCTCCTCTCCACACGGTGCCACTTGTCATTCTTCTCCTCCTTTATCGCCCCTCCTATCTCACTGATCTGCAGATGTCCTTCCTCAACCTCCACTTCATCCTCTTTCTTTTACCCTGGAAGATCCGCCTTGAACACGTGGGCCTCAGCATCTCGCCCGTGTGCAAGTGTGTCCACACAAACGACGCCAGTTTTCTCCGGGAACCGAGAGGCACTGCCAGTGAATGGGAAGCCCAGGAAGGGATCCATAGGTCGGACATGTTGTTCCGTCGTTATGAAAGCTTGGAATTAGAGACATTTTCTGAAAATTTTGTACATAGGGGAGACTGAATTTGGGTTTTTGTATCGCGATTTTGAAAATCTAACACTTTAGTGTTTAGAATTAGTCGGGAAATGGCTCGGACGCGGATATTTATAGTAGCAGACAGGAGTAATTTGGTCAAATTCTGATACAGATTCGGATGTTTCAAGAAGATGGAGAATTATCTAGAAAGACCGTATATAAAGCAATGTTGTACGAATACTCGCGACTGATGCTGCTGGAAGTCTCTAGAAACCACGGCACAGCTTCAACGGAGGTTGGAACCACCCATCCCATCGGCAATCTTATGTTTGGGCCGAAACTAGTTAGCCCAGTTCCATATCTCATAAATCCCAGCCCAGGTATGAAAATTTTAAATGGGCGTAATAAAAGGAACAATATGCTTTTACGACTTTTCATGAAAATAATCAACAATGCAGTCTCCAGCCTGTTATCATGTTGCCGCCTTATTTTTTATTTTTATTTTTATTTTGAAGGAAAGTATATTATAACTCAACCAATTAGAACATCAACCACCAGGCTCCAAGAAAGGCAAAGGCCTCGTGCCAATAAAAAGGGTTAGCGTGTAAACAAGCAGCTCTTGCAACAGAATGAGCGCAGCTTTTCTTGCTAATGTTTATCCTTAGCCATCTGGCATCTTACAGTCCATCTCTGATGTGACATCCTCTAGATTGCAGATGAATTAGCCCTTTTATTTCACGAAGCCAAACCTTCCACCTCTGTTGTAGCAAAACATCATGAAATGGTTTGGAAGCCTGCATAAGTACTATTAATCTCGTACAGCCTCCAACTCCCACCTTAAACAAGTCAACAAGAAGTGCCCATCGGATTGCATCGGGAATCACGGGATACGGTCCCCATCAACCTAATTAAGTATTGAACCGAGCATAACGTGTGGAGAAGCGAAAGAATTGCATCCTTATGCTGATTTGGAATCGTAGTTTGGAATGCATAACTGTTGATCGCGGAATTGATGAAGGCACAAAACAAGGCGGCGTCGAGATCACCGAATCTTATAGAATGACCACTTGATGGCGGAACGTAGAATCTCTCGCGGATCTCGAAAATATTCTCGGCTTCTGTGTATGTGAGAATTGTACGTATCAGCCTTAGGGTTGGGAGGGGCTGGCGTAGCATATATATTGAGTTAATGCAGTATCTCATTCTAGTAGGCATTATGACATTTTATTATATGAATTATTAAAGCCTAATAATCTCACTTAATTAGACCCGGAATAAATCAGGTTAATAAATCGATTAATAAAGCCCACTTTGTGAAAATCTAACATTCTCGGCAGGCGATATTAGGTGAAACTAAAGCGTAATGCACCTTTATATTGGTACAGAGATTATTCTTAATAGTCAATTACGATCCCATAAAGTCTCGAAACTCTGCTGAATCATAGGCGGTGATGCATGTACTCCACGCGAGGCCTTCCATGGTGCGAGTGCTTTCAACTTCTTGATATGGATTACGTATGATGTAGTGTGTTTAAATGGACAATACCTCATAATGGTGATACTTCATGTGTTATCCATTTATTTAGTCAAATTCTCTCCTTAAGTGTCACAAAAACTGAGTGTGTCATGGAGAATATAATCATGGTTCAACGAACACTGTATATGTGTTACCTTAATAGGTACTTTAACATGTGTAACAAAACATGCTATTAAGGCTAATGCAAGAATCTTATGCTTTGTATTCAAGTTTACACAATCTTGTGTAAGTTTTAATGATTATTTATCTTCGGCTCGATAAACTCGTTACTTAAATCGCTATTGAATGTAAAAGGGAGTTGAATCTGAAATTAATTAAAATGTAATGAGAGTGGATTCATTCTTCATAAAGAGCAACATAAAACTTAATAGACAGTAGTGCGGTATCGCGTCTTTCTGGCGTGTGTGACATGTTGATCAAATACACAAGGCGACCTTTAGTTACGGATGCAATCATATCATCTGATATGTGCTCGAGCAGCGTCACCAGTTTGAACTTTTCCTTTATGGTCGAGTGTTTGACCTCCATGTGCTTAGACCCCTTGGGACCCTGCATTGTTGTTAATAAACATGGCTGCGAGGATGTGTCTAATACAATTGTATGGGCCTATCCACAAAAATCAAACACGGTTAACTCCTTAATGAGGTTTCGGGCCAAATTGCACAGTAGTTCTTCGAAAGCATCTCTGAGCTCCGGCTTGCATGGTAGAGGATGCAATTATGATTTACATTTCTCCACTTTTATGACAACTGCGCCTCTGCTCTTAAAGATATAACGAGTTGTTGACTTCTTTTCATCTGACGACCCGACCAAAGTCGAGATCTGAATACTGACCGTTTGTAAGTCACGAACATGTTTGTAAATCAACATATAGTCTTTTGTCCTCTTTAAGTGCCATGCTTGTAGCGCGTGGCCCGATGATCGTGTCGCAGGTTTGGTGATATCTGCTAGGGAATCTGTTGCGAAAGGCAATATCGAGGCCTAGTGCATACTTGGCAGGCATACATAATACTCCCAGTGCACTAGCATAAGGTACACATTCTTCATTTGGGCTTTCTCTATGTCGAATGAGGACATTGTGATGGGCTTCGACTTATCGCGCTACGAATGGGAGGCAATTCTGGCTTACATTGTTATATTGAATCTTCACAAATTCGATCAACATACTCAGGATAAACCCGATAGTGCAGACGATTCCTATGAATCTGATACCTAGGACAAAAGACGCCTCGCAGATTATTTCATATCCTCCAGAAAGTTGTTTGCTTGACATCCGCTTTGTCTCATGCGGTAGACCAAGGTCCTTGCTTGCAAGCGAGATATCATCCACATAGAGTATTAGGAAAATGAATTTCCTCCCCGACCTTGCGGTATATACACATTGTCTGCCCTTTGTTCTCCATAATGTATGAAGCAGCAATATTTATGAAACTTTAAAAATGCCAATTTAATACGAAGCTTGCTTGAGACCATAAATAGACTTTTCGGTCTACATACAAGTTTACTAGATGTTTGCCACAAAACAGCCGAGTTGCATCATATAGACTTCTTCATTAGGTCTCCATTGAAAGCGAGTTTTAACATCCATCTGGTAACTCCATATCGAATGACAAAAATTCAATGCCGCGATGCTCTGAAAGAATCTTTGAAATTTGGAGGAAAAGTTCTTCATAGTCTCTCCTTCTCTGAGAATTGAAACCTTTGGCTACCCGATGCGGCTTTAAACTTTTTCAACCTTTCCTTTAGGTCCCTTTTAGTCTTATACACCATTTGTAGCTGATAGGTGCGTTGACCATCGGAAGGTAATTGATAGGATTCCCAAACTCCGTTATCTTGCTCATAGATTGTTCATCTCTGCATGTCATCTGAGTTCGATTGAGGGCGGCGACTTCCTCATAAGTTATTGGGTTAGTCACAGAACCAATATCGTAGTCTTGCTCTCTATATAAATTAAATAATTACGGTGGTAATGTGATCGTCTGCCATAGTGGATCTCCTTCTTTGGAGTAGTAATAGCCACGTTCTCTTTGAAGCCTTGATGGACATCATTGGATTTGTCTTCCGACAAACGGGATCCGCAGTCTCGACGGAGTTCAATATGGTGTGTGGGGTTTCCTGGTATCTGTATGGGAGGAGATACGGATACCACTTGTACCCACGTACTATCATCTGATATTCTGTGACGACTACTTTTCTTGACCATTCAAACAAAAACTTAGAGCATGTTTTGTGATTCCACAATTCTTGTGCCTCCATTTAGGATTATAGAGCGGATATCCCTTCAGATATTAGGTAAGATACAAAAAGTAACACCGAGTAGTTAAAGTCACGACTTATGTTGGATTATATATGGCTTCACTTCCAGCGAGGACATCCGAGCAAGATGGTTTAGTGAGAACTTTCGTCCATGTGAGTGAGGAGTCAATGGAGCGGCTTTCGTAGGTACACGATTCGAAATGTACAAAATTTGTTTTCAAAGCTTCAGCATGAAAGCAGTGGAATTGTCCTACTTATCATACTCCTTACCATTTCCATAAAATACGATTGCGCCTTTGTTTATCTGTTTTCAGGACTCGGGCGCAGTAAACGTCTTACTTTATCCGAGAAATCCTCTAAGTATTTGGCGAATGGCCCTTAGGTTGTCGAATATCGCCATGCTTGCCACATAATATACTCTCAGCCTCGGTCAGGATCTATGGCTATGAAGGCTTTTGGTGTTTCTCGAGCTTGGTCAGAAAAATCTTGAACTTGTCAAGAGACTCGAGACTTTTCTTTAATCAGTACAGAAGTAACTATATCGAGAATAGTCATCAATAAATGTAGATGACAAATTTCTACACGAGTTTGCCACATAAGGTCCACTTATATCGGTGTGAATGACTTCCAGCAGAGTCGGGAACTACGGGACTCTTGAGTTTTCTTTCTTATCTTGGTCATTTTACTTTCAATTCACAGCGTATCTAAGTCATTTTAAAGATGAGCGGGATATTAAGTCTTTATTAGCCTTTTTCTGCTCCCATCTGAGATATGGCCCAGTCGTTATGCCATAATCACACGTAAGACTCTTCCTTAGAGTAGTGGTCTCTTAAAAAGCAGGCCTTTTCGGTAGTATAAATACGTATGTCATCGGAATGAAACAATACATATAATCCGTTGGACATATGTGTGTACCAATATTATTTGAATTAAGAAATATTGAAATATGTACTCTTAATTTCAAAGAATAATCATATGAATCCAAACATGATACCCGAAACTAAATTTAGCTTCTAAAGGAAGGTACATAAAATGTGTCTTTCAACATCAATTTAAAACCAGAATCTAAACTAAGATTACATCTCGAACATGACTTGACCCAGCTACCGTTTATTTCCCACAGTGAGCTTTGATTCATCCTTGTTTGGCTTCCTAGGTTTATGAATCACGTATGGTAAATGCAACATGATTAGTTGCTCCACTATCAAACCACCAAAAGCTGGATAGTGCTTGAATGGGTTGAATTCTGACAGTATTAAAGAATCATTCACGCCTTAAGCGCTTGGACATCGACTTTGAATTTTGCCTGATCCTTCTTCATGTGACCTTTCTTCTTACAAAAGAAGCGATCACCATCCTTTTCAAGAATATCTTCACTTTGGACCTATATTGTCGAGTTGACGGTAGTTCACTTGAGGCACCTTTATGAGTTCGACTTTTGAACTTCTTATTCTTCCTCTTATGAGGACTTCACGGCATATAAGGCCATAACTGTCTTTTACCTTCTTAAGCTTCTCTTCCTGCGCCACCACTTCTTTATCAAGTCATTCTTGTGCAAGTCTCATCTTGGGAATTGTAGTTTGTCTTTATAATCCCAAAATCGGGTGGAAGGGTGTTGGGACTTGATGCCGCAATCTGGCATCAGGGAATGGTAACATTAAGAGCTTGGAGTTTAATATTTAGGTCCACCATCCTCGAGGACATAATCTCTAACTTGGTGTGCCATGTACTTCCATGTTGAAGAGAGCTTTTGAAGAAGTGTTCCAATCTGACGTGGATGAGCTCGATTTCTAAGCCTCTGTAAGAGCTTTGCCATCATTTCCTTATGATCATGATCAGTGAAGTAAGCCACTTTCAAGTGTTCTTGTATTAGTTTTCTTCATTGTCGATGCAGCGAATCCCTGTTGCTCCTCTCGATGACATGGTCCAGTTTTCACCAATTCGAGTACTAGAGGTTGTGATATCTGCTTGGCTTATCCATTGTAGCGCCATGTGAACATCACTTGACTCCATTCCAAATTGAAAATCTCTTTCATTTCTTGGGAGTTCAATCCGATGGGATCTCGATTGAAATGGAATTACAGCTCCTGAAAAAGGTGTTTGAAAATAAAACAAAACAATACGATCAGCATCATGTGAATACTCCATGTAGAGAATTACATACATCATCACACATAATCACCTTTAGGCGGAAAATATGACATGGGTTAGCCTCTCCACATAATGGCTGGCCATGAGAACATATTCTAATCCTTCGTGAAATCACACACACAGGTGTATGAACCACTAAGATCAGTCATTCACCAAACATACCATACATGTATCCCTCCACTTGAACTAACCACGGGGACCACCTCCTTTGGAGTATGATCATGTAATAGAGCAGGAGACATCCCACCACAATATGAGGCGATATTTCTCAGAGCCCGATCAGTGTGCACTTGTGGTCACAGCTCAATTGAATCACGAAATCTCGCCGCGAGGATATAGGCTTTATGTATCACATTCAATATATATATGTTATGCCAATTATCTTGTTCAAATCATTCATTAATAGTCATGAATATCTTGAATCTACCACGGTCTTATACGTGATATACATGTTAGCTACATATGTATTTCCAAAACAGTAGAAATACAAAAATAAATTATAACATACCTAATTTCTAGGCGTACATAGGGGTTCATACGCATTTTCATATCTATAAAAACTTCAAACATGCAAAGTCTATACCACATTGTAAGAAATTTCAATACGAGTTTGAATGCAGATTTTCCAGAGAAATGCCACCGCACGCGCCTCGCGCCCGCGCCGAGAAAGATGGGCGCGTGTGGAGCGCGTGTGTGTCCTGTGGCTCTTTGGGTTTGTCGGCCGGAGTCGGCGTTGACCGGGTGGTCAAGCGCGACCGAGCGTTGGCCCGGGTCGGTCGTTGGCGTTGGCCGTTGGCGTCGGTCTTGACGTTGGCCGAGTCGGGTCTTAGTAGATTGTGGTCGGGTCTTGACCTTGGCCGGGTCGGGTGGTTGCGGTCGGGTCAAGATCAGTTATGGATAGCGTCATCATGGCGTCATCACCCGTCGGCGTCCGTCGTCCGCGTCGGCATGCGTCGATTATCCGCGTCCCGGCGATACCACGTCGGCATCCGCCTGCTGAGCCCAGGTTCAAAAGCGGTCGGGGTGATCGATTTGTCGGGTCGGTCGGTGGCCCGAGTCATGACATCATCATGGCGTCGGCCGAGCCGTTGGATTCGGATCTGCGCGGCGTGTGCGCCGCGTCGCCAGGCGTGGTGGCGTGGCGGCGTGAGGGCGTCCGACCACCCCCTCCGGCGTGAGCCACCCACCGTGTGATCGTCTCGTCGTGCTTGTTCCAAATATGCAAAAATATTTAATTTTGGATTTATCGAAAAACTCGGCCCGGGGCGAAGTGCCAGTTTTCATAAAACCAATTTTTTCTCGATTCATATGCTTTGAATTCTAATCCATGGTTGGCTCACGATACCAAATTTGTAGGGTTGAATTCTATCAGCCTAGATTATATGACATAACACATTAATGGAAAAAGCGAAAAATTACATACCTGTACCTGATTTGGAATCCATGGTTGGAATGTCTTGTTGATGCGGAATTGATGAAGACCTACTTGAGCAAGGCGGCGTCGAGATCTCAGATCTTCTCTGGGGCCAATGCCATAAGTGGCGGCCCAATGAGAATGCCTCTCACAGATCTCAGAAAATATTTCTCAGAAACTCTATATGTGAGAATTGTACGTATCCTTAGGGTTTGGAGGGACTTGAGCCTTCTTTATATATTGAGTTCTGACCACGGGCCCTCTCATTACGAATTCGGGCGTACTGAAGCCCACACACTTACCCGATACATATGAATTATTAAGCCTAATAATCTCACTTAATTAGACGAATAAATCCGATTAATAAATCAATTAATAAAGCCCACTTTATGAAGAAAATCTAACAAAAACCCTCACGGAAGGCCGTATCAGCGAGAACAACGTCGCGGTGTACATTACTACCATAAGTAGTTGCTTTCATCACAGCGCCCGATCATTTGCATAAAAGTAGTCCTGTTGCAACATTCTTTGTAAATGGAGGCATATCTTGACCACACTTTGGCATTGCGTTGCTTCTGATGGCAGTCGAAGATATGGTTGAGTATTTTGCTTTCTTTTGCTCAATTGATTGAGGCAACGAACAAGATATCATCATAGGAACTATATAGAGAAGGACTCACATCAATATTGTTGCTTCCATGATGTGCTCAACAATGCCGCACAAGATTAAATGCATCGTTATAGTTTTTGGTTCCACGATTTATAGAACAAAGAGGATTAAGTTGTAAACCTGACCTCTCAAAGCTGACCCGAAGCGATGGCTGACCCACATTACAAACTCGCCAAAGAAACAATTTTATGTGTGGTGGCGATTTAAACTCAAGAAGCGATCAATCCTTGGAAACTAGAAATATCCATATTCGTTGTGGTCTTGTGGGGTGATAGGCGTAAGTGTATTTAATGAATAAACTTGATCCACTGCTTGGAATAGTCTTCCAGATAAAGTCGATCCATACATCATGTATTCTTGTTGGAGTCTTGGCAATGGTAGACACATCTCTGGCGAGAGAAAGGGTCATGAAGAGTTCAATGTCCCATTCATGTGACCCGAGTGAAAAGGTCCTGGTCGGGTTACGAAGGTTCTTTAGGCCGCAATAGTAGGGCTTGATGACGAGAATATTATCATCCCTTAGCCATGGATCACGCCATGGGTGATGAAACTCTCATCTCAATCGTTATGCAACCTTGCAAGTCTGATTGAGGCGACCATATACTCTTCCCAGTGTAGCTTCGGGTTTAGACGGTGGTACGATAAAAATCCCACGTACGGGGAAATATTTAGCTTTGATCAATTGACCAGCTAGAGTATGTGGTTTAGAGATAAAGTTCCATCCATGTTTGCCCAACATGGCTAAATTAAAAAGATGAAGATTCTGAAAACCTATGCCTCTGACTTCCTTCCTTAGACAAAGAGTGTCCCATTTTAACCAACTAATATGTCTAATGGGGTTTGAAATAATAGGCGTGCAGGCCCAAGATACAAGCCTAAACTTTGAGATTAAAAATGAGTCCAGTATAGCAATAGGCCCTTAGTAGTATCCCTCAAAGGCAGGCCCAAAATGAGGGCCCAACTCGCCCCTTTAAAAGGCTAGCAGCCCAAGGAATCGTGATGAGGAAAACACTCAATCTCCGCAATCGGGAAAATGGAATGTTTCCAATTATTGCCCATAAATTATCCCTTATTAATCGGTTTACGATAAGGAAATAAAATCTCCTACCTAGTAGGAGAAATATCGTATCATCCTCTAACAAGGAAACATATTATTCAGTGTCATCATCCGACTAGGAAACATACTATTTAGTGTCACCATCCAATAAGGAAAGTTGTCATGATCATCCATTATAAATCTTTGGGTCACCCAGTAAGTAAAGGTGCGCGGACATATCACCTTGGCTTCGTTCTCTAAGCGGTTGATCTTCTCTTCCCGCAGGAAAATAGCGGCAGGCATCGGAGAGAACGAGGGCCCTCGTAGATCCTTTTGTTTCTTGTTTTTGTAGGAGCCCGACATCTAAGAGTCGTGAGGCTGGCGACAAATCCCGACACGCTCGAAGCCCCGATTCACGGTTGAAAAAGCATCATCGGTTGACGCCATACGTGGGAGCGATAGTTCCTTTAAATAAAGTGACCTCTCGTGGCCCGATGTGATATCAACCGGAACAAGCAGGAACATAAGCGCCAATCCTCAGGATCTGCGAACCCGGTGTGACCCGGGGTGTGGGCGGTGAGCCTCCGATCGTTAGAGGCAATCTTGGGCGACAGGACGAGGTGGAAGACTCGGCGCCTGACGACACTTGATGAAAGAGTTTGGAGACAGCCACGAGCAAATCGACACGGGAGACCACGACAACCAGAAAGACCAAAACTGCATTGTCAAGAAGAGCAACACCTCGGCCCTCGTTGAGAAGCGGATAGAGAAGGGGAAACTAGCCACACCGGGGGCATGATCCTTACGACCCGGAGAGGATGCTTGATGAGGAGAGGTCGTGGAAGCAAGGTTCGAAGGACATCGGCCCGAATCGGCCACATGAGAGATATGAGTAAAAGTAGAGCTCCGGTCTCCATAGCCACTGGTGTAACAAACCGAATCTCCATTCAGTCGAGTCGCTGCCTTCCTTCGGGAAAAATTCGATCACCGCGAGGTCGAGACGTTCGACGGGATAGACCCATGAACCACCTCAATACGTATAAAAATCAGATGGGCCCACGCGGATATCAAGACCACAGTACAATGCGGAGCCTTTGCTATCACACATTAAAAGGGCCCGACATTGGCTACGGTTTAAGCAGGACTCCGTAGTCTTAGTCTCGCACTGTTCTGGGACTCCATTGTTCGTCTCGGCTATCGAGCAGGACATACGGGAGCGGAGTTACCACCTTCTGACCATAAAACAGAGCTCTCAAGAAAGCCTGAGGTCATATGTTCAAAGGATTAACACGGAGTCACTAAAGGTGGATATCCTTAATGAGAAATTAAGTAAATTCTTGCTTTTAATTCACGAGAATTTGGGGGTGCGGATTGAAAGATCTAATATTCTCCATCTCAAGAACCCTCAGTGACATGGCGGGAGTGTCACCAAAGCAATTATATCGATGGCTGAAAAAGCCCTCCTATCCAAGCAAAGAAGCTCTTCTCCAAAAGGAAAAAGAGCGAGGGCGACAAGAGAATGAAATTTGAGTGGGACGGGGCAGGGATAAGATCCTAAGGAAGGCGAGAGAAAGCGAGACGGTCCTAGATAAGGCGAGGAAGCGTCGGGGATCGCGAGAGGACCACCTCGGCGGCTGAGCTGTGAAGTATTCACCTCAGCAGTACACCCCCTTTATTAACCTCGATTAATGCATGAGTCTACTGCGAGAAGTCAGCGTGCGGAAGAAAGGTTCTGGGTGGCCATCGGATGAGTCGGACCACTACGAAGAGGCGACGCAAATGCTATAGGTTCCGAGGACCACGGACCGACGGTTGTTGTCGATAAAAAGGAGATTAAATGTCCTTGATCGGCGTGGACATCTTGGCCCGGAGTATGTGGCTGAAGGGGGCGGGAGCGAGTCAGCCATAACCTCGTCTCAGTGACCACAGTTCGCGTCAAGCGCCTTTAGGAGAAATCCATGTAATCTATGGAGGGTTTTGCGGGAGCGGAGAAGTCGAAGCTGACTAGGAAGGCCCGCTGCGACATCGGATCTGGAAGCAGAAGTACAACGATTATCAGGCTTCCTCGAATTTGGATACTACCATAACCTTTTTAGACCTCGACATGGAAGGCTGCCAACACCCCCATGACGACCCACTTGTGATAAAAACCATAGTAGCTAAAACGATCCACAGAGTCCTCGTCGACAACGGAAGCTCGGCCGATATCATCTTTGCATAAGCTTTCGACAAGATGGGCATTGGAAGAAATAAAGTAGGTCGCCTTTGCTGCGGTACCCCAGGGGAAAGAGTCTTGCCCTTGGGATCGGTACAATTTAAGTGATCACTTTAAGGCCACCGTACCGGGCGGCTACAACAACGGTGAGATTCCTCATAGTGAGCGCCCGTCGACTGCAACATGTTCGCTGGGTAAGGCCCTTTCTCCAATGCCATAAGGCGTTCCATAACACCACATGGTTGTCGAATTTCCAACTCGAATGGAGTATGAATGGACTGAAACGGCGCATAGCGAGGGAATGTTACTGACATCAGTGAAGCAAAACATGATCGACAACATTTACATGGGCCGAGGCTCGACATGCGGGAGCGAAGTGCTTAGCCTTGGAAGGTTAGAGCACATGCGGCCCGGTGACTGAACACCCCTCATCACCACATAGGATCGAGTTAGCGAGAAGGCATCAGCTCTTTCATCCATTTTCTAGAGCAGAACATGGAGGTATTCGCCTGGAAACAGGAAGACATGGGTGGTCGACTTGACAGTGATCACCCACAAGTTAAACATCAATCCCTCATTTAAGCCGATCAAGCAAAAGAGAAGGAGTTTTTCCTGGAAAACCAGGCGATTAATGAAGAAATTGACAACCTCCTCGAGCAAAGAAGCGATCGGAGAGTAAGAGTACCGGAATGGTTGGCCAATGTTGTTATACGTCGAAAAGCAAGCGGAAAGTGGCGGGTTTGCATCGATTTCACCGGACATCAACGAGGGACTTTGCCCGAAGGATAGCTTCCACACCGGATTGATCATGAAGTAGACATGGTAGGTCACAAACTCCTCGGCTTCATGGAGCGCCTTCTCGAGCTGGCAAATCAATATAAACCCCGGCGACCAGAAGACCTCATTTGTCACTTTGGTCGAGGGAACTCTTATTATCAGTAATGCCATGAGCTAAGAATGCGAAGGAGCCACAGGCTTCTAGTGAACGGGATGTTATAGAAACAAATTAGGACATTTATGGTATACATAGATGACATCTTTATTAAAATCGATAAAGCCGAGCTCATAACCCATTTATGCAGAGGTGTTCCTAGGTCTGAGAAGCTGTAATATGAAGCTAAACCCGGCCCAATGCCTTTCGAAGTCTCGGCCGGGAAGTTCTTAGGTTTATAGTCAACCTTTAGGGAGATAGGCGAACCGGATAAGATAAGGTGGTGCTTGATGTCTTTTGCCTCCATCAAACATTAAAGACATTCAACGGCAGCCCAGGGGAGAATAGTTGTTGTGTTGTACATAAATGTCGACCTTTGCTCCGGGTTACGAAGAAGGCCTTCGATGGGACGAACATTGCGGGAGGCGTTCACGGGCGCTAAAACCTACGAGCTCTCACATCCTGGTAAGCCCTTGGGAGAACTCCCTCCTCTCTACCTAGTCGTTTCGAGACTTTGCAGCTAGTCTTGGTAAGAGAGAGCCGAGACAGGTGCGGCGACCGGTTACTATTACAATCGAGCTTTGGGATAGCGAGGGAAGGGGTGCAGATGGAAAAGTTGATCTTGGCATTGGTAACCACATCTGAAAAACTGAGCCTTACTTCGACTCACATCGTAAAGTCCCAGCAGGAATATCGATGAATCGAATGTTATAAACTAGAAACCTCAGGAAGGTGATGAAGTGAGGAACATAAATTTAAGTGAATTTGACATGAGTACGAACTGAGGACAACGGTAAAAGATGAATCTTGCGAGATTTCATCATAAATTCCTCCCAGCCGCAGTCTATAAGGCTGCGATTGGCACGAGCCTCCCGTTTAGGTATCCATCGATGGGGCGCCTGCGCATGAAGCGATGTAGGGCGATCGACCTCTCCCAGGGCAATTATAGATATGGAGTACGCCCTCAAATTCGGCTTTTGAGCCTCTAATAACACAAAGTAGAATATGAGGCGTTATGGCTGGACTCAACCGCCCTTCGTAGACGGATCAATTTAGAGGTGAGCGGCGACTCCCATTTGATGAGTAAAACAAATAAAAGACTCCCTCACGAGGCCCCGAGAGGTGAGAAGATGATCCTATATCTCAAAAGATCACGAGAATTTGCTCAAAGTTCATACGAGTTCAGGTCAAACATGTACCAAGATCGGAGAATTCCCGAGCTTATGCCTTGGAAAAAGCGGCTCTGACCTCACAAGAAGACACAGGCGGGCCTGACACCTATCGAGCACCTACGAGGCCCTCGTGGCGTCGACAATGGAGGGAGTCTCCTTGTGATGTCGGCAGAAATTTGGATGGACCCCATGCAGAGTTACTGTAGATGGTAGTGCGGCTGACCCCGAGGGCATGCGATCTCGGGCTTGGTCGAGTTCGCGATTCATCGGGGAACCCTTTATAAACGAAGACTTCCTCTGTACCCATTCTTAAGTGCGTAGGAAGGAAGGCGACACATGCCGGTGCAGAGGGCGATCTTGGCGACACGTGGGCTTGGACCATGGCAAGAAAAACAAGCGAAATTTCTTACGGCCTGATGCTGGCGGTAATGAGAACTTGTTAAAATGCAAAAGCTTGTCGGGAGCATGCGAATATCATCTCCATTTGAAGCGCTAACGGCGGTCATAAGCCTGGCCTTTCAACAATGGGGCTGAACATATTGGGACACTCTACACCGTGGAGAGGCGATGCCGTTTATCGTATAATTGGTGGACTGTTTCGTGGGCGGTGAGCCACTTGGCGATGATCACGAAACGGAAGATGCGCAACTTCATCTGGTGTTTTATAATATGTAGATTTGGGATCCAGGGTCCTCGTGTCGTGATGAAACAATTGACAATCCTAAGTTTTAGGGATTCTGCGGCTAAACGGAATCGAGAACTACTATCGTCCCGACTCGTTTCCGCAGTCCGATGGGCATGAAAGCCAAAGCGGAAGACCTAAAAGTAAAATGGGTGATACTCCCAAATTATTATGGGAGTAGCTACAGTAGTCGGCGACTCGAAACCAGATTCGCTACGGCCTTTGTAGCCTTTGAAGTAGTAGACCGATCGGTCGGACTAAAATCTCCGAGGATTGAACTAGCAAACATCGAACATAACGAGGAGGCTCTTTGCTTAAACCTGGATCTCTGAAGAGAAAAACCTGAGAAGCAAGTCTTATGAGCGTATGGGAAGACTATCACGGGATGACAACGGGTATTGCCATTGAAGGTCAAGCCCGGGAGTTACAAGCCGGGTGACTTGGTTATGAAAAACTACACTTGACAAGGAAGGGACCCCTCACATGGGAAAATTTGGGACCTAATTGGAAAGGGGCCTACATCATATCTATGTCAGGCCAACCAACTATGAGCTCCAAACGGAAGAAGGAAAAACCCTACCCCACTCATGGTAAGCTAAACATCTCAAACAATTCTACCGGTAGGACACCGAATGTAGTACGTAATAAAGAAGGTCCACCATCCTGATTTCCAAACAACACTCTTCCATTTGAGGTTGTTTTGATCTTATGGTGAACCCAGCCCGATAAGTTAAATGATAAAGCCAAACACGGCTCAGGAGCATAGGTGGAAGAAGCACATAATTCTAAAGATTGTTCTTTGTTCAAAAGGAACTACAGTTGAATACAAAATTTCATTACATAGAAGTTATAACCACCCTAGAGAATTACAAAATCACCCTTTGCATCTAAAAAATTACAGTTAAGCGAAAATCGTTCTTCACATCGTCCTACACCTTGTCGAGACAAAAAACCTAAAAAAATCTCAAGAAAGGGAAAGGGAATGTAACACCCCGAAATATACCCTAGTTGTTTTCAACATGTTTAGGGTATTTTGTAGGCATAAATTAAATTTTTAAGTAAATTCGTGCGAAAATATGAAAACTTAGAAACCAGTGTACAAATTATAGGCAAAGTGTAATTTGCCAAGGGGCATAAAATCATAAATTTATAAGGCTATGGAGCTGAAGTGGAAATAATAGGAATTATAGTGTAATTCTAGAAGGATGGAGGATTAAAATGCAATAAGGAAACTTAAGTATAAATAGATGAGGAGACCAAAAATGGATTATTTTTGGTCTCCAAACATAAACTACGGGGAAGGAGAAGAAGAGGAAGGAGAAGAGAGAGAGGAAGAAAGGGGAAATCGACCGAAATTTATGGATACATCACTTTGGTATGATTTTGTGCATGAATTACTTGGGTATGATTTCTAAGTTTTCCTTGAAAGTTAAATTGGTTCCTTTTCTAGGGTTTTGTTAGGAACACATCTAACTCTTTAGGAATTAAGGAGTTTGGTTGAAAATCCTAGTTTGATCATAATGAAAATTAAATATGGAATCCTTCTGATTCTAAGGTTTGGTAGAATTGGGTGAACTTGGGTATGAATCCTTGGATTCTTTGACTAATTAAAAGTAATTGTGGAGTTGTTTGGAAGGATTTCATGTTGATTCTTGATGAAGAGTGATGGAAGAGAAGTGCATGAAAAATGGTGAAAACACCATTCACAGGCAAATTCGGAGACTTTGTCTTAGAGTACCTTGAACGCTGTGTCGGTCTGGGTGATCACGATAACTAAAGCTGTCTTAGGTGCGACCTGGGCACGTACGGTCACGGGCGCCTCAGCGAACCTATACCGGTCTGAATCGGAAATTTGTCTGAAGTCTGAGTGGATCACTGACCCTTGTTTCTTTGTTTTGCGTATTTAAGCTAAAATGGGAAAATATAGAAAATGATGAAATTAAGTGAGAAATGCTGTGTCTCGTCCTTAGAAATGACGAATGATGGGAGCAAAGTTCATGCCCCCGATATGAATGAGGAAGTTTACGAACACACTCTGATCGTGGTGCCTAAGGTAAGTGATGATGACCGTGAGACGGTGCGATTAGTGGTATTGGCGCTCTGTTGGTGCTTGACCTCTGTTTTTGATTAGTGCTTTCCTGGCAGCATTACGATTAGTCTTGCAACACTCTACGTTTTGATTAGTGCTTTCTGACACTCTGTTATGATTGGTGCCCGGCACTCACCAGCGCAATGCTAGCGCCGTCTTGATATAGTATCTTCGGATACTTATTGTGTTATGTCTTACACTTTTTATTAGCAGTCACAGGTATTCCGTAGTTATATGATAATAACCTGAATAATGAATAAGAGAAAATGAAGGTGTATCGTTCTGATCTGTAATACCTGCGGGTATTTTTGAATACGAATAAGCTCTGTAACTCCTACGGGAGTCCCAAATAAACATAAGTCACATTATAAGTATAAGTTACGAATCTGAATAAACTCACCTTAACTCATATAAATTCGAATAAACATAAGTCTGTGTTATAAGTATAAGTTACGAGATAAGATAAGCTATGTAACTCCCTACGAAGTCAGAATAAACATAAGTCTGTTTTAAGTATAAGTCTGAATACGATTAAGCTCACAGTATTATGGCATGTAAAGTGCTTGTATAAGTCATGTTGATAGATATGAAATTTATGATATCACATTATTGTTATATACTTATTATAGCGTGCATATGCATATTACTTATGTTTTCCACTAAGCGTAAAGCTTAGCACGGGTTTTTAATCCGTGTAGGTACAAAATAAAGAGACGGTGATAGTCGCATTCTAGTAGGGCGACTTACCGAGTAGAGGTTTCATCTTTGTGAGTTACACTCTGAGTAGAGGAAATGTAAATGTATAGTTTTGAATATGTCAAATGGGACTCGATCTTTGTACGCATGACATTGTAAACAATCTCGGTGGTAGTTTTATTGTGGACTTTGTATATGATATGTTGATATGTGCAAGACTTAGGATATACGATGTGCGATTAAGTAGGTAAGAAGTCCCGATGTGTTCCCTGCTTTTGGGAACCACGGTTGGGATCCGCCCAGTGGGTGGATGGGGTCGGGGTGTGGGAAAGAGAAGAAGAGAGAGTACGAACGAGAAGGGAAAAGGAGAAGGAAAAGGAGAGAAGGAAAGGACAAAGGGGAAAGAAGAGAGAAGAAAGAAGGAAAAAATGGAAAATTACTAAAAGTTTTTTCAAGTACATTGCCCCCTTCGGATATGTTCCCTAGCATAAATCCGTCATTGGACGTATTTGGGGCTTATGCTCCTGAGGGAGGCCCAGGAAACGCAAAGCTCCTATGAGCGGTAGACCCGCCAGACGGCTTGTCCCATTTGAAAGATCACAAGAAAGACCTCCACGCAGTGGCCAAACCTTGGCCTTCATCATCGTGGACTCGAACTACGCTAAAGAATGAAGGTTGGAAGCGTAAGCACCGTCACGAAGTCGCTAGTTTATAAGGGCGGTAGCAGGAAGTTGCCCAATCTGTTCCAATTCTCCATAAATCCGCATTAAAGCTACACACGCCTTTCAAAGAGAAGGAACACGAAAATGCCAAGAAGCCAAGGAGCCCAGAAGCTTAGTTCGCAGAGCTTAAATGCTAAAAAAGGCCAAGTAGCCATGAGGCCATGGCTCGGGAGCCCAGTAAGCTTGGATTCGCGGGCGTATCAACTAAAAAGCCCAGTAGCCCGCGGGCCATGGCAGCTAAAGACCCGATAAGCTTAGTTTGCGAGCATAACGGCTCGAAGGCTAAGTAGCCATGGGCCATGTAGATCGGGAGCCCGATGGCTCGGTTCTCGGGCGTAACAACTCAAGGCCCGGTGGCCCGCGGGCCATGTAGCTTCGGGAGCCCGGTAGCACGGTTCGTAGGCGTCTTGACTCAAAAGGCCAAGTAGCCAGGAGCCATGTAACCCGAGGAGCCCCGAGTAACTCAATTTTGCGGAAAAGTAACAACTCAAAAGGTAAAGTAGCCGCGGGGCGTATGGCTCGGGGAGCCCGATATGGCTTTCCGGTTGCGGGCGTGCGACCCAAAAGGCGAAGTAGCCACGAAGCCATGTAGCTTAGGGCCCCAGCTCGGTCGTAAGGGCGTAACGGCTCAAAATGATGGCCGTGGGCCCGCGTGGCTGAAGCCTAGTAGCTAGAGTTCGTAGGCGTAGTAGCTCAAAGGCTAAGTAGCCATGAAGCCATGCATGGCTCGGGGCGAATCTAAGTTCGCGGGAGCGTAACATTTCAAGGCCAAGTAGCCACGGAGCCATGTAGTTCAGGAGCCTAGAAGCTCAGTTCGCAAAGCGTAACAGCTCAAAAAGGCCAAGTAGTGAGAGCCATGGCTCGGGAGCCCGATGGCTTTCGGTTTGGCAGAACGCGGCTTCAAAGGCGAGTAGCGAGCCGTAGGCTCGGAGCCCGGGTGGCTGGTCGAAGCATAACGGCTTAAAAGGCCAAGTAGCCGCGGGCCATGCGCTCGGGGCTGTGGCTGGGTTAAGTGGGCGCCGCGGCTCAAAGGCCAAGTAGCCGCGGGCCATGTGGCGGGCGAGCTCGATTCGCGGGCGTAACGGCTGAAGGCCAAATGTGGCGGGCCGTGCTTAGCTCAAGAGCCCGATGGCTCGATTTGTGAAACAACAACTCAAAGGCCAGTAGCCCGCAGGCCATGTAATCGGGAGCCCGTAGCTTGGATTTTGAGCTTAAAGGCTCGGCCCAGTGGCCATGGAGCCATCATAGCTCGGGAGACCGGGAAGCGGTTCCCGGGCGTGGCTCAAAGGCCAAGTAGCCACGGGCCGTGTGGCTGGGAGGTCGGTGGCTTGGTTTGTGGGCGTGGGCTCAAAGCTCGTCTTGTGATAATGCTAGCTCGGGGGTAGGAGTAGCTCAATTCGTGGGCGTAATAGCTAAAAAGACGAGAGTATGTGCTGGCAGGGACGTAGCTAGTTGTGGCGTGTGGCTCAAAAGGCCAAGTAGCCACGGAGCCATGTAGCTGAGGAGCCTAGTAGCTTATTCGTGCCACGAGTAAGTTAGTGGATGAAAATTTGTTTCCTATATTCTTCCCACCGCCCAAGGTAGGTCAAGCCCTTTGCGGAGTATAAGCGGTCTAGGGTGAGCAAGGGGATGGGTTTTCATTCCACAATGATTTGTATCATGATTGAAATGATGAGACTTTATTTGGTTTGGGATTTGCATTTGAAAAGTGTGGGAGTTAAAGTGCCTTGTGGCGAAATAGCTTAAAATGAAGTGTGAAATATGTTGATATGAAGGCTTGGGTCCTAAGCAGTAGTAGGATATGAGGTGTCTTAAGTTTATTTCCTCGCATTAGGGAAAATGATATATAGTCATGGCCAAAAGCCGGATCTGTTTAGCTTTAAAACTAACCCTTAAACACTCCTATTTGAGTCGAACATATCTTGAGCATTTAATGTTCAATAGGTTTGAAGTACAGCATTTAACCTCATTTGTTATTTAAGTAAAATGACATCTAAAAGATATTAAGTGCATTTACCATTAAGAATCTGCTTGAACCTAAGAAGCATGACAAGTATTGATCAAAGGAAAGACATTAAATAGCATTAAGCCCTAGTTTGGAAAGTATGGAACCATAAATACGATACTGTTTCATTTAGAGTGAAGGGATACTGCGTTACCCCATTTACTAACCTACTTAACCCTCCATTCTTTAAGGGTTTTGAGGCAGCTGACATCCACCGAGTTGTCATCCTCAAGGTGGTGTTTGGCGGCCCGAAAAAATGAAGAAAGAAGAGAAGAGAAAAGCGCAACTAAGAGCAAAGCTACGAGAATTTGAAAGCGATAAAAAAGTTAGGGTTACAAAAGCTATAAAGTGGCTTATATAGCCATCCAAAATATGTGAAATACCAAAAATACCTAAAACATATGATTTAATGGAATGAAATAGAATTATACAGCGAGATCGTTTGGAACAAAAACACAAGGGGACAAATTTCGCTATCACGATAAATTTCGCTATGATAAGCGAAAATTTACGCTGAAATAGCAAAATTTTGCTATCATAAATACAATTTATAATGAGAATTTAATTTTATTAGCCACGAATAACTTCGCTATGATAGCGAATTTTCTATGTCATGGTGCTGTTAGCGCTATGCACTCGCGAGAATTTCCACTTAATCGTAGAAAATCCTGTAATCCTTCACGCATCTTCCATTTTCATGGGGTTCCACTTGACGTTTTATTCATTTCGGCTTGATGAAATCACCCAGGGAATTCTCAACATTCGGCACCGTAAGACACCAAACTTGAAATTATGACTAAGGCTGCATAAAACATAAATTACCAAAGCAAACTCGAAAGCAATCGGTGGTACTAAAGTGGACTGCACATGTCAATTGGCAATTAACATGATTAATGCATAAAAACACTCAAAACCTATCTTGAATAGGACTCAAAATAGCACTTTTGAGTACCTAATCCACACCCCAACCAAACACGTTGCTAGTCCCTTATGTTCTAAACAACGAGGTGTACATCTTTGTGCTTTTACAAAAGTGTATATTGTTCAAAGTGTGTGTATCGTAGGGTTTGCACTTATTTATGAACAATTTAGACTACGTACAAAGTACATCTAGCGAGAGGAACTGTTGCCGTATAATAACAAGTTTTAGGGCATAGCGGTTCCAAGGAGAGTCAACCTAATTTTCCACCTAAAATCTGGTGATTCTCAGGTGACCGGTTTGAGCCAATAAGTTTAAAGCCTATTCCACCACCCAATCGAGCTACGCTGGACCTTAAAGCGTGGTGACCAACCTAAATGGGACCAACTACACTCTTATTTCTTCTTTGATTGTATTGCGAGGATGCAATGCACAAAAACTTCGACTTCACTGAGTAAGTATGCTTGAGTTCCATAGATGACTCAGCCCAATTAGGTTTGGGGCATCAAGCCGCAGGATCGGCGATCCTGAGCTATGGGCTTCCACCCAGGATAGGTAGCAGTGGCACTATAACTCGTAAACTCCACCCGTCCACGAGTGTAGCGAACACTAAAATTCGATGACTCTGACGATTAAGGTTTAGGGCAGCTCGGGCCTTAAGGATTCGCCATATACCCTCGGGACTAGTGTTACGGGTTTCAAAATGGCGTCCTTTGCTTTTCTTTTCTTTTTCTTCTTTCTTTTTCTTTTTGCTTTTTCTTTTTCTTTTTTTTGGGAAGACTACATTGGTCTTCATTCACAGGCTAACTGAGCCTATTATAGGTGTCATGAGACCCCAGGCCAAGCTTGCAAAGGTGAAAAGAGGTATGTAGCTTCTCGACCTATTGAGTACGATAAATTTATTACCTTTGTGTGTAGATTAGCTAAAGGGGAAGTACAAAAGGTTGAATATCTTTCTGGAACTATTAATAAAGCTAAATCATGCATGGATTGTTCTAACATTGAGTAGCATCTGAGGCTTCAATTCTTAGTAAAGGCATGAGTAGAAGCCTGAAAATATAAACACAAAAAAATGATTTGCAAAAGTGTAGTAAAATGTAAATAATGCTATAAAGATTTTGATATAGCAAATAGCTATGCTAATACTTGAAACAACTAAACATGACAAAAACATCACTTTACCTATATGTTCAAACATGTATCTACTCTGATCCTATGCAAAAATATAGGTAAGCGAGTTGATAAAGTTAAAAACAATACAAAAACGATGAACACTCTAATAACGCTTCTCGACCAAAGTATAAACATGCCTTCACTTGGGTAGGGGCGGGGAAAGTTAGAGGAAGGAGATGTGACCACCTCACTCTCGTGGTGGTGGATGTGTTGGTGGATCTGAGTACATTTGGGCGTGCTATCATGTACAGGAGTTCTTCTTCTTGGGGGCGGTCTCGAGTGGTGCGTGTGGGCAGACTCGACGGGAGGCGAGGTGACTTCATGTGTCATGCGAAGCATGCGCCGTGACCTCTTGGCCCCAGAGTAACCTGGCTGAGACCGTCCTCTGATCCTGACGGCGCTGTGTAGTAGCTAGCGGTGCAAGCATCCATAGCAATGACGGCTCCTGGCCCGGCATGGGCATGCTGCGGAGGCTAGCTGTATTTGTGTGGAAGAATTCGACGGTGTCGACGGGGGTAAGGGCAGAAGGAGGTGGAGATGGAGGATAGTGCAGGCTGGGCTCCTCTCCACTCTACCTCCATCTCGGGGCAGGGATCCTCTCCCTCGGTGGGTCTGCCCACGTCATACGCTACCTCCCTCCGATCACGCTCTTTGGAGAATAATGGAGATCGACATGTAAAGAGATCGCTCCATGGAGCGGGACACGAGTCGCGGCTAATCCTCAGGTGATGCAGTGGCTCACCGGGGGCCCCGGGGGCGTCACAGGACTTGGCTTGAAAATGGCGGCATCGATAGCAGTGCGCCCTCGGCTCAGGCGGGCCCGCTAGCGGTGGACCTTCTCCTCGAAAGTGTAGCGGAAGTCATGACAAGCTCGGGGACTAAACGAATCCTCGAGATCACATATGGAAACACCAATTATAGCTCACTACTTATTTGTAGAACATAATCTTTGTAGTGAGATATTTGATGCAGGCGGAGTGGTCCACAAGGCATCATGGCCCGGGCTATAGGAAGAATGGGTCCTTAGCGTAGTATCTCGGCGAGGCAGAGACCATCTACGTGATGGTGAGGCGATCCTATATCCTCTAGAATTTACCCAGGAAGGCTCTGTTTGGCGGGCTAGTATTTGTAATGTCCGTGACTCGGTGCTCCGGCGGGCGTGATCTTTGAGCAGGAGCTCCAATGGACTCACTCCAGGGATGTCATAGTGTGCGTTAAAACTTCGAGCACAACGGGGATAATAGAACTTTCGCGGTGTATGAATGGAGCCAATCTTGCGTGATCGGACTCATTGGTCTGCGTGCAGATTGTTGACCAAGGCTGGTACCATCGTAAATGACTCCCCCATGGAAGTCCCTTGCGGATCTCGTTCCGGAATCAGTGTAGTGAACATGGCGCCCCGATCCTCGGCGTGATCGGCAGGGTGATGAGCCTGTCAGTAGGGGAGAATCCCAGCGGCTCGGGCGAGATCTCGAACTCCGGGGCGATGTTGGGCAGCGGAAGGCTAGGCCACTCTGGCATTGAGTCTACAGGCGGGAGAAGGCTCAGGGATCCACGTCCACGGTCGATATCGCCGGAATGTCAGGCTCTGAGTTGTGTGGTTCAGGACCAGTGGGGCTATCATGTCTGGCGGGTTTGAAGAATGTTTGGCCGAGTCTGGGTTACCATCTCGAAGTCCCAGATCAGCACAGGCTGCTGGCGAGAACCACCGGGTGCGGACATGACATGCGATGCGGCGTCTGGAAGGTGGCGTGGGGCCAGTGCTGAGTGGGGCTCAGGCAGCAGTGGGCTGCGCCTGCGTACGGGGTGGACCGGCGGGTCGGTGTGACGGCAATGGGCTCGATCGGCGCGCGATACGGCGGTGGAGCCCATTGTGGGGTCGGCACCGCAGTCGAGAGACTCGGAGTCACTCGGATCATGGTGGAAGCGGGGCCTTTACTGCTTTGTAGCTCAGGCGGGGGCTCTCGTGGAAGTAACACAGGCTCGACTCTGCGGTGGCGTAGAGCGGGGCTAGGCGTGGATCTGCGGGGCAGAGGGGGCTGACGGGGCTGGGAGGGATGTGAAGGTGTGGAATGAAAATGAGCGGGGGCCCCCCTTTTTTATAAAGCAGGTTTGAAAAAAGATGGCAGAAGGGTCTAGGAATGAAGAGCTTGTGAGTGTTTAATTTTATTATTATATGTGAAGTTCTTTGATTTTCATATAAGTAAAAAAAAAACAAATTTTTGATTCAGTTAAATTAAAATACAATAATATAAAAGTGAAAATATATATATAATATAAAATAAAATAAAAATGATATTTATAAATTTAAATTAGAAAAGGGAAAGTTACTAAAAACCAGCATAAAAGAAAAATTGGCCAAATTTTAAGCGCTTAAAATCTTTGAGCGCGAGTTTAGCCTGAGGCCAAACCAGCTTTCGATTACCTTTGATTCATTCATGGAGGGTCGGAGGAGGGGCTCATGACCGGCGGTGGCTGTCTTTTGTAACCTTCTTGCTTGGTTCCTTCTTGTTGAAATTCTTCTCCTTGGGGTGATGTTGGTGACCATTGGCTGCTGAGGGTGGCGAGGCAGCGATTCCCAATCAATTAGTTCACGCTTCCTTTCCCAGTCACGCTTGCAATTTGGAGGCATTTGGTTTCCCTGCATTTTGACCAATTGAGCAGACTTCATCAGCTTTTTGCTTGTCATCTTCCACTAGCTTGTGCTTGTTATTCAAGTGAAAAATATTGAGCTCCAATGTCATGTTGCCAAATGTGAGCTGCATGACTCCATTCCGGCAATTGATTATCGCATTGGAAGTGGCCAAAAATGGTCTTCCCAGGATAATTGGCATGATTGGGCGCTGGCGCTATTGGTTCGGTATCAAGCACTACAAAGTCCATCAAGTGGTAAATTTGTCCACCTTTACCAACACGTCATATTCATTCGCCCAGGAATCTTTCTTGATCGATCATTAATGACGGAGTGATGTTGGTGGCCTTCCTCTAAAACCATTGCGTACTAACAATATGGCGAGTTGGTTTTACCGCCTGACCCAAGTCCAACGGTGCTTTGTCTATGCAAGTCCCTCAATGTTAGTGATATGTGGGATCACCGGATCTGTATTTCCTTTGAGATGCTTGCTCTGAGACTGTTGCCGACTTATAGATTAAAGGAATCTTTCATACTCGTACTAACTCTTATGACCTTAGGTGCTTAGACTTATAATTGGGACACTTAATCATGTCAACGTTGAAAGGATATTTGCTTCGCACTTATAACACCTCCCAAATTTGAAACGGTTTTGAATTTTCTTCATGATGCTTGAGAAATGGAGGAACATCTTTTACTTTGAATCTTATTTGATTATTATCCTCTCGAGGCTCGACTTCCTTTTCTTTCTGGTTTGGCATTGATGGGCCTTTGGTTGCTCGATTTCTTTCCACTCCTCAAGTGATGATAGCTTTCATGTCATCATGAGTTCTTTGGAAGAACCTATTTCATGAACTCCCTTTGGATTAGCGGTGTTTGGGAAGGGATCTTCCTTTCTCTTGTACCTCCAGGTAAATTGTTAATCCACGGTGATGGGAATCTTTGTGGAGTTATCAATCTTCGATTAAAGGTTGCTTTTAAGCCCATCCTATTCTCTTGTTAAATTTGGCACCCACGATATCTATTCTTTGAGCCAAATTGTACATTAATTCCCTTGCACACTCTTCCTGAGTACTGCCACCTTGCTCAAGTTTAAAATAGCTTGTTCACGAGGGGATGAAGATGGGCGTGGTTGAGGTGAGAACAAGCATTGCTTAACGCAGGAGGCACATATCACGGGGTCTAGATTATCGAGAGAGAGATTAAGTGGTTTCTCGGAGATTGGGATTATATGTACCATATGGGGCATTGGGTTGTGGCTTGTATTGGCCAGCGACATTGCGGCAAATGCACTCGACATGAACTCTACTGTTTGAGGCAATTGGAATGTCAGTACCTTCTTTTAGGTGGCCGATGGATTGATAACAATTGGTGCAGGTTTGGCTGTCACGAGATTTTTCGATCTCACACTCATGCTTGGCCTTTTTCCTTCTAGCTCTTTCCGCTACCGTTGGGTTGATATCTTTGCTTTCATCCGTATCTTGAAAGAATTATAAATGCCTCCCCCTTTGGTGGGTCGGCGACTTCATTCTTTGAACCCTCGGATTCGGTTCATCATAAGCGCCCGGAAGTTTCAGCCACATAATTCAAAGAAGTCCATGGCTTAAATCACAGTTTTTGCTCAGAGAAAGTCACTATCCGCATGGTTTCTAGCGGTTGCTTCATGGCGGGGGGCAATACCATCATAAAATGATTCACTGCGTCCACCAGTATCCAAGCCATGGTGTGGGCATGCGTTGATGGTCTCCATGAACCTCCCGACAACGATAAAATTTCTCATTGTCATAGAGCGAGGAGTAAATTGTAGATGCACTCTTGGCCCCATTAGTCTTAGTTTGTCTTGAAGAATTTCTTCAAAAATACGGCTTGAATATCATTGATTGTCGTTCTCGGCCTGGGTGAATTGAGCCCTTATTTTGGATTTGTCCTTGAGGTTCGCAGGGAATGCCTTCAACGACAATTCCATATCGGTATACCCTCCTTAAAAGTTATGCATAATTCTCGAAATCCCACGTATGTGTGAGTATGGATTTTCATTTTCCATACCATGAAATGTGGGAAGGAGGGGCACCAAATAAGGTCTCATTGCTACATCCTCAGCAGGTGGTATGATGCAGGAAGGAGCACTCACTCTAGGAGGGTGTATGTGGTCCCTCATTGATCGTATCTTGTTGGATTCATTGGAGTGCCTTGTTGACTGTTGTTATAGTGAGAGGATCCATTTGATCACTTGTACTGTGATTTCACGGCCTTTCATTTGGTGCACTCACTCTTTGCAATCTACGATGCCTATCCTAGTCTTTATAAACACTTGTAACCTGAAATGAGACAAAACAAAGAGCAATAAAGAGCTTGCCAAACAAAGGATCGGTATTAAACCATTAAGCTGTTGTAAAGATAAAAGCTTGACCAATGAGAAACTGGCGAGTAAAACTTGGAAATTTTTACAACGAAATTCAATAAGGGTTAAAGGTCACCCAATACTTGTAATGTGGATTACAGAGTTCATATCAACCTCATCATTCGTAGTTTGGCACCATCTCGAAGCAGCGGCGCCACATTTGATTAAATTGCCACGGTAAAATTCCAAGGAATCAACAGAAATTTTGTTTCCTATATTCCTCTTAAGCGTACCAATAGTGATCGAGCCCCTCACCATGATATAAGCAGTCTAAGTCGAACACGGGGATGGGTTTCATTCCACAAATGATTTGTATCATGATTGAAATGATGAGACTTTTGGATTTTGGATTTTGCATTGAAGTGTGGGGGTTGGAGTCAACTGGGCTCATGGAAATGGCTTAAAATGAGTGCTGAAATGGTGACCTTAGGAAACTGGGTCTAGCTTGGTAAAATGGGGATATGAGGTGTCCTCAAGTTATTTCCCTGCATTAGGGCAAAATGATATATAGTCATAGCCAAAAGCGGATCTACATTTGGCTTTAAACTAACCCTTAAAACACTCTATTTGAGTCGAACATGCGATCATTTAATGTTCCGATCAATTTGAAAACATAGCATTTAACCTCATTTGATGGCTCGTAAATGACATCTAAAGAATGTTAGTGCATCTGCCATTAAGAATGCTGCTGAACCACAAAACATGATGAAATATTGATCGAAAGGAAAGACATTAAATAGCATTAAGCCCTAGTTTGGAAAGTTTGGAACCATAAATGAAGTACTGTTTGTTTAAACGGAGGATGCTGCGAGTACGCCCCATTACCAACCTGCAGCCCTCATCTTCAGGTTTTGAGGCAGCCCAGACATCCCGCTTGAGTTGTCGTCTCGAGGTGGTGTTTGGCGGCCAATAGGAAAGAAAGAAAGAGAGAGAGAAGAGAGAAAAGCGCCAACCTAAAAACAATTGTAATTTGAAAGCTTGATAAAAAGTTAAGTTTACCAAAGTATAAAGTGAAGCATATGACTGCATCAAAATATGTGAAATACCAAAATACCTAAAACATATGATTAGAATAAGGAACCAAGAAATGGGAATTATACAAAAGCGAGGTCGTTGGGCAAAACACGGGGAGAAGATCTTGCTATGCGTGAATTTTCGCTATGATAGTAGAAAATTTCGCTATGATAGCGAAATTTAATATCATAGCAATACAAGGCATAGAGAAAATTCAAATTTTCGGCATGCACGATGGCTTTAACTATGATAGCGAATTTTCATGCTTAGCGAAAATACATAGCGAAATTTTAAACAAGTTACTTGAAATTTTTCGCAATGCATAGCGAAAATCCTATAATCCTTCCCGCATCTTCCATTTCATCAGTTCCACTTGACATTTCTTCATTTGACCAGTAAAATTACGAAATTCTCAACATTCGGCACGTCGACACCAAACTTGAAATTATAGTGAGGAGCTCACAAGCTACAAAATTGCAAAAACAAGCTTCGAAGCAATCGATTAGTACTAAGTGGACTGCACATGTCGGTAAACCCAATTATGATTGATACGCGCCTCAAACTATCTTGAATGGATAAGTCTTTGGGTACTAATCGATACGCTCGGTCAGAGCTTAACAACTCAAAAGATAATGTACGAGCCATGTAGCTTCCCGAGCCGGTGCTTTCAGTTGTGGGCGTAACGACTCAAAAAGGCCAAGTAGCTATGGAGCCATGTAGCTTAGGAGCCCAGAAGCTCAGTTTGTAGAGCATAATAGATTAAAAAGGCTAAGTAGCCACTGAGCCATGTAGCTCAGGAGCCATGTAGCTCAGTTTGCAAAGCTTAACAACTCAAAAAGGCCAGTGGCCGCGGGGCCATGCGGCTCGGGGCCAGTAAGAAAATCAATTTGCGAGCAACGGCTCAAAAAACGCTAAGCGACCACGGGCCATGAGCTCGGAAGCTAACTTGACTCGGATGCGGAACACCCATAACGCTACTCTAGGGAGACCTACATGGCTTGAAAACCAAAGCAATTCAAATCAACGAAGCGAGGAAGGAAGCGAAGGACTTAATCGATGAATTGTGGTATATCAGCAAATAATTAAAATCGAAGCGATACAAAACCCGAATGCGCGCGAGATTAGCGAAAAAAAGCTCGCGATCTGGGCGACGCCGTCATTCAGCTGAGCCCCGCGGCGGCGAAGAACTAGCCCTCGGAGGAACGAGAATCGCCGAACAGGGAGCATGATCAAGGAGCTGAAAACACCGGTGCACGTGACCTCGGCCCTCGACGGATCCTTCAACCTCATAAACCAGTGGATTCATTGAACTCCGAGGAATTAAAGCTCGGGAAGGCCGACGTTGAAAGGTAAGCCACCTTGAGTCCAATTGGGTACATGCCGTCTTTGGCTGAAGCTATCCGCCGCGCCGGTGACGAAGCCTCACCTGCAAAGTCAAGACGAAACACCGAGCTTCTCGTGGGGCATTCCGCGGTGCCGCTGGATCACTCTTTGGCAGCGGCTCCAAGGTGCCATCTTGGCCCTGGTCGCCGGCGCGACCTCACAGCTCATCTGTGCGACGGCTCGTCTTCGGCGACCTCACGCATCATTTCCTAGCCTCCTTTCTTTATCCTCGGCAGTGTGCGCCACGAAGCTTGCTTCAGGTCAGACCTATGCTTCACAAGTTCCTCAGTCAGTTCCCTTATCTGAGCTTGAAGACTAGCCCTCTCGGAGGTTAGGGAAGCAACCTTAGCCTTGTAAGACTTCGTCGCCTTGGCGGAGCCCTGGTAGCTGACCACTCACTTCTTGAAACCTTTCGCGTAAATAGCCCTCTGAAAAAAAAAACAGTGGGTGTTTGAGGTAAAATGATAAGAAAAGATCCCGTGAAAGCATGGGCATTTCAAGGCGGTTCCTTGAAGAAGGGCTGGAGCCTCCTCGGCAGGCAAGGCACCCACCCTCTGAGGTGGGTGCTTGGGATGGAGGAAACTTGACCACGTGGCGAGCTCACTTAGAAAGCAAAGAGTCCTCATCCCCTATAGCCTCATAGCAATCACGATTCCCTGTCACCTCGTTTGGCATTGTAGGAGGGGGAGCGGTGCCCCGCGACATGGGACTCCAGACCAAGATAGGGAGAACCTCTAAGGGGGGCTCATCCCCCTCCGAAGAGTCTCCAGCCCCGACGGAGGACGTAGGCAAGGGAGAGGCCCCCACCTTTAGGGTGCTACCGACCGGGACGGCCCTTTGCGAGTGGGGTTTAGTTTCAGACTCCTCTTATTCTTTACCCGGCACCTCAAGCGGGACCGAAGCTCTCCCGTGGAAGCCGTAGTGAGGGAAGCTCCGAAATAGATGGTGAGGAAGATTTGGGGACGGGACGCTTCATGACGGAGAGGGAAGAGGATTTCATAAAAGGAAGTCGGCGGGGCCTCGCGGGCGAATCCGGGGAATATCCCGGCTGGCCCAGGCTCGGGTATAAACAGGGCGCACTTCACCGGCTTCCTTCACCTCCTTGTTCTCTCTTGAGAACCTGGGTTGAGCACCCCAAAGGCCGTATGACCCAAGCGATGTTAGGAAATATCCTATGACCTTTGAAAACAAAGACAAACCAAAGCGAAGGAGAGCTCACGTAGGTTCTCGGGGTATTTTAGGCGGCGGGAACAGGGTGTCCTCTCGATCAAAGTTAACGCCATTAGCGACCGCCTAACGAAAATAACGTTCGCTTCCAGAACTTATGTGAAGAGGAAGGTCGAAATGATCAACTTAAGGCTAGGCGCTTGGAGATATAAAGAGAGGCCCAGGCGCCTTCTTTACAACGAAGAAGTCCGGGGCAATACGAGGCCGCCCAAGCCTTTGTCCTAAAGCGACTAACAACCCCACGAGAACCGAAGTTAGGGGAAGGCTGAGAGAGAGCGAGACATTGAAATGTTAAAGGACCCTTTTTATAAAGGGATCTGAGGGAAACGGAGGCGGATTCTTGAAGACGCCACCTTAAAAAACACCATCTTAGGCACTTCAACAACATAGGTGGTCGACACGTCAGGGGCCTGAACCTAGACCCAAGTGGGGCCCGCATCTTAGAGCATGAATCTGTTGTCTGAGGTTCGACTGGCCCAGGGCCCGTGACCTCGGCGTTACGCCCATGGCGACCCTCAAATATTGAATGCATGGATACCAATTCTTGTTGTTTTCCCTTGCCATCTAAAGGGGAAAGAAGGCTCCCAAGGGTGGCAGGTGTGAACCTACATGACTAAAGTTGTTAATTTACAGTGGTCAGGCCGAACTAGACCTTCTCGGCGGGATTACTCCTATGTGCAAAACAAAGATGACGGGGACCCATGGAGGTGTAGGGTTAAGCAAGGAGAAAGAGAAATCAGAAAGGAAATCTGGAGGGCAGCCTGACCCAAGACGCATACAAACCTCATGAGACCGAGAGACGAAAGGATAGAGGGATAAGAAAGGCGTCACAGGGCGAGTAGCAAGACGAGGACACCGGCTGACGAGATCTCGGGGGACCAGCAAAAGCAATCCGAACGCTAGTCGAGCCAAACAAGAAGGAAAAAGAAGCACCAGCTTATGAAAAAGCTTGGCAGGGGAACAGAGTACGAGACGGTCGGGGCGTTTAAGGAAGCTAAGAGCCACAAGTATTGGCAAAATAAATAGGAAATGAGAAGCCATCATATCACAAGAAGTGGGATGGCGGCAAAGCCACTAATCAAACCCTTCTGAGTAGCCACGTGAATTTGTCGGCTGACCCGAGCGATACGAGGCCTTTTTCTTGCTTGCTTAGTCAAAATTTCAGACGATTGATGGGGTTGAAATAATGCGCACGTGCACGAGGTCTGACCAGCGTCGGGATTAAAAATGGGCCCGATCGCGGCAATAGGCCCTTAGTGGTATCCCTCGAGTCAAGCGGGCCAACCGCACTAAAAATTTGCGGCCAAGAAATCCGTATTAGGGAAAACACCCAATCTCTCCGCCCAGCTCCCGAAGTAAAGATATTTCCCAGTATTGTCATCAAATTTATCATATTAATGTCGGTTCCCAGGTAAGGAAGAAAATCTCCTACCGATGGGAGAAATATCGTATCATCCTCGACAAAAACACACTGTCAGTCTTCATCATCCAGAAGCCAAAAACATACTGTCGAGTGTCACCATCCAGGTGGAAAGTTGTCATGATCATGTTATAAATCTTAGGACCACCCCATAGAGTGAAGGTAAGCGGACATATCGCGCAAGAAACTCATTCTCTAATTTATCTTCTCTTCCGGAAAATGACTTAGGCATCGGAGGAGACGGGCGAGCCATGATCCTTTTTGTTTCTTGTTTTTGTAGAAGGGCGACATCCAGTCGGTGAGCAGAGCTTTGCTTCGTCGACGCGCTCGAGCCAATTCGATTGAAAAAGCATCCATCAGTATCTCCATTGGGTTTCATACTCCCACTAATCTGAGTTCGTCATTATTTCAAGCATGATCCTTGCCTATAAACTGAATCAAGCCATCCTTGTCTGCCGCCTCGAGATACTCCTACTTGGTACTATCGCAAAACTTTACTTATATCAATTTTCAACTCCTCCATTTCCCCCTTTACCTTTGGTCCTTCATTTCATATAATGAATAACCTCCAAACACAGTAAAGACATTGTCACTTCATTGAAGATTTTCCTGGGACAAGAGTAGAATGAGCATCAGAAATAATAAGGGGCAGAATATCCTTTAACCGATGTGCTAACACCTTTGCCATGATTTTGTACACAACATTACATAAGGCAATTGTACCAAGTCCTTCATTGACTAGGTTGAGTGCATTTAGGGATCAAGACTATAGTAGTATGATTCAATTCAGAAGGAAACTGTATCTTTTTCAGCGAACTAGAACATTGGTCAAATAAGCCATGTCCCACAAGCGGCCAGAACTTCTGGTAGAATGTCGGGTTGAGATCGTCAGACTTAGGAGACTTATTTGGATGCATCTAGAATAAGCCTGTTTAAATTCATCCATATTAAACAGAGCAGATAATTTAATATTTGCATTTGTAGACACTTTAGACTGAATAAATGATAAATTAGACTCTTACTAGTCCGGGTCAGTCATAAAAAGTGAGGAAAAATAGGATTCAGCTAATGCACGCCTTATTTTAAAAACAATCCTTCTCACGAAACATCAACTAGTAGGTTGAAGGTTAGTTCAAGGTTTAAACCAAATATAGTTTTATCACATTCACCCATAAATATATCATTGTATAAAAGTGATAAATTAAAAAAATTAAATAATTTAAAGATACTTAAACAAATTAAAGTAATGTGGTAGCATTTTTTCTTTTGACATCTATTCACTTTGCATTGCAAATACGCAATATTTGTTCTATTCCTCACAAATTTATCCCTATTTGGGACTCAGACCACGAGCCTCCCATATGACCTAAGCTCTTAACCACCTAAGCTGTCTGCCCACTGGCATGTGGGAACCTATTTTAAGGGTGTAAATATAAATGGTTTCCTATTGTTAAAAAAAATATAATTATTTTAAATTTTAAATGATTGGTTGATTACTCTTTTTTATTTCTAAATATTAAATAGAATGAAAATTAAATAGTAATTATCAAATATGTAAATGTTATTTTCACTGGTTTTAAGAATTATTAAACAAATCTGAGCATGAGATCATTATTCTTTTCCTTTACAATTCCATATTAATTTAAAAGTTTTCAATTATAATATGCCTTTGAAGCATTCCCCTTTTTTTTATATAATTTTTGTAATATTCTAAAGTTTTTCATGAAAAAATTCTATGAACATGAAGGATTTAATCATATCAAACAATATCAAATTATAAGCGGAAGCAAAATGCTAGAACTTACCTCTAGCCATTGTTCAGAAATGGAGAAAACTAGAACCTGGAAAAGCTGAAAACAAATTCTTGGTTCCTCTCAGCTATTTACTCGATCAAAACTCGTGGTAATTCTGAATAGGAAAAGTGAGCAGGGACACAAGGAGTGCCTCATTGATTCCTTATGGAGACCAAACCATCACTAGTCTCAGAAGGGTGTTTACCTGCTTTGAAAGCGTAGGAGATTTAAATTTTGAATATAAAATTTAAATTATATGGACCATTCTAACATTCTCCCACTTAGTCCATATAGTTCAACACCCACCAAAAGGGGAAACTAAATATATAAATCACGGCGATAGGCCCTCTTATAGTGAGTATTGTCTTTCATGTATTACCATATATCAAGTTCCTCAACATAAACCCTTAAACTTAATGAATAAATCATATGTTTATTCAAGGTCCAAACTTAATGATATTTTACTAAATAATAATAATCTAAATGTATAAACCATATGAGGAAAATATTAAAGCGAGAATAAGAGTTTCATTGACATAATAAATGCACATTACAATAAAAATTACATAGTGGAACCAAGTCCATTTGTACTATATGATTCTTAAAATATTTAGGTGGCATGCCTTTTGTTAAAGGAATGACAATGATCTACTCAGTGTTAATGTATTCGATGACCACTTTCTTTTCTCTAACATGCTCTCTTTTGGCTAAGTATTTATTGTTAATATACTTACTTCAACTTTTACTCTCTTCTTGTCTTAACCATAAATCTGTGACTAATTTATCCTGTCTGACTTCAATGGCCTACATATAGAATCCACAATTCTAGCGGATATGAAACTCTTTAACCATACACCATGTAGGCTAGCCGCAGAATAGGACACTCTGGCTTCCATAGTGGAAGTGGCGGTCAAGGTTTGCTTCACATTTCTCCAAGATACAACTCCATCAGCTAGCTTGAAAATACTCTTGATTTGATGATTTTCAGAATCAACCTGACCATAAAGAAATGCTGCATTGGAGTAGCCAATAGCCTCCAAATTATTCGTTCGTCTACTTACCCAGGCATGTAATGTTTGTTCCTTAAGGTATCTCATCACCTTCTTTGTAGCTCTCCAGTGGTCAACACATGGGTCACTCTGGTATCTTCCTAACACCCCAACAATAAATGCAATGTCAGATCTGGTATAGACTTAAGCATACATCAGGCTTCCAACAACTGAAGCGTATGAAAGGTTCTTCACGTGTTCCTGTTCCAAATCATTTTTAGAGCACTGATTCAAATCGAATCTATCACTCTTCATAATGGGTTCTATATTAGGTAAAACAGTTTTTATGTTAAATCTCTCTAAAACTTTATTTATATAGGTCTTTTGAGACAAACCCAAAATGCCTCGAGATCTTTCCCTATGGATCTTAATGCCAATGACATAAGATGCCTCACTTCTATCTTTCATATCAAAGTTCATTAAGACAAATTGTTTCACCTCATATAGCAAACCTTTATCGTTAGTTGCAAGTAGAATATCATCAACATAAAACACAAGAAAACAAATCTTACTCCCACTATTTTAATATATACATTGATCCTTAATATTCTCTTGGAAACCAGTAAACAATGACTTCATGGAATTTCAAATACCATTAGCGAGATGCTTGTTTTAATCCATATATGGATTTATTAAGCTTGCAAACTAAATGCTCACCTTCACTAGAGGAGAATCCTTTAGGTTGTTTAATGTAAACCTCTTCCTCCATATTACTATTAAGGCTTGTTGTTTTCACATCCATTTGATGTAAATCAAAGTTAAAATAGGCTACCAATGCCATGATTATCCAAAGAGAATATTTCTTAGATACTAAAGAAAAGGCTTTTGTATGGTTGATTCCTACCCTTTGAGTGAATCATTTGGCAATGAGTCTTTTCTTATGTCTCTCAATGTTGCCCAGTGAGTTTTTTTTTTTTTAAAGACCCATTTACATCTAACCTTAGAACTATTGCTTGTGAAAACATTTATGGATCATTTTCGGCTCCAATGTTATAGTCTAATCCTTGTAAACACACTATATAATCATTCGGAATTGCTAATTTCCTAACTCCTATAGATCTTCTTAATGTTGCTTCATCATTCTCTTGAGGATTTTTTTTTATCAACCTGTTGCTCAACTGGTTGTTCAACAATTTATGAAATTTCCTCATTAGCAACTTCATCTACATGTTAAATATCAACAATACATGGAACGTCAAGAACTGGTTGTCTCACACTCGGTTGTACTTGAAGGGTGTGAATGACAATCAATCTATCACTTGAACTAGAGGGTTGACCTTCATAATGATCCTTCTCAAAACAATAACCTCAAACTCCATCACCCCTAATCGATCAGTTTCATTTCTAAGAAATTTCACATTTCTTGATTCCACAATCCTAGTGTTGTGAGTGTAGACCCTCAATTTTGTCCCTCAGCACTTGCATTTATCCTTTGGGTGCCACACTCACCCATCATTTCTCATAAACACCACAGCCCTTTTAGTTTAGTCTCGTCTCAAGCCTCTGTGGGCTTGTATATGGTCCATTGAGTGCGTATGTAGTTCACTTTAGAGTGTCATCGTGGCTTCTTTTTTTAGTTATTGGCATCGTACCATAGGAAGCAAGTGGGGCCCCCCAAGGGTTTAGCTTAATCGGAGTTTATCATTATGTCAAATTTTATACTGGCTTGTTTCGACCATATCTCCTCGATAACCCCGAAATGAGCAATCGCTTTCCTTTTGGATTCCTTACTTATTGAGGGAAGCAACTGAAAAAATTTGAGAATTTTGTAATCGGATTCAGCTGGTCTAATTTATTTCACCAGTTCATTACATGAGATTCCAATTGAGCACTAAGGCCTGTTTATCATATCTCCTCACTTAATTTAATTAAGCACCTTTTTTTCATGGACTCCTTATTCTTCAAGAAATATTCTAACAAAAGTTGTTAAGATTTTTTTCTCAATCAAATCGACCATTGGGAACCCACACTGTGCATCAAGCTAGCTTGCTTGGGGCGCTAATTTTTGTGATTTTGGTGCCCAAATCCTATATGGATCGGACCCATAAGCCCCAGATCAATCCTAGGCATGGGTTGGATCCAGTTTTGGACCATGTTATGGGTTACTTGCAACCCACCTTGGGTCCACTGGCTACTTGTGTTACAAAGGAGTAAATGTACATTTATGATAATCTTGGGAATGGAGGAGTGTTTATGAAGCTGGGGAAGTTCGAGACTGAAGGGGGGAGTTCCTGGGACTAAAGGTGTGCAAAATGGAGTGGGCTCAGAGAGAAAGGGAGAGAGAAATAGAAGAAAAAACGTGGAGAGGTGATCAAAAAAGGGAAGGGAGGAAGAAGAGAGGAAAAAGGGAGAAAATGAGGAAAGGAGAGTTTATCTAAACTGAGGCGTGGTCTTTGTTTTGAAGAGGAGTTTCACTTCGATTTGAAGGAGTGGATGCCCAGTTTTAGAAGTGAAAGAAAGAATGGTGTGAATAGCTTTAAATCTTTACAGGCAATGAAATTTATATGCTTCTCCCATTTCTTTATGCTTTTCTTAGCCTTTGCTGTTTGCGACTCGTGACAGTAATACCAGCACCGCTTTGTGTCGATTCTCAGTCATTCAAGGCTGATTTGTACTTTGTTTTGTTCGATTCCTGACCGAGGCTGCTCGAAAATTTTGAGAGCCTCTCTCGACTGGTTAAACTGGTTGGGAAACTAAATTATTCGATTCACTGAATTCAGTTTGCTGGAACAACATTTTTGGTCTTTGGCGTCGTTTTTGTCGGTTCTCAGTCATTCAGAGTTGGTTTTCTACTTGATTTATTTTGTTGGATTCTCGAATTCTCGAGGAAGGTTCTGACAAATTTTGAGCTCTTTTCCTAATCGTTGAACTCCGTTGGGAAACCGTATCAGCCATTTCACCGAATCTGGCCATAGAACAGCTGGCCTGCGCCTCGCTATGCTCTCGCTCTACCATTTGGAGTCAGCTTACTGATTTGTTTTGTTGGATCTGACTCGAGGAAGGTTTCGTACCTGAGAGTTCCTCTCAACCGGATGAACTGGTTGGGAAACCAAATCATCCGGTTCACTCAAATTCAGTTTTCTGGAATAGTAGTTTGGGTCTTTGGTGCCATTTGTGTCGGTTATTAGTCATTTGGAGTTGGTTTTCTACTTTATTTGTTTTTGTGGGTTCTTGACTCTTTGAGGAAGGTTCTGAAAAATTTTGAGAGCCTCTCTCAACCAATAACTAGTCAGAACCGATCGCCTGCCTGAATCAACGTTTGCTAGAATAATGCTTTGGGCCTTTGGCTCCGTTTGTGCCGCCTCTAGTCATTCGACATGTTGAATTGTATTACCCATTTGTATTTTTCGCTTTTACTGTAAGGAATGTTCTGAAAAATTTTCAAAATTGTCTCAACCCATCGATCGATCGGGGAACCGGATCACCGCTTTTCGCTTTGTATGTCGTTGATTCATGAATCAAGCCCGTGACTTTTGTGAGTCCGGGCCATTCGCTCCAAATCAGTGTAGGGCTATGTTTAAGGTCTGAAATGGGGTTTAGTTCAAGTTAATGTGGTTCACTTGGATCATAATCAGACGGAAAGTGTCCAAGGGTGATTAGTTAAGCACCAAAAATCTAAAGGTTTTGTTGTTCGCTTTCTTCGTGATGAATAGATATGGTCAGACAAGAGTGGTAGCATCACGAGTGGTTGAGATGCCATGTATGGTGTCTCCGGCTTCCTTGCTTCGATATCTAATTTGAGATTATTGTATGCCTGTAAATGTAACTAACTTTCTCGCAGCCGCTTAGCCAGGACCAGGTACTGCCATTTGCCTGCTGAGTGTTTTGCTACGCTAGATACCAATTAGGTTGGTCTGATCCAAGTTGTATGTTTAGCCTATGAGACTATCTGATATGTGACCCATATGCTCCCACATACCCAATTCACTAGTAGAGACCGAGTTCCGGGCCTAGAGGGGTGCTACCTCATATAAGGTACCTTCCCGATAGGTAATCTGATCCTCGGATCTAGAAATCTAGTTTTCGCACTCGCTTTTCCATACCTGAGTCACTGGGCTTGCTCTACTTATTTTCCCTATAAAATAACAACAAAGTGGCATACCCAAAGAAAACTGTTCCTCCTCCGGGGACTGATTTTCTAAAATTCAAAATCAACCCACATTTTCTTTTCATTTAAATGAGTCAGCACAAATTTCGTGGATCTAGGGTCCACAAATCGCGACTTCGCTGGGACTCAACCTAGAATCTCTGGGGCTTCATGCAAGAGGATCAAGCTCAACTTGAGTCAGGTATATCGGAGCACATGGTTCTCTCGATCGAGGCTCTTACTACATAGATGACCGGAAGATCATACACTTGATTGGTATTCGTCAGATTTATGATTTGTTGATGCTGTGTGTTCACTTGTTTGATTATAGCATGCTTTCTCATTATTGATTTGTATCTAGCTATAATATTTCGGGATTAGTTAGAGGATCGACAGTGTAGATTTTGTAGACAGTTTGCTCACATGGATTACACGCATGATCAAGCCCTTCCTCAGATGATCGTCACGCTTATGTTTTTGTGTGGCACGGTGTATCCCCTTACTAATCACTAGTCTTGGCCTAGCCATTCCTCATGGATTGCTTATGTTGTCTGGGAGCTTCATTCCCAACTATCTACCTTCGACTCAAGCTAGTGGGTTTGGAATAAGGTCTGCATATGGCCAAGTATCGATGTATGTGGGAGCACTATGGAGATGACACGCATGTCCCAGCAATGAAGATCCCAGATAAGCCCCAGCCAGATTTGCGGGATAACCCGTGATGGCCAAGATGTCACTTGATTGTTGATTGATTGTCGATGATCTTAGTTATGCATCCGTGAGTACTATCTACCTTTAGACTCGCTTTTTCTTTGTTAGCTGAGCCACCTACTCCTACGGTATTACCATGTCGATCTCGCCTCCTACATGGAGCCACATATCGATTAGTTGTTAATGTCACATGTCGCCTCATTCCCCAGAGTTTCATTAGCTGGATCAGACATCGATCGATTGGATCGATAGCCACAGGACTTAATTACCCATTCTCGTAGATCAAGTGATTAAGAGCAACCCGGGTTCCTGCTTGATCTCGGATCTGAGGTAGACTTGTTAGAAATTCATATCCATTACGCCGCTAGAGCAAACATCAAATCCTAGAGAGCAGGACTCAGACGCTTACTGTCAACACCGCTGAAATTACCGATACCAAGCGGCATCTCTCCCGATGTTATATCGGACCTGGATAGAGGATTGACGTAAGAATGTGCCCAACCATCGCTAATTTCCTTGGGAGCACCCCACATGACTCCCACGCACCTCCACCACCACCCACTCACTCCACTATACGCAGGATTATACAGCCTACCCCACTACCACCACTGTTCAATCGCCCCCACCTGGGCCGAGCATTTGTACTCGCATGGGCCGACCAAGACCACGCCATATTCCTGCCAGGGCCCTCACACCACCATTGATGACACTCGTTCAGATCGACAGGGATCGGCATAGACAGTCCCGCATGCTTCGATGGAGTTATAGGTCGATCATGATGACCTTCTCTAAAGGGCAACCTTTCCAAATGAAGTTCCGCATGCTCCGATATCGAGGTACATCGATGTGGTGTTCTTATTCACTTACAACAGACAGCCATATGTGCGACCATAGATCGGGATTTAGGCATAGATGATCATGCTTTTTTCCTCTCGTCTATGGTGCCGCCAGCGTTAGTTTGCATCATTGTAATTTTCTGCGTAGGGACATGGGCCGATCAGACAGGCTAATGTGGAGCAAAGATTCTTTGTCATCAGAGTGGACGTGATCCCTAAGAGAGTTAGAGGCCCTAGGCAAGAGGCTAGATAGCTCATTACTCATTCATCTCGCCGGAGAGAGAGAAGATTGCAGATTATAGATAGACCCTAGAGCAAAAGGATCGATCAAGATGATTACATGCTAGCCTTTCAGCCCCGTCATAGTATCTCACGGGCTTCCCACATACACTTTGGATCACGGTTCAGACCCTCTATGGCATCGAGGAGGGCATATCTAGAGGATTACGGGCGGTACTCCTTCCCTTCAAACTCTAAGGAAAGGTTGTCAGTACGACCTGCACTATCGATGCTGGTGCCATCGCATGATAAGACACCGGTCCCCACCGCCACCGCTTCAAAGGCGCTCGCACACCCTTACTAGATGATACAACGTGATCAATACAGACTCCATTACTCCTTTCGTGCCTACTGGCCTACTGATCAAGACATCCGCCACCACAGCCTGCAAGATATGCTACATAGGCACCCAGTTGCCATATGTATAAGACCATCGCAAGATGTAGCATTGCTCTAACGAGGCCGGCCAGCACGCATCTAACTCGATGCCATCGAGCCGAGCATTTCGTAGATCAGTTAAAGGGGGCTTGATTGTTCCACTACCACCATTAAAACTTCACCCCACTTCCTGATTCAAAAAGACCGATCTTCACCGTGCCTATCATCGCAGAGCAGTCATGATACAGATATCGCTGCAAAGATTAAGGCATGCTGGCTCAAGACTTGATCGATCGTGGTTTGCTGATTTGGGATGCCTTAGAGTGACTATTGCACTGGGCTTCCCCACTCATGACACTGGGGAAGTTGTACCTCTCCACCCTCGTAGTATGTTATCTGACGAAGTTTTGGGAGATGAGATATTCATGACGGGATTGGGACGGAGGTCTTCAGCCAACTGTCAGGTGCACTCGCACTTTAATGGATACACCCATGGTCATCAAAGTTCCAGGCCATTTTAGATTTGATTCCAAGATGATGTTCTACGTACAACAAGATCGCCGTGATACTTGTAGCATGTTTCCTCGCCCATGACACCCCTTCATTATGTTCCCGAGGAGGCCGGGCCAAGACAGAGATGTCCAAATTGTTACGAGGAGTGGGAGGGTATCTTAGCCCCCACCTATTGATAGACCTTGCTGGGGCATCGATGCGAGACAGAGATCTGCAGGGAAGATGATGAGATTTTGCGCCACCGCGCACCACTGCCCGCATTTCCATTTCCGGAGCTTATCGTCCCCATCCAAAGACACATACAGACACATCGATCGAGCTCCTCAATGATGAGTTGATAACAAGCACCACCCTAAGGATCGATCCACTTTCTAACAGCGGATACGGCTACATGCATAGTGTTTTCTGACAATGATTTACCACCTGAGGGATCAGACCATGTTCGTCCTCTGTTCATCGATGTTGCTTGTTCAAGTCGTAGGGTGTCGTCCCTCTTCCTGGACAACTGCTCCGCCCTTAACGTTTGTCCACTAGCCGCCGCTATCGCTTGGGATTTTCACCATCTGATTGGGGCTATCCAAACAGACTGTCAGAGTTTATGATCGACTCGGGAGGACAAGATGGGTACTCACTACACATGTCATGATCGGGTCCAAACGATACTCCATACCTTCGGGTTTCGAGGATCCAACATTATTTAACCCATTGGGTCACTGATTCATGAGGCAGGTGTTATACCATCTTCACTTCATTAGAAGGTGAAGTTCATACACGAGGGGCGACATCACGATACAATGCAACAAAGATGCTGTTACCTTTCGGAGCCAAAGTGAGCTGCAAATCACCGCCGTACAGGACGACTCGCACTTAACCTGGGTTTGTTTTACGAGGTCTAGGTTGTCGGGCTTAGGAGGATGACAATGTAGACATGGTACCTATGTCTTTGATCAAGACAAAGAAAGACTTCGTCCTTAGCATGATGAGTATGTCTTATATGCTCGGGTTCGGGATCTGGGTCACGCCAAAGTAGCGGCCGCTACAGTTTACTGTCATAAATGATCACGACATGCCATATGGACAGTTACACTCGTTGAGGCACGACAAACGACATGGCAATGCTACGCCGAGATAGGGTAAGAGCTCGCTTGTCCAGGGTTCCATTCGATTACCCCTTTCGCCAATACACTTTTCAGTTAGCTGACTATTTTACCAGAGGATCAGAGCATGCACCCCATACAGAAGGAGTTGACCATGTTTCGAAGATGGCTGAGATTCGAGGCATTCAATAAGCCCTAAGACAGATGTGTTTGAGTTCTAAGACCACCGAGCCACCCGAGGCCATGATAGCGCACCCCATCACCGACCGAGCCGTGTGTTTTCCATGTGCTTTCCTAAGGAAAATCCCTTTACTATGATTCACCATGGATCTTGGGATGATATTGGATGGAGTGACTCACCCCGATACATACACGACGCATGGACATGATCTAAGACCGGTCGTGATCCTCGACACAAATTCCGCCAGAGGCCCTATTATATGCTTTTGGCATGCTCGAGTTTCCTACCAATCGACACCATAGATGTGATAACATGACTTCAGATCGATGCGATGGACATGATCTAAGACTAGCCAGACTCGATGCTTTTCTCACCTAGGTCCCGATCCACTTTTGATGTAAGGTTCGGGATTTCATGTTTGAGTTTGATGGTGATGGACTTGTCGCATCGATATTACTCATGATACTATTTCGCTGGTGAGCATTCGACTTCAGGACTCCACCTCTTTATTTTGACACTATGTCCTGTTTGTCACCGCTTACGACATTTTTTGCGGTAATAATGACATGAGTATTTTCGAGTATTTGTCAGATCACAAGATTCCTTGATTGCACCACCGCACTCCAGCACATGTATGCTATGTCGATGATGTGGAGATACGTATGACCCACTCCGGGTGGTGCTGTGAGTCTAACTGATACAAAGGATAGGAAAGTTACACCCGCTGTAGCACCGAAGCCGATAGATTTCCGTGTACCATATCGCCTCAAGGAGAGTAGATTGGCTCTTCCTTATTCCCGATGAGAGAAGTGACTGATCAATCTACCAGCCCATACTCTGGATGTATTTCAGATGGTCACACGACATGTCAGCCTCACCCACTATACCAACACTTCGCCTATTCCGGCCATGCTAGGCTGCAGAATCGAGGAGACTACATCCCCGATAGTTTGCAAGTTAAGGAGAGATTTAGAAGCCACTCAAAGGTCGGATTTTGTCAAAAGAGGGTCAGCATCTCAGTGGTCACAGCGTCGCCCCTGCTCCCAAAAAGCGATGGAAAAGTTAGAGCTCAGGTTGACTTCTTGAGATTTGAATAAGGTTAGCCTCATGATGATTTTCCTCCCATCGAGATATGTTAGTTGACAACACTCGCAGTGGCACCTTATGCCTTTCTTCATGGATGGGTTTTCCTAGTATAATCAAATCCTCGATGGCTCCAGAGGATACCTGAGAAGACATCTTCATTACTAAGCGGGTACTTATCACATCTGGGTCACATTCGGTCAAGAATGCAGAGCCACTTATCAAAGAGTCGCTACTATTTTATTCCATAATATGATATAGAGATGTTATGCATATGTGGATGATAATATATAATCCCAGATTGTAAGCAGATCACTTAGCAAAGATTACGTAGATTCTTCGGGAGGATCCATGGGCTGTAGATTGGAGATTGAATCCCCAAGAAGTGCACCTTAGGCAACTTCTCCGGGAAATTGTCAACACTGTTAGTGAGCCGTGACATGTAGGTTGATCTAGAGAAGATCAAGGCCATACTCTCTAAGGCGCCCCCAGTGAACAGAAGAGATCGAGTTTTTAGCAGTACTACAAATATCGGGTCATTGTCAGACAATCGCACATATTAGTCATCTTTTCAGCCTTCTCCAGAAGAACTGGTTCACATTTGAAATACCATCACAATGCAAGTTTGAAAGACAAGAGCTGGTTTCTTCTCCCCACATTTAAGGCTCCCACACCACGCCCTCGCTCTATATTTGTCGGGCTCGACATAGCTCAGATGCACAGCAAATTTCACCTGATGATTCGGTGAAAGGAGCGAGCCATTTATTATCCGGAGCAAGAGGATGCGGGAATAATGGCGCAAATACATTATGATCAAGCCCTCCTCGTTTAGCGTTGGTTCAGCTACCAGAGACTTAGGCACTATGTGACGTATCATTCCATACTTCTTACCTCTCGATCGATCCATCGAGATATTTGTTCGACCGACCTATTTCCGACTTAGCCTCATGAGATGGTTGGTTCATTGACGAGTTTGATAATTCGCATATGACACAGAATCGTAAAGGGAAGCATTGTTGCAGATCATTCGCTTTGCCAATATCCGATGATGCACTAATCGACGATGATTTCGATGAAAGCAATTTGTTTCAATGACTAGCACATAAGATGGCGAGTATGTACTGATGGTTCCGCCCCAATAAGCTCAGGCTTGGTATTGGTATCTTATTGATATCAACACAGTGAGATCACATTCCCAAATCAATGATTAGCATTTTCCGATCATCACTTCCGCCGACGAATAATATAGTCAGTACGAGGCTTGCATTACTGCCCGAGACCACACTTTATCTTCGGGGCATTGGGACAGCTTATGTGCATCCATAGATTCCAACTTAGTTATACAAGAGACCCGTGGTATCTGGAGGACTCGCAGATGAGTAGTCAAGCCCTACCATGCTTACTTAGGACCTACCGGGTCGCAGATTCACTTGTGCTAAGATATACATATCCGCCAGTGGCGAGAATCCGGCCACGACGATTAGCCACCTTAGCCTGCGGGTTTAGATTCCACGAGTGATTGTGTGACCACCGCCGATTTGAAACCAGTCTGCACTACTTACTATCAAGCTTAATTGGAGATATTGAGAATCAAGATGAGCTACCATGGTATCATGATATTTATCAGTTTCTATCATGTGGCGCTTACCTTGAGACAGCCACATCCAAGGATGCGAGAAAGCATCGAGACAAATAAGGCCACCATATTTGCTATTTCGCGATGCCCTTTATGGGGATTACCACGGCCTATTATGTCTCGATCGCGCTCTACAACCGAAAGGATGAGGTTCATGCCTAGCCCCGCCCACATGGGAGGCCACATGCTCGCCAGAAGATCCCGAGGATCGCTACTTTCTTTGCCGACTATGTAGACATATCATTTCCGCTTAGGCAGAGATGTCCGGGCGTCAAATGCATGAGACTCGATACACGTGGCACCTTCTCGAGCTGCATGCACTTACATCCCCTCGCCGCTTTCAAGACAAGTATTGATATTATCGGGAAGATCTCACCCCAAGTCTTCTAAAGGGCATGAGTACATCCCGCCGGCTATCGATTATTTCAATTACGGGTGGAAGCCAATTTATAATCGGATCGACAAAGGGCCGCAGTGCCAAATTCATCGATCGGCACATTATCTACCTATATGGGGTCCTCATGAGTTGACTTATGAGAGCATTTCGTAGGGGCGTAAGGATAACACAAATTTCTGAGGTCAGATCAAGATCACCCATCATCTGATAGCAGGGCTATTGCACTAATGGTGGCAATGAGGTCGTGCAAATAAGAATATCAAGAGGATTTTGAGAAAGATGGTCGAGACTTCTGTGGATTGGTAAGAATCTCCCTTCGCATCAGGCTTATCAACATCTTTCATCTCACCGTACACCTTACTCTTTTTTGCATATGGTACGGAGGCGCATACTGCCAAATTCGATGGGATCCGGGAGCAGCATTAGAGTACGATATTTGAGACTGAGTGGGCTTAGTCCCATTATGATCAGCTCATCCTTTGGATGAGAGGAGATTGAGGGAAGCATATCATGTTCAGGCCTATCAGAGGAAAATGACTATTGCATTTAGGAAAAGGGTCAAGCCTAGGAAGTTTCAAAAAGGCGACCTAGTCTTAAAGGTCCTCAGGGGATTGATCAACAACCCTAGAGGTAAGCCAGACCAACTGAACGCCTTATGTCATCCGAGATCCACTTATGAGGAGCAAATTCAGTCGACAGATCGGACAAAACTGGCTTCACTAAGCTACCAATGTGATCGCCTGTAAGAAATATGAGATCGGTCAGGGATGGGTGGCCATCACTGAGTAGTCATATTCCTATCAGACACCCATGGCATACATTGATATATCCTATTGCTAGCCCTGAGCCTCACGCGGTTTACATAGTCTATTCTTTCATTCAACCTTCCATACTTTTCTAACTCCGGGTCAGCTGGCCCGCCCCTCGTGTGCTGATTAAGAATGGATCCCATACAGCTATCAGGTCATTCTTCTAAGAAATTTTTCGCAGATTACTGCATGTTTATTTTCTTCTCCCATTTTACCCATTAATACCCATTTTTTAGCTCAGCTCAATCATTTCTGTTTCCACTTTATCTCCTTTTGTATGATGACACGACGTGCTCTCATCCTGCAGCTACTACCAAGTTTGTCACACCCTTCGCCCACTTATGTGCTCTCTTAACCGAGATTCTGTGTCGAGGACCATTCGGGATTGAGGCCTATGTGCTTTGGTCGATTATGTTAGTACAGGCATTCTGCCACTTTGGTATTCACCACTAAAAAACAAAAAAACAAAAACAAAACAAAAAACAAAAAAATTTGTTTGTTTAGTATTTTAATATACTTGGGTCATCAAAGGTCATTTAGGTTCGAGAGATTTGATATTCTTCAAAGTCGGGTAAGAGATTGCATTCCATCTTTCTCCATGGTTCCGGTAACACATTGGGAATGAGGTCTGATCGTTTCGCACTCAGGTCCTCGGATCATTACCTGCACCACCACCCTCTGATCCATATGACTCTACCACTTCAGCTTCCTGGGATGAGCGTTGTCTGGCTACTGGTCACATACTAATTTGTATCCCAGCTTGTTTCTTCCTTTTTTTTTTTGCTTTATCCATTCATCATTTTCTTATACTTTTCTGCCCTTCTACTTTATTGGACTGGCCATCTCGCTTTAAGCGACATGTCCTTTGGTGCACTTCACTTGTCATTTGACATCGTCTATCTCTGATGTTGGTGAGTCACCGCTTACACATTCTTCGACATTTGACATTGCGCGCATAGGGCTTGCGCATTTATTAGGTATTCGGGCTCTCTTGTTTCCATCATGTTATTCAATCTTCACCCCGCCTACATTACGGTCCGAGTCAAGACCACCCCGAGACCATGAGATCTCGGGTTCGGCTTGGCGATGAGTACGATAGGTTCCGCTTCATCGACAGTACGGATGTCGACAGTCCCTATTCTCGGGAGTATCGAGGGTCACATATTGCTTCTCCATTCGGCCATTAAGTCCATGATCGTGCACAGATGATACAGAATCGGGACAAGTGATAAAGACTCAGCTTCGATGCTTGACAATATTCTCACCGCATATCTCCGTCCTTTCATGTTGGTATCGCCTACGCATGTACACCGGCGTACCCCATTTTTCCTAGAGATGTTTTAGCATCAGTTGAGTATGCTCTACATGCACGTGCTTTTTAAGGCACAAACAGTGCTTCTAAGGGCTAGCCCGGAGGTCAAGATTCACCGATATTCGCTAACTCAAAGAGGTGGCACGTTGGCACACCCCATATGTTATCTGCTTCGCCAAGGTTTTACGATCGGGTCTTCGTAAATTTATTTCAAAGTTTTTTTTCACGAGGCACTTGCATATAAGATGCGGCACACTGTGGCATACCCTACACGCTTTTATGAATAAAATGGATGATTTTTCATGAACTAATGATCAGGATATTTTCTAACTCTCTCGAGACTTTGACCACGTAGTTATGATTTTGACATGGTGTTGATAATTTAGATCAAATACAACCCCTTTCTTTCACTCCTGGTCACATTTGCGTAGATTGTCTCTACAGGCATACCCCTTTATTTCCTTCTTTGTTATTCTCGGTTTCTCGCTATCATTCAGGGTATTTCTTCGTTGTCATACTCAGGCATCCTTCTTTGTCATGATTGCTTGATTTTCACTTATTCGAAAGTCATTGTCGGGTAAATTTAACGCTACACAGTGGCCTACCCCTTTCCCGTGAGCCTGCTTACTCGCTTAGCTCTGCTGCCCTCTAAAGACCCCAATTCTGATTCCCCATTCAGACTCGCCCTGATTCCATTCTCGAATCACCCTGGGATTTCTACCTTCCCGATACTCATCCACTGATCCCATATATCCGATTCTCAGCCTGACCCTACTCCAGATCACCTGATCCACCTTCCAGACTCGTATCCCACATTTTCAGACGCCCTGATCCCACCTTTTCTGGTGATCACCTGCATCCCACCTTCCCAAAGACTCACTAGATCCCACATTTCGATACCGCCCGATCCTACCTTTCTCGGTAATTCACCCGGGATTTTACATTCTGATCATTTTAATCCCACATTTTCTATGAGATCACCCTGATTCCTTTTCTAAGATTCGTCCTGGATTTAATGCTCCCGCACTTGCTTGATCCCACCTTTCTGTGATCACCCGAACCCACTTCCCAGACTCACCCGATTCCCATTTTCGACACTTAACTGTGATCCCACCTTCCGCATCGCTTCTGATCCCACCTTCCGACACCCGCCGTGATCCCACATTTCCTGGGTGATCATTCCCGGATTCCCATTGCACTCCGCCCGATCCCACCTTCCCGTACCGCCCGAATCCCACACATTTTCTGTGATCACTTGATCCCACCTTTCCGTACTCACCCGCATTTTACATTCGTGATCGCCTGATCCCATATTTCCAAGATCACCGGATTCCCATTTCTGCTCGCCCAGATTTCACCTTCCCAGACTTGTTCTGATCCCACCTTTCCAAGACTCTGTCTCTGATCCCACTTTTCCCAGAGATTCTGCCCCGATCCCACCTTCTGCACGCATTCCACCTTTCCAAAGACTCGCCTTCCTGATCCCACCTTTTCCAAGACTGCCTGATCCTACCTTTTCCGTAACTCACCTCCTGATTTGGCCTTCAAGATTCCCATCCCACATTACTCGCCTCGTGATCCCACCTTCCGCATTCACCCTGATCCAACCTTTTTCGATACTTGCCCAAACCCTTCTCCGGAGCTTTCCGCCTCGACTCTCACCTTCTCCAAAGACGCCCTGGATTTCATTATCTTTTCCTAAGATTAGTCTCGATCACTCATCTTCCCAAGCATCATACCTGGTTTTCTTTAAGTCCTTCAATCGCAGCGATCAGGTTCGTTAACCTTCAGTACTAGGTAAGGGGACAAAATTGTTGGTCATCTGGGTTCTTCACTAAAGTTCATCTCACTCTTGCATCGCATGCACTACGGACCCACGATTCACTCGTTCATTCACTCTACTAAAGAGGGGCATATTTTTAGACCCTCAATTTTGTCCCTCAGCACTTGCATTTATCCTTTGGGTGTCACACTCACCATCGCCTTCATAACACCATTATGGCCCTTTTAGGTTTAATTATTCCAAGCCTCTGGGCTTGTATATGGTCCATCGAGTGCGCATGTAGTCTACTTTAGAGTGTCATCGTATTTCTTTTTTAGTTATCATCGCAATGGCAGGAAGCAAGTGGGGCCCCAAGGGTTTAGCCTAATCGGAGTTTACTGATTATGTCGACCCGCACTCAGGGCTTGTTTCACCATATCTCCCTTCGCTCGAACCTCCGAATTGAGCACTGCTTTTCGATTCCTTACTTATCGAGGAAGTAACTTAAAAAATTTGAGAATCTCTTAGCACCTGATCAGCTAGCTCAATTAATTTCAATTGAAGTTCATTACATGAGTAGGTTCAAATTCTGAGCACTAAGGCTTGTTGGCCATATCTCCTCAATTTAATTTAATTACACTGTTTTCTATGGACTCCTTATTCTTCAAAGAAATATTCTATCAAAAGTTAAGATTTTTCTCAATCGACCGACCAGCTGGGAACTCGCACAAACGGTGCATCGAGCTAGCTTATGCTGGGCGCTAATTTTGTGATTTTGTGCCTAAATCCTATATGGATCGGATCCATAAGCCCCAGATCAGTCCTGCATGGGTTGATGCGCTGGGACCATGTTATGGTTACTGGCAACCCACCTTGGGTCCACTTGGATACTTGGTCGCTACAAAGGAGCAAATGTGGCCAACTATGGACCTGGGAATGAGGGAGTGTTTATGAAGTCGGGGAGGTTCGAGACTAAAGAGGGGAGTTCCCAGGACTGAAGGTGTGCAAAATGGAGTGGGCTCAGAGAGAAAGGGAGAGAGAAATAAAAGAAAAAATGTGGAGAGGTGATCAAAAAGGGAAGAGAGGAAGAATAGAGAAAAAAAGGAAGGGAGGAAGAAGAGAGGAAAAAGGGAGAAAAGGAGGAAAGGAGAGTTTATCTAAATCCGGAGGGGCGTGGTCTCTCTTGTTTTGAAGAGGAGTTTCGACGGATTTGAAGAAGTGGATACCTGGTTTTGGAAGCGGAAAGAAAGAAGAAAAAGGAGGGAATAGCCGTGAATCTTGGCTGCGTACGAAATTTATATGCTTCTCCCATTTATTTTATGCTTTTCGCTTCTCGTTGTTCGCTTGACTCCATGTTAGACACTAGCACCGCTTGTGCCTACCGTCATTCAAATGATTTGTACTGCTTGTTTTGTTGGATCTCCTGACTCTTCGAGGAAGGTTCTGAAAATTTTGAGAGCCTCTCTCAACCCATTGAACAGGTCAGGGAAACCAAATTAATACCGGTTCATCAATCTACTTTGTCAACAAAGAACTTTAGGTCTGGGCACGCTTGTTAGTTCTCATCATTCCTGAGTTATTTTATACTTGATTTGTTTTTTGGATTCTGACTTTGGAGGAAGGTTCTGACAGATTTTGAGAGTTCCTTTCTCAACCAACCGGGTCAGGAAACCAGATCACCCCGCTTCACCGAATTCTTTATAACATCAATTTAGGTCTCGCGCCTACTCAGGTTTGTTTCTCGCCATTCAAGTTGGTTTTCTACTTGATTTGTTTTTGTTTTTTTATTTCCTAATTTTTAAGGAAGGTTCGATAAATTTAGATTCTCTTCAACCACGAATCGGGCTTGGGAAACCAATTAGCCGATTCATCAATTCATTACTGGAACAAACAGCTTTGGGTCTTTGGCATCGTTTGTGTCGCTTCTCGCCATTCGAGTTTGTTTTCTACTTGATTTGTTTTTCGATTCCCTAATTTTCGAGGGAAGTTGCCCCAAAATTTCGAGAGAATTGGCCAACCGACCAAATCTGGTTGGAAACCAGACGCCCTGCTCATTGAATTCACAAATAGTTCGCGCCGTTGTGCTCGTTTAGTCATTCTGGTCTAATCTTGTACAATCGTTTGTATTTTTGGTTTCCTTACCTATATAAGGAATGTTCTCAAAAATTTCGTAATTATACTCTCAACCGACGATCATTGGGGGAACTGATCAGCCGCTTTTCGGTTTTATAAGGAAGGTCTCGATTTCGGGGCTTTAATTAGTCATGACCTTGTGAGTCCGGCCCACTTTCCTAGATCAGTGTAAGGCTATGCTTAGGTTTGAAATGGGGTTTAGTTCCAGGTTAATGTGGTTCAATTGATTCTTAAGGATCGGATCTATGTAGTCCAAGGTGATTGGTTAAGCACCAATAATCTAGTGTTTGTTGAGGCCGCTTTCCTGATGAATAGATATGGTCATGACAAGAGTGGTAGCATAATTGAGTGGTTGAGATGCCATGTATGGTTTATCCTGGCTTCCTTTTGCTTTTTTGACATCTAATTTGAGAGATTATTGTATGCTCAAAATGTGTGACTAACTTTCCTTGCGGGCCATTAATAGGGACCACAAAGACGCCGCCATTTGCCCTTGTGGTTGAGTGTTTTTAAGTATGCTAGATACCAATTAGGTTGGTCTGATCCAAGTTGTATGTTTAGCCTAGGAGACTATCTGATCTGTGACCCATATGCTCCCACATACCCAATTCACTAGTAGAGACCGAGTTTCTGGCCTAGAGGGGTGCTACCTCATATGAGGTACCTTCCCGATAGGTAATCTGATCCCCGGACCTAGAAATCTAGCTCTTCAAGCACTACTTTTCCATACCGAGTCATCAGTTTTTTGGTTTTTACTTGGTTTTCCCCTTTATAAAATAACAACAAAAAGTAAGTGGCGATTCCAAAGAAAAAACCGTTCCTCCTCGGGGACGGATTTTCTAAAACTCGAAAATCAACCCACATTTTCTTTTCATTTAAAAGTAAGTCGCACCGGCCCGTGGATCGAGTAGGGTCCACAGTGAGGTGGACAATAAAATCTATACCCTTAGACCTTTTAGCATATCCAATGAAATACCCATTAATGGCCTTTGGGTCTAGCTTTTTTTCTTATGGATTATAAATTCTCACTTCAGACGAGCATCCTCAAACACATTTATGTCTTAAACTTGGTTTTCAACCTTTGAATAACTTAAAAGGCGTCTTAGGGACAACTTTGATTGGAATTCGATTTAATATATACACTGTCTTCTTTTTAGCTTAAGTCCACAAGTATTGAGGTAGTTTTGTATTACTCCTCATACTTCTTACCATGTCAATTAAAGTTTGGTTTCTTTTTTTTGTCACACCATTCTGATCCTGAGAACCTGGCATAGTTTATTAATTAGGCAACAATCCCATTTTCTTGAAGAAACTTCGCAAATGAACCAGGTGTTGTCAATTCTCCGTGTATTTACCATAATGTCATGATCTTAATATGTTTTCCACATTGATTCTCTACTTCAGCCTTAAAAACTTTAAAGACGTATAAAGCTTTATCCTTGGAATGAAGTAAGTCGAGATACGTATATCGTGAATAATCATCTATGAAGGTGATAAAGTATTTTAGACCATTTGTATCCATGTCATGACAAAAATGTCGCATGTATAATCTCTAATAGGTTTGTGCTCCTTGCACCTCTTTTAGACTTGTTAGTTTGTCATTTCTTAATGCAATTCACACAGATCTCAAAACCAGCAAAATCCAAAGAATTGAGTATCCCTTCATTAACCTATTTCTTCATTCTTTCAATGGAGATGTGTTCCAATCTCCAATGCCATAACATAGAGGATTCCTCATTCACAACACCTATTTTTAATCTAGCAAGAATATATGCATGTAATTATAAGTACATAATTTTATCCGAATATAGAAAAGACCATCAACACGTACCATAACCAATAACCTTAGATTTATCGGATAAACTAAAACTGTATCTAAATGTAACGCCTGCCCCGAGAAAGCGTGTACAAGATATGTAACCTGTAGGGGCGTATACGAGCACTATGCCATTATAATAGTTTCTGGGAGTTGTTATTAATGATAAAAATCAGAACCCTAAAATTGAGGTACTAGTACAAGGGTATGGTAAATTCCAAAAGGATAAAGGCATAATTTGAGAAGATAGTATGCCAAATGAAAATAATACAAGTTGATATCAAATATTTAAAAGACGGATGTAGACCAAAATTTAATCAAAGTGTAGATGGGCCATTATACAAATAACAAGAGTTTATGTGCAAATATTAAAGAGATGAGGATTTAGTTGCAATTAATGAAAAGTCGATATTATAATAATGGGAAAACAAAGCCAAAATTCATTTGGTCTCCAGTTGTGGGCTCAATGTGAGGAGAGGAGAAGTAAGAGCAAGAAGAGAAGAAGATAAGTAAGAAGGACGAGGAGGTCAAAGATCAAGGTATGTTTGTCTTAGGATCATATGTATATTGGATTCTGCTTTGGTATGGAGAATAGATGTTCTTCGTCTAGGTTGGGTGCAAAGATCACACAAACCTTTGAATTGTTGGGGTTATGAGATTAAAACCCCAATTGGGAGAAAATAACCATGGAATCATCACATTTATGTGGTTTTATAAAGAATTGGAGGACCTTAGGTAGAGTTCTTGCATTTTCACCTAGGGTTTTGTGGTTTGAAGTTCCAAATCACCAATTCAAGTGTTGTGAAGTTGGTTTGGATGAATTTCATGTTGGTTTTGATGAATTGTCAGAAAAGGAGAATGTTAGGTTTTAAAGGAAATTCACAAAATTCGTAAACCACTGTTTTTGTTTTGGTTATAGATTAAGTTATAATCATCCAAATGAATTGGATTCCAATTGGTAAAGAACCATAAGAGATAGGGCTAAATGTATAGGAAGGAACCAAGAGCAAATTGTAGCTCTAAGGCTCCCAAATACGGATCGGAAGGTGAGCTCATGAGCTTCACTGATTTGCCTGCTGGGGTATGGTTGTAGTGTTCGCCATAAGTGGAGTTTCACTCATCCCAATTGAGTGATTCAAAATTTGGGTAAAATAGAAATCTAGGGAATAAGTTAGCTGAAGGAAGTGTATGCAAATCTGTAAGCCAAAAAGTGCCTTAAAATTTAGTGGAGCTATGTGCGAGATTCCGTTTCGCCAAATTGAGTCATTTGTGACGTAAAATACAATAACTTGAGTTTTGTGATCCAAATTGGGTGATTCCAATTGAGAAGAAACCTTAGAATCATAGCTTCAAATGAGTTTAAAAACCATTTCCAATTTATGGAGTTAAGATCCCATAAATCAAGGATACCGCAGATGATTCATGAGCTTGGAATCAAAAAACATGCTGTAAATCAGTTATGTGGTCGAGGGCCTAGAGAAGGAATTTTCATTGAAATTTGAAGATGTCATTGGATATATAAAGGACTGATATGCAGAGTTTCATAATTTTTGAAGACTTTTGAATAATTTTTGCAATAAAGTCCATAGAGTATTGTTGGAAAAAGGTTACCTCAAAATGAGTGGTTTTCGTTAGGGTTTTTTTTACGCTTCAAGGTAAATTGTTAATTTGACTTTATATGAATGTTGTGTGACCTGTATAACTTATGGTGAAGTGCTAAGTTTATACTATACGTAGGTGATTAATACGCGTCGTATTCGTTTGAGTATAAAGTGTGCTGAAGGGAGGCAAAGTGAGTTGACTGAGCGCTCAAGGTCAGAAACAAAGAGGTGAGTGTTCTAAACTCATTTTCCAAATACTAGTGTATTATTATTATTATTATTAATTGTTTTGCACTGGTATTTCATGGTTTTGAGTTCAAACCATTTTCAAGAAGCAAGCAAGTAAGTAAATGGTTTTGAATAATTAAACCATTTTTCAATGCAAGCAAGCAAGCAAATGGTTTTGAATAATTAAACCATTTTTCAAGAAAGCAAGCAAAGAATGCTCAGAAAACAAAGCCTTCCCTAGTTCTAAGCAAGAAAATTGGCCAGAGGTATTCCGTACGTGCACCTGCAGGTGCCAGATCTCATACATGCATTGTAGTTTTGCCTGGTCGGCAAACTTAGGACATACATCATGCATTTAAAGGAGACCGTAGCACGTACAGGAGTATATAAGGTTATGAGCTCTAACTAAATTATGGTGATGGCGACCCAGGTCAATTCCACCATATTTACTGGAAAAAGGTGATGCGACAGTCCTTCCACCAAGACGCTGGCCGCCTGTGCCCCGCAGGTTCACTAGCACAAGAAGCAAAATAGTGCTCTGCATTGGACGCGCTTTATAAAGATAATATACAGCTTGAAAAAAATCAACCATTTGCTCCCTACGCTGTGCCCTGAGAGTTTTAAAGCAAAACTGGCTCGTGCCCCGCTTTATTTTCAAAGCATGGTCGAGCCAAGCTCGTTTTCTTTTATGAAAAAGTTTTGAGAAACTTCTAAAGCAAAGGTTTGTGAAAGGTTTTAAGAAGCTTTTCACAAGATAAAGCAAGCAAGCAAGGAAAAATTATGAGAAGTTTTATAAACTTCGAAGCAAGCAAGAAATAAGAGTTTTACAAGCTTTTAAAGAAAAGCAAAATAAAGCAAGCAAGTATTAAAAGTTTTATAAACTTTTAAAAGCAAGCAAGTACAAAAGCAAGCAAGCAAAGAAAAGTTTTAGAAACTTTTAAAGAAAGCAAAGCAAAGCAAAGCTTCTGGAAAATATTCTGAAAAAGAGAGTTTTATTTGAAAATGTTTTCCGAAAAGAAAAACCGTTTATAAAAGCATACACTAATCGAGCTCATTAGCTTATTATTTTGTATTTTAAAACTATTTTCCTGTGTACAGTACGTTAAGACGCCGGAGCACACAGAGCTGTCCCGACATCAGACAAGTGTCAGAATTAAGAACATTATGCAAGTGAAAGACCTTGAACATGTATATTGGAACATATGTATGTACATAGTATAGTTTTTGTGTAGAATGTGTTGGTATGTCAAGGCATATTTTTGGATATAGTGTAAATCGATGTATACAGGATTTTGAATTAGACTATGGGCAAATTCATTATGTCGGTTTTTCCATTGCAAGATTTCGCAAATCCTAAGTTAGAAAATAAAAGAAAATTTTTATAGAGGTTTAAGCAAGCACACGGCTTCGCTCATAGGGATTTCTAGTTGTTAGAGGTAACTGCTGGGATTTCAGGAGGGCTTGCACGCTGTCAAGGAGGCGGGGTGTGTCATAAAAAGTTAAAGGAAAATCCTAAAGTTACAAGTCTTGAATTGAAATTAAATTTCTAGAAACACTTGGAACATAAAATGTCTTTTCCAATTCTAAAATGAAATTTCTACTTAAAACAAGGCTGCAAGTGCCAATAGCTTCCACACTTGAACTCATCTTGCTCCCTGAATAGATGCATTGTAAATTCCTAACGCTTCCTTAGGTTTTATAAAGGTGTAGCACCAAAGACTTGTTAGTCTCTGGTAACGACGCCAAAAACTTGATAGGCGTATTCATGATGTGTATAAAGATTATGCACTAAAATTTGTAATGAGTGCCTATTCTGCACAAGTATACGCTTGTCCAAGTAATAAAGTAAAATTCTAAGTACGGAGTATTGATCCATTGAATGGAGGATGGTGGGGTACCAAAATTATAATACTTCTTAATATCCAAACTACGAAACTAAGTTCAAATAGAAATTAAACTAAACTAAACTATTGAAAGCTTAATTGAACTAATGAACTGTGCAACTAAGGGATACTAAGAGATGATAAGTCCTAGGGTATTTGGTGTAATTGAGCAATCCTATTATATCTAAGCCAAAATATCCATCCTATTGTCTCTTGAAAAGCTTCCAAGCAGACTCTTGCCTAATTTAATTGAAGCCTCTCTCTCGTGGTCTATAATCTACCAACTATCACTAGGTTTCTCGCTTCAGCTCAACCCTGCCATTGGGAGATGCTTAAGACCCAAGAATCTCACACGCCTCCTAATTACCGATAATTTCTACACTACCAAGCTAATTAGGTTGATTCACCTATGTCTAATTCCTTACTCCTTTCTCAAATCTCGCAAGGAACAACTCACCATATTGAGATTAGCTAGAAATCAATATGTAAACAAAACCAAGTATGAATCAATAGAGGTGACAATCACAAATAGACAATAGAAAAAGGGAAAATTAACAATCGATATAAGCTTCATGTCCAAAATACAACCAAACCCCTAGACTACGAAATTAAAACATATTAGAGGTTTGATACAACACAAAATTAGGATAAAACATGAGAAAAAGGGAAGAAGAAACTCTAATGATGAAAGTTGATGAGTCCTTAGTCTTCTTCCTCCAAATCCCTAAGTTCTTCTCCCAAATCTTGAAGAACAGCTACCAAGCCTCCTCTTTGGTCCTAAAGTACTGCTGGTTCAAGAAGCCGACCTCCTCTTGCCGTCCTCCACTGCTCTCCTTTTATAAGGCCTCTCAAATTAGGTCAAAATCGTGCTATTTCCGCTATTGGGCTCGACGCTTTGTCATGACAAACTCATGAGTTACTCTTATCCTGTCGCTTCGTCGCAACGAAGGGAGCTTTGTCACAACAAACCCATAGCCAACATCTTTCAATTCTTTATGTTCGTCACGACGAAGAGTGCCTTCATTGCGACGAACCAGTAGCGTTGCTTGTTTTATGGAGAATTTTATGATTTTTCTTCCTTTTCGCTTCATTTTCTCACACCACTAAATGGTCGACCTAATCATAAAGATGAATATTTAGAGCATTAGGACACTATTTAACATAAAAATACTAAAAATCTAAGTAAAACATAAGGATAAATGAGTATTTGAGGATACTCATCACACTTCAACTTAAATTCTTGTTTGTCCTCAAGCAAGAGACTAACTCAAAACAAAACAAAAATTGAAAATGACATGAACTAACAAGAATGAGATGAGCATGATAACATGATGCCAAATGGAATAATCAATATGAATTCACAATTTAGCACTTTAATTTTCAACTACAAAATCTCAGATCCTAAAACCGTTAAACTCTCAAGGAACATGGAAAAGCAAAGCAAGGTGAGCAAAGTAAATCAACCCTCAAGTCCTCAATGACCTTTCCCATGAATCTATGTATGTTATAGTGATGATCTCTAGTCTATAGCAAAACCTGAACTCCCCAATCTTAAGCTCAACTAACCTATTTGGAAGAAGCTAACTAAGAAATGATAAGAACACACCCTTTTTATTCATACAAAATAACTAAAAATTACCTAAATAACTAAAAATGAAAGAAAACCAGTGCCAAGAAGTTTTAGATAAGTAAACCTATAGCGGGGATCCATTGGTGACTCCATCACTGTTATGGCGCCAAGCATTAAATTCCTTCAAACTAACCACCCCCAAACACCTCAACCAAACCTCAAAGGCCTCTAGGTTGGTGATCCATTTTCTATCCCATAAGGTAATGAAGTTAATGACTCGATCATTGCTAGACATTAGGTTTTGAAAGGCCCTTCAGAATGTGCTCGGGATTCTGATTGGATGATCCCATTTATTCTTATTCACAAACATATTTTTGACATTTTTCTTTATATTTTCTTTTTTATCTTTCTTTTCACTTTTTCTATTATTTTTGCATTTTTCCCTTTTGGTTAGGGCTTAATGGAAATCCTCTTTTAATTAGGTGTCCCATTACTTAGGAAAGAATCCCAAGGCTGTTGAATTCAAGGTAAAGTGTCCTGTGACCAAGGTATACAAGGGAGACCAACAAATGTGTGTGTGATAGATTCATTACAAAATAACTCTTGAAGACAAGGTGATCAAGCTTGTCACCCATTCCAAGCAAGCACACAATTCCAAAACATTCAAAAAACCTATGGTCTAATCCATTTTATAGGTTCCTTTTCAAATGTTTGTGTTCAAATGACCTTCATACTAGCCAACAAGGCCTAAACTCACCCATATGAGACATGAAACAAGCAAAAAGAAATAAAGAAAAGCACATAAATAAATAGGGTAAGGAGATACAATTAGCTAGAGCGCTTGAACCTTTTTTGAATTTTGACCACCATTTCCGTCAATGTGAAACAAAAAAAAAGAATGGATAATGAGCACCCTTTAAGGCTGGATTAAGTCTCCTGTTGCTCCAATGAATATGTCTCAATTTTTGGAGACACAAAGGTGTTAAGAAGGGTTAGACCTTAAGTCCAATGAAGGATGCTTGAATATGGTTTCCTCTTTGGTTCTTTAAGCTTCCCTTAATACTTGAACTTCAAGATTTCAACCTTTTAGCTTCCAAAACCAGCTTTGAATCTCCAAAAACCTTAAATCCAAAACTAAAACACGGAAAAACAAAATCAAGCATGAAATTAAATTTATTCAAAATAAACTAACTAAGAAATTTGAAAAAATGAAAAAAAAACTTTTTTAAGATCGAAAGGCTCTCCAAGCAGTTACCACTCTGCTTTCAACTCCGCTAGACTCACCAACTACAGATATGTTGGTAATATTGTCCCTCCATCATTTCTTTAAGAGGCGGTATAATCGCGTCTAATCAGCAACTTGGAGCACATAATCTTCCAAGATCATTATTTTTTTTTAGATTTTCTATTCTTTTTTATTTTTTTCGCTTACAATGGTGGCTTACTTTTAAACAACTAAGTAGTGCACCTCTACCTTGGTAATAGGGTCATCTTCTCATTTTTCAACTCTTCACGCATCTTCACCCCATGGAGCCATCTCCATAATAGCCTTTACAATTTCATCTTTTTATCTTTTCACAGGATTTCTGAGAAGTTGGCCATCTTCGACAACCTCAAATTTCCAAAGTTTGTGCATTATTCTCTACTGTTTGAAACTTCTCAAGTTCTTCATTAACTCTTGAGGTGATTTCTTCATTGTAGCTCAAGTTTTTTTCTTCTGTATTCACTTCAAGAGTAGATGGCAAACTCTTATGTTGCCCTTCAAAGGACATTGTAGCCATATTCTCTTGTTCTTTCATATATTTGCCACTAGTTCTTGCATATTCATACTCTCTTCTTGTTTAGGGTTGTTCTTTCAAATGTAAGTTGAGTACAAGAAGGGCCATTGGTTTCATCTCTCTTCTTTCACACTCTTGAATGGCATAAGCTGAATTTGAACATTAGCCCTTGTCAATTCCACGAATTGAACATGAAATGTTGCACATTCAACTTGAACTCTTTCTAATTCAACAATGGTTGCCTCTAGCTGTGTCATTCTCTCCTATAGAGGATGACATTTCTCCTTTTGATCAAGAAACCTAGGTAACCCAACTTGAGAATAGTGCATTTCAACCCTTGATCTTCTAAATTCAACATTTTCCATGGCCAATTCTACATGAACTCTTTCTAATTCAGCCATGGTTTCTTCTAGTTTCGACTGACTTGTGAGCCTGAGGAGTGGTGTAGCTTGCATTCCATGAGAGGTTATCAATGTTGCTAACCCAGATTATAATTGTTCCAATATAGGGTACTCCATACCGAACTTAAGCCATGTGCATATGGTTCTCACTTGATTCATACCAACATATTCATTAGCCATTTGGCCTCGCCTCGGGGCTTGTCAATTACAGAGCAGTTGATTCACAACCTCAATGAAAGGATCCATTATGATTTAACCTAAAATTCAGCAACAGAAAACAAAAAGGTGATCAAAACTCAAAACACACAAAATAGAAATAATAAGAATAAAAATGTTCAAGTACCAAAGAAGCACTTAGTATCGATATATAGCATAAAAACACCAAGAATTTCCCAGCAGCAACGACGCCAAAACTCGACAGGCGTATTCGTGATGGCTAAGATTATACACATGTAATGAGCGCCTATTCTACGCAAGCATACGCTATAAGTAATAAAGTGTACCTAAGTATGGATATCGATCCATAGAAAATCGGATGCTAAGTACCAAATTAAAATACTTAATATCCAAATCCATTGAAATCGAAGTTCAAACAAAAATTAAACTAAACTAAACTAGTGAAAGCATAAGCAAACTAATTAACTATGCAACTAAGGGATACCAAGAGATGATAAGATCCTAGGGCATTTGGTGTAATTGAGCAATCCTATTATATCTAAGCCAAAATTCCATCTCATTGTCTCTTGAAAAAGTTCTCTAAGGCAACTATTGCCTAATTTAATTAAAAGCTCCCGAGGTCGTGATAATCTACCAACTAATACTAGGTTTCTTGCTTCTCAACTCAACCCCAAGCATTAGAGATGCTTTAAGACCCAAGAATCTCTCACGTCTCCTAATTGTCGATAATTTCTACATTACCAGGCTAATTAGGTTGATTCACCTATGTCTAATTCCTTACTCCCTTCTTAGATCTTGCAAGAAACAACTCACCATATTGAGATTATCTAGAAATCAATATGTAAACAAAACCGAGTATGAATCAATAGAGGTGACAATCACAAATAGACAATAGAAAAAAGGAAAATTAACAAATAAATATAAGCTTCATGTCCAAAATACAACCAAAACCCTAGACTATGGAATTAAAACATATTAGAGGTTTGGTGCAACACAAAATTAGGATAAAACATGAGAAAAAGGGAAGAAGAAACTCTAATGATGAAAACTGATGAGTCCTTGGTCTTCTTCCTCCAAATCCCTAAGTTCTTCTCCCAAATCTTGAAGAACAGCTACCAAGCCTCCTTTCTGGTCCCAAAGTGCTGTTAGTTTAAGAACAAGAGGAGAGAAACCCTAAGGAGGGTATTTCCCCTCAAAGTGCTGACCTCCTCTTGTCATCCTCTACTGCTCTCCTTTTATAAGCCCTCTCAAATTAGGTCAAAACCGTGTTATTTCCATTGTCGAGCCCGACGCTTCGTCTTGATGAACCTGTGAGTATGTTGCTCATATCTCGTCGCTTCGAACCCATAGCCAACATCTTTCAATTTTTCAGGTTTGTCACAACGAAGAGTGCCTTCGTCGTGATGAACTAGTGGTGTATCTTGTTGTATGGGGAATTTGCTGATTTTCCTTCATTTTTCATTCATTTTCTCACAATTTCGCCAAATGGTTGACCTAATCATAAAGATAAATATTTAGAGCATTAGGACACTTATTTAACATTAAAAAAAAAAACTAAAAATCTAAGTAAAACATAGGGATAAAAGGAGTATTTGAGATAATCATCAGTTTTGCATACCCTATCCCAAATAAGGCTTACTATGCCTTGCATCCAAATAGTTATAGACATCTCCAAATAGGCCTAAGGACCATTGGCTATCCTATCCACTAGCCCACCACATGGCCCAGTCTATAGTAAAGTCTGAGAGCCTGCTACAAGAAGCATAACTGAACCTAATAGCCCACTAACTAATTAACAGAGGACCTTATCGAAATTGGCCCATTATGGGCTCAAAATTAGCCCTAAACGTGAAATCATATTTAAAATGCAGTAGGGCCCAAATGTGGCTCAAAGAATAATCTATCTTCTTCAACCTTTAACCATGTAACTCTAACTCAATTGACAAAAATGGTTTCTTTTTTTTCTTTTCATTTTTTTTTCTTTTCTTTTTTTTTTTCTTTTTGTCCACAACCAACCATGAGATTCAAGCATAATCACTGTATGGTTCTCATCCATTTTATGTCCATGGGTGTAGCCAAGAGCTAGTTCATCATCATGGGCACATCTCAAAAACTGAAATGGTTTTTCAATGCTCTCATGGTCACCACAATCATGAGAATGGGTATGGAAAGATTCACACTGATATGTTTTCATAATCGAAACTCTAAACCAAGATTTTTTTAAATCTCCTTACCAAGAGTTGTAAACAGGTTTCTCCACACATAAGTCTAAATCATAATAATTTCTTATGATTTCATCCAAAATTTCAAGCCAAAAATCATGATACATGATTGCTAAATGTAAACCCTCCTAAACCAAACCAATTACAAGACAGAGGTCATACTACTCTAATACCAATTGTAAAAAATTTATAATCATGAAGGATCTAATCATATCAAACAATATCAAAATATGATCAGATCATAAGCATAAGCAAAATGCCAGAACTTACCTCCAACCATTGTTCAAAAACTGAGAAAACTAGAACATTGGAAAAACTAAAAATGAATTCTTCTTGGTTCTTCTAAACCTTTAGTCGCTCAAAACTCTGATGGTGAAATTTTTGAATAGAGAAAAATAGACATAAGGACCCAAAAAGTGCCTCATTGATTCATTTTATGGAGACTAGGCCTCCTTTGGTCTTTAAAGAAATTTGTAAGGGTTAAAGAAGAGGTGTTCTTTGAAACCATGGGAGATTTAAATTTTGAATTTAAAATTTAAATTATAATATATATTATTTTTTTAACAACAATTATATTTATAGACCATTTCTAACATTTCGTTTAAGCGGGTAATTTCTAAACCAAATTATATTTGATATATAAATTTTTTGTTTAAATAATATGAAACATTCAATTAACATTAAAATGTCATGAAATTGAAAGAGAAAAAATTGTTTGTTATGACAGTGATTCAAGAGATGTTGCACCAAATGGTGTGACACTGTCATAAGTGTTGTAGCCGGTTCTAATGTGTTGTGCAACCTGCTGCATCTATTTGTGATAGATATGCTAAAGTAATGTAATTCGAAAAGATATGAAATCACATGCATAAACTCACACACAGAGGGAAAAAAACCAGAGATTGATTACGCGTTTTGACAATTGCCTACGTCCCCGGGGCTGAGCCCAGTTATAAGGTATTTTACTATATATTAATTAGGTTACGGTGGTGGCAGAGTGAGAATGAGGCTCCCGCTCTCATAGTTGTCTTCTCCTATGCATATAGACTCCTAAGTGTCCAATCACTCCATCTCTACCGGACTAACCACACTACTCATCATCAAGGCTAAGAGTAGTACATGCAACAACTATCTTCACGTGTGAATAACTTCTCCAACAAATCTCCTTTGTGTATGCTCTCTCCCTCATAGAAAAATGTCTGCTGGCTTTTTTAAGAAGTAGCCCCTTGGAGATATTCTCTCAATATTATGTGGCTTTATGTTTCCTAATATGTCTCAACAAGGTAGCTAGAATATTTTGATTTCCTTCCATACTTATCATAGTAGAATATCTTCCTTCCTTAGAAATCTCAGAAAATAATATATGATCACTCTAATTTGATTCGTGGAATATTGCACAACAATTTCCTCTAACCTTCCTTGTTCATCACACCAAATATTGACTCTTTATTTGCAGAATATCGGCTCCAAAATTGGATTTGGATGAAAAATGGTAAAGTTATTAATCCACCTGACATGATGCGCAAACTTGTGCGTGATGAGCTTAAAAAGTCATCATTTTTAGTCCATTTTCTAATTGATTTTATATAAAAGATGATTTATATGCGGGAATATGGAAATAACTTCACCCAATCTGGCTGTACGGTGGGGGAATTGCGGTGTAGCAAAGAAGGGCGAGAATGTGACGACGAGAACTAATATAATGAGATGGCAGCAGAATTAGCGGCGAAACGGCGCATAAAGATGAAAGGACCAGATGTCGCTAGGCTTTGACAACAATCAAAATGCGTATTCAGGTTACATCAGTGAAACTCCAGTCGCAAATGAAGCTTAGTGAAAACAAAGTGGTACGGGAGTGAAACTCAAAAGTTAAACAACCGGGAATTGAAGAAGAAGAAGACCTGATGTCGTGACATGCGGATCTGATCGCGACATCAACCATACGCATTAGAAAGCGGTCGACATATTTGCAAGGAGAATTGTCGCGACAACAATTCCCGCGAGAAGACAAAGGTCGCGACAGCACACAGTTTGTCGCGACATCAATTCTGAAGACTTGAGGTCGACGACATCAGGTGTGGCGACCTTGGTGTACGAATGGAAGTCGCGACAACACGGTATCGCGACATCGCGTTTTGCAGGACCCGGAAAGGTCGCGGCGCCCGATGGGCGTCGCGACGTGAGTTTCAATGAGAAGAGGTCGCGACAAGATCAAGCTGTCGCGACACCAGCTTCACTTAAGACATGTCGCAACCACATAGAGGCTCTGCTGGCAAAGGAAGCTGCGGCGGCAAAACGAGAATTACGCGACGAGGTGCCGATAACCAGACGATGTCGATCTCTTGGGCGAGTTAACTAAAGTCCAATAAAGTGCATCGATTAGAGATGACTTTAGAACCACATAAATCTGGCTTGCTACCAAATGAGCGCGACTCTTGCTTGGTAAAGAGAGATGCGGGTTCTTTGAAGGCTCCTGTATTTTAATTTTTCTTTTCTTTTCTTTTCTTTTCTTTTCTTTTCTTTTCTGCAATTTTATTTTAGTTTGTATTCCATTCAAATTTGGATACACGACGTTCCTTGTTAAAAGTTTAGTGAATGCAAATTCATATTTCTTCAAATTGCATGCGGTAGTGAATTTGAATGATGCAGGTCGGGTTTCGATTCTTAGATTCTAGTGGTTTTCTTGATCGGCAAGCCAATGTATGGTCATGTCTAGTGATTTAGAAACCCGGCTTCCATTGAATTGGCCTTCTCGTCGAAATTATCTTTCTACATAAATTTTATTCGATCTTCATTGAACTCCAGTTTGCGAAACTACTTGCTGGATTGGTGTATTTTCTGGAATCCCGATGTCGGTCATCTCATACCGAAGTAAATGGAGTTGTCTCAAGAAACTCGATTTCTAGGATGCCCTACGAGTGACACGGAAGAATTCACGAGAGTAATGAACAATTTACGAAATGTATGAGAACCTAATAATGGTGATCTAATGTGCTCACGTGGCAACTAAATCCCGATAAATCTCTTCTCACTTGGGGCGAGCGGTAAAACAATTTATCAATTTGGCCACCTGAGAGGTTCTCTCCCGGTCGATTAGTAAATCAATCCCGTGTTAGCGAGAGATCTAATCAAAAGGAAAGGATGAGCTAATCTAATTTGGAGGAAGAGGAACCAGTATAGTGTAGATTTGTGCAATGACTATATCTTAGGAGCTCGGATTCTGCAGTCCATGTTGTGGGTATGAAGTATTGAAAAGAAAGAAAATACCCAGAGAACAAGGCAGCCAATTAAAAGTAGTTATTTAACCTCTTGTATTCGAGGAAAGCAGTGAAGTTAGATAATGAATTGTGGGGTTTGGAGAATCGACTACACTATTATATTCCTTTGGACTAGTTCATCTGTGGTTCAATGAGCAACGGTCGGTACGATCTGCTTGGAATTGATGTTTCACGAGTAGTAGTCTTTTCAATGTCACTACTTGACATTGCGATCTTAATTTGTTATTTTTGAATTTCAATATTCAATTCATTTATTATTAATTCATTTTTAAGTAGGTTTTTATTATTTAAGCTTCTGATGATTCGATTGTCTATCAGAGTCCAAATAGTATAGATTTTGAGTAGTCGGGGTAGTTGATCGAGAATTCTTGAGATCTCTGTGGGATCGATATCTGGACTTAAAATCCAAATTACTACTTGTTCGACCTGTGCACTTGCAGTATAACGGATCAAAACCAATCAGTAAACAATTTACTCCAAATGAAACAATCTTTGAACTAATCAAATAGCTAAGGCATACAGTCAACAAGTTTTTGGCACCGTTGCCGAGGACTAGACCATAGTCTTTTGGCAATAGTGTTATAAATTTGTACATGTGTTTTGGTTCGGTCAACAGCGACATCAACTATGACATTAAATTTTGCTGCTGGAAACATGAGATTTATTTTTTACCTAAGATTATGACAAGAAATATCTCCAACAATCTCCCTCTTTGGCATTTCTTTGGCAATAATAAATAGTCAAGGAGAAGCATGTTTTGGAGAGACTATCTAGATATGCAAATCGACATTTGAAGATCCATGGAAGAGATAAGTACCAGCATGCTGTATCAACCAGAGAATATGCAACCCATGATGAGTGAAAAAAAAATCATGAAGAAACAGGCTTCGCCATATCTCCCCTTTCTTTTTTCCATAAAAGGCAAAAAAAAAACATACCTACTCATTCTAATAAGAGAGATGCACTAGGAACAGAAGACCTTAGTTCAGAAGATGGTGGAACACCTTGTGAAGCACTTCGATTAGTTAGTATCGAGGCCCGGTATCTAAACATGGCCCACTTTTTCTCCCACTTAGTCATGGACTTGCCTACCTTGTGAATTTCCCCAACTCTTCTTGCATAGCAGTCAACTAGTAGACATTCTTTGGCTCTATTTTTTAGGTGTAGCATATGTGCACAATCATCTCTCTATAGTTGACTTTGGAATGCCCTCGTGTCTAAACACTAGCTTTAGGATCTCCAATAATGTAAGAGGCTGAATGATTTTTCTGAACTTAACTAAGATATCAGTGGTCAGATTAGTCTCAAGATCTCCCTGTTAAAGGAATGAGTCACCAGTTGGTGGATCATCTTTTGCGACAAGGCTAGTGTTGTTGTTAGGTAATGCATCATCTCTTAAGACATTGTTACTGTTTTTGTTATACTAGTTGAGTATGTAGAATTCAACATCTGAATCGTCTAACCTTGTTAGAGTAGATTTTGAGCCCTAATCATCAACTACCATATTAACGAATTCCATGACTGAGTTCGTTCTTTTGTTGTAAACTCTGTAGGCTCAACTGTTTAGGGAATATCCTAGAAATATGCCTTAATCACTTTTGGCATCGAATTTACTCCTTTGCTCCTTGTCATTAAGGATAAAACAGGTATTGCCAAACTAATGAAAGTACTTTAGGCTTGGTTTCTTACCTCTCCAAATTTCATAAGGTGTCATAGTTGTTCTGAAAGAAGGTAGACCTTGTTAATGCTATGTTCACAGGCTTGACGAAACTTTACTAAGAGCTGCATTTTTTGCTTAGAGCATAATCCAAGTCATTTCTAGTAGTGCTTTGTTTTGCCTTCTTACCCGATACGTTGGGGTGTCTTGGGAGTAAAAAAGATTCTTGGTCTATCAGTTTGTGCAGAACTTGGTAAAGTGAGAGTTGCTCAAACTCCTTCCCATGATGCGCTCTTTATCACGATAGCCTTCTTGAGTTGTCTATTCTTTTCATAGCATCAACTTCAGAAACTTACTATCTTAAATGAATTAAATGTGTCAAATTTCCTGAAAGCTTACCCACATGAATCTTGAGTAGTCATCGACACATCTGTTTGCTTTTCCCCCTAAGCTTTCAGCTAGCATTAGGGATCGTTAGGTCCATGTGAAGGGTTACAGGGACCATTGTGGTAGAGAAAGGATGTTGCATCATCTTGTGAGACATCTAAGATTATTTCTAATTTGACATGGTACACACATTTTCAAGGTCAATCTCAATCTTTGGAATTCCCAGAACAGCATCTGCTGCAATAGTTTCATTGAGGCTCTTATGACTAATGTGGCCAAATCTTATATGCCAAACATCTGAGTTGTTTAACAAGATGGTGTAACAAGTTCATGAACAAGTTAACAAATGGAAATTGTTTGATAATCTTTTCCTTCCATAACATATGAGTTTGTACTGTTAGTGACTAAGCATTTGTGTTTAGTAAATTGGATAAATAAATTATGATCACACAATTGATTAATGTTGATGAGATTTACCTTTAACCCATTACCGAGAATAACATTTTCCAATTTAGGCATACTTGGAACTTTTAGAAGGCCACTGCTAATCACAGTACCTTTAGCACCATCACAAATGTCATAGACTCTAGATTGCAAGGTTGTAGATTGGTCAGAAGTTCTTCATTATCTGTCATGTGCCAGGAGCTTCCACTATCAAAGTACCATATTTGCTCGACATTCACCTTGAAAGCTGATATTGCATGCACGCCGCAAGCACTTTCCATTCTTTTTTTACCACCTAGATATGTTTTGTTTTAGAGTGTTGCTTATGTTATCTCACCTTCTGATGCATCAAGAAGTCAAAACATTCCCTTTGGATATGTCCATCTTCGTGCAATAGTAACATTTGAGTCTTTGTCTTCTTAATAAATGATTCTTTCTACCATCTTTGTGATGGTAATTTTTGCATGTTGTAACAACATTTGTGAGGTTATGAGGTTTAGTTTCTGACCATTCTTTGTAAAGTCTAGACCTTAGAGGTCTTTTGTTGTTCTTCCCATCAACAAAATCTAATCTAGAGCCATGGTACCAGAATTCACCATCTGCATATTTGTCTTAATTTGTTCCAATTCGTTCAAAGACTCTTCCTTTTCATTCTTCAACACATTGACTTGTTTGACAAGCTCATTTTTCTCTCTACACGATTGGAGATGCGAGAGCAGCAGCCCTCTGTTTTCATTGGCTTAGTCTCCGCGACTTCGTACATGATTTTGTAGGAGTGAGTCATCTCTTCGTCGAATTTCTTCATCATCATCGCTTTCCACATCAGATGTTGCATTAGTTATCGCAACATTTGATGGGGTGTGCTGTTCATTAAGGCAAGTGACTCATAGGTTGATGGATCAACTTGTGGACCAGATCTGGTGTCGGATCGTGAGGCCGTCCTCTTATAAAAATATTGACTCGAGACCGTTGATTCGTAGCATATGTCCTCGATCATTGCGTACTTGGACTCATTATCACTCCATGTGTTAGCACATTTAGCCTGATTATGTCCATACCCTCCACATTTCATGCACTGGATCCTTAGGTATATTTTCTTTGCACCAAGATTAGCTTCTTGATTTTTGCTTATTTCATGAAAAGCATTGAAGAGGTTAGGGGCATAAATCATATTTGTGTATTAAGGGAAGGTACCTTTCATTCACATGTTCAAAGTCTTCACGACCCGACAACACTTTGAGACAAACAGTTAGATAATCCATGGATCTCACTCAATATCTTAGAGGGACTCGCTCTGATACCAATTTCAAGAGAAAAAAAATTGTTTGTTATGATAGTGATTCAAGAGATGTTGCACCAAATGGTGTAACTTCTTGTCATAAAGATGTTGTAGCCAATTCTCTTTTATGTTATGCAACTTGTTGCATCAATTTTATGATAAATCTGCTGAAGTAATGTAATTTGAAGAAATATGAAATCCGTATAACTCTCACAAAGGAAAAAAACCAGAGATTAGTTATGTGGTTTGAACCCAGATGTAAGGTATTTCACTCTATATCAATTAGGTTACAGGTTAGTCTTAAGTGAGATAAGGCTTCCTCTTTCTTAAAATCATCTTCTCCTAACTATCTCTTAGAGAAACATATAAATAAGCTCCCCTTATTTCCCATACGCATTTGGACTCTGAAGTGCCCAATCACTCCATCTCTACCGGAGTAACCACACTACTCATCATCAAGGCTTAGGCGTACATAAGCCGATATCTTCCACATGTGAATACCTCCTCAACAAAATCTCTCCTTTATGTGTGGCTTTCCTGCTCCGCAGCAGGAAGAATACGCAGCTTTTGACGACCCTTGGAGATATTCTCTCAATAATATTATGTGGCTTTATGTTTCCTAATATGCCTCGACAAATTTAGTGGAATATTTAGTTCCTTCCATACTTATCATAGCAGAATATCTTCGTTCCTTGGAAATCTCACAAAATAATATATGATCTCTCTGATTTGATTCGTGCAATATTGCCAATTATTCTCCTCTAACCTTCCTTGTTCATCACACCAAACATTGACTTTTTATTTGCAGAATATTGGCTCTAAAATCGGATTTGGCTGAAAATGGTAAGTTGTGTTGCACAAAATGATGCACCAACTTGTGCGACATCAACTATAACATCAGGTTCTATTGCTGGAAACATGAGATTTATTTTTGCCTAAGATTTTGACAAGAAATATCTCCAACATAACTCATTAACATTAGAAAGAAATGAAACATTATTTGTTTTGAATAACCCAGCATATAATCATGCTTCTCAATATTTAATTCAAAACTAAATTCACTAAGAAGTTTAACAATTTTTAGAAATAACTTTCTACCACCATCAAATTTTGGTAATAATTTGTTTCTCACTTTGATTCAATTCTACTTTTGACTCGATTATGATTCTGATCATTTGGTCATGTCCATATATTTTTCAACAGACTTATATGATTGTGAGATATTTTATCCTAAAAGGTCTCTATTTTAAGAAAGATCATGCATTTTATCTTTATTCTTATACCAAAAAAATTCAAAATGCTTGATCGTTTTAAGTTCTTCTAAAATGAAAATCTCAACTAAAGCCTTGAGCCAAATGATTTCTTAAGTTTCTTTAAAAAAGATTCAAAATCATAAACAAAAACTTTCAAAGGTTTCAAATCCCAAACTATAGTCTTGTTATCGGTTTGAAACCTGAAAAATATTAGGAAAATAAAAAGAACACTAAAGAAAATGATTTTAATATATTTAGTTTCCACCTTGAAAAATATAAAAGAATGTCATTTATAATGAAAATTTCTCAAAATTTTACACAATTTAAAAATTTTTAGTCCTTAGAAACAAATAAAATTAGTTTAAATAAACATATATAATTATTTCCTTTAGAAACCCTAATTTCTTTCATTCTTTCTTTTCATCCCGTTAGAAAGGAAGGGTGGCTTTTTTGCCTTCCTTGGCCTAAAATCACCCCTCCATTAATTTCGATCTACTCGAGATATAGACTTTTCCTCAAATAAAGTGGTTTATTCAGCTCGATACGAGGTTTCATTTGATTTTCCTTTATTTTCTTATGTTTTGTCCGCGACTTGTTTTGCAGCGTATGGTTGTTTGTTAATTTGTTTGTTGGTTTTTGTGTGGGCGTTGTTTGTTGGTTTTGTGTGAGTGATTGAAACGGTGGCGTTGTTTCGATCGAATAGAAGTCGCGTCGAATCCTGGTAGTCGTTATGTTTCGTCGGACACGGAATCTTCGTGATACAGGAATATCAAAGATTACTGAGTCATTTCTTCTTACTATTAACTTGGATGTTAAGTAGCTCTCTAATGTTTTCAACAGGATTTGGAATTTATCATTCAAATGTAACAATATTACCATTATGAATCAATGAAATTTAAGTTTTCATTATGCTTTGCCTCTATCGTGTTAATTTAATTAGATTTAAAGCTATTTTTTATTCTTTGTACAAATTTCTTTTATCCACTTTTTCTCTAAAATTTCCTCTATATTTTAACCTTATGGTACTTTTTGGTTTCAAATATCAAAGCTAACCCTTCTTAGTGAAGGTCAGGAATAAGTTCAATTAATAGTAATTTCCTTAAGTAGTTGGTTGAGGTGGAGCCTTGATTTAGTTAAGGACCAGTTTCTCAACTGATTATTAGCCTAAAAACTCTAACCCAAAATGAAGACTGTTTTGCAAGCTTAACATTTCAAAATCCTTCTCAAAACATTTATTGAGCAATGGAATTAATGTTTTTTAATATCTATACTTCCGCATTCATATATTTTGGTACACCTTAATCCTAACATATTGTGCAGCCATTTGACATAAATTTGGCATAAAATTTTAGTTGAGTTCTCAATTATTTTTAGTAGCCTTTGAATGGTGAGATCCAAGTTGAGGCATCTTGATCAAAAAAATAAAAATGTATTACACATCACTTGTACTTGCCACCAGAATGAGAAATCACTTAAGGGGTTGAAACATTTCTAAAAGAAATTAAAAATGTCTATTAAAGATGATCAATTCAACTATAGTGTTAAGAAGCTTGTATTAGAAGTCCTAAATTAGAGAAAACTTTATTCAAATTATGATATTAGAGAAAGTGAATGTAAGTTGAATCACACTAAACCACATTAATTGCAAGAAAATTGTGTTCTTTTTCGTTATCATTGTATCTCACTATATATAATTATCGTTTCGGAGATTAAATACATTACAAGAAGAAGGAAAGTAGATCACATAGACTACAAGAAAAAAGAAGTTGACTGATGACAATCTAGGAGATCTTGGAGATCACAATTACAAGCAGAAATTAAGGGATAATAATCTTAGGGAAAATTATGCTATGGTTTATTAATATGATTCTATTTTAAAAAAAAGTTTATGAGGAATAAGAAATGACGAACAAGTTAACTAATTTAAAAATAATTCTTATTAGGTGTTTTGTTTTGAGGAAGATTAAAAATAATTCCTATTAGGTATTTTGTTTTGATGAAAAGAGTTCTTGTTCCAAAAAAAATGCCCTTTTTAATGACGGATCGAAAAACCAAAAAAAAAAAAAGATTTTAGAAAACTCAAAACAAAACAATTTTTTTAACCCTTCTTCAATTTGCTCAAGATTTTTTCCCTCGATTATTTATTTTTCAATTTGTCTTGATTTTTCTCAGATTTGCTCAACACATTTCGAGGTAGATTTTTTTTTTTAAATCTTTATTTTATATATGGGTTATTGATTTCATTCCAATTGTTGAAATTTTGGAGTCTTCGAAGTTTGTTGTTAATGATCTTTGAAAAAGCTGTAGGTTTCTTCAACGTTAAGTATTATATGCTACTTTGGGTTTTTCAAATACTGAATCTAAGAAAATTTTCTGGATTTTGATGAATTATTGTTCACTATTTATATTATAATTCTTATGAGTTATTGGTCATGAAGGATTGGTGTGTTTGGTTTTATACCGTGACTTATAGAATTTATTTTTTTATTTTTAATCTATTAACGAAAAGATTCCTAAATTAATAAAAAGGGAAACAAAGTTGGATTAGTCCTTAACATAATCTTTAAAAATCTGTAATTTAAAATAAATCTATTGTCCACATGCTTAACTCATTAGGTTAGAGCATTTAACGTTTAAAGACAAGACATAAGAAAGGGAGGGATTCTAAATAGTTTACTACATTATAAAAGTGATTAAGCCTTCAAAACAAATGTTTTTTTTTTTTTTTAGTTTTCTAACTGCTGCCAAAAAAGTCATTTTTAGAACAAGAACTCTCTCACTCAAAACAAAACATCTAATCTAAATTATTTTTAAATGAATTAAACAAATACCTAATATGAATTATGATAGGGTTTTGAAAAATGGGAACCGCGGGCCCACTCTCTAAACCCGAGGAAGCGTGCCGTTGAGGCGTCGGGCTTTTTGAAGCTAGCCCAGGATGAAGGCCCAATCCACTAGGCATGCCCATTGAAGCATTTAGACCTTTTTGACGCTAGCCCAGGATGAAGGCCCAATCCACTCGGCCCAAAGGTCGATTATGGGTAATCAAGAAAGCCCATGTTCTACAAATCAAGCCAAATCCCATAGATAAGGGAAATAGAATAATCCCCGATAATATATTATCCAGCAAATCTAACTAAATCTTATCAGCTAGGAAAGTAAGATAATTCACGATATTACAACTCATCAAATGGGATCCCACCAATAAGGGAGAGAAATAATTCCAAATAGAGCTGCACTTTCTATATCCATAATCAAATCCGATGCTCGAAGATATCACATCCAATAGGAAAAGAATCCCAATCACCATCAGTGGTAGAACATCTGCCATCATCTGAGTCTTGTCGGGTGAGGAGTACACAAACATATGACAGCGATTCGCTCCCCAGCGGTCGTGCTTTTCTCGGGGAAGAGTGACTTAGGCATCGGAGCTGCCGCAACGGTGAAGCCCTCGTAGACCCCACTTCTTTCTTGTTTGCGAGAGGAGTGCCACGTCCGAACTGCTTGAGACCCGACCCAACTGTGCGATCACCGACCTCGGCGATCCGAGGGCACGCGAACCCGGCCGCGACGCCGGTCGGAGGTCGGCTAGCGACACTCTGCGCTCCGGCCCGATTCGGTTGAAAAAGCATCATCGGTTGGCGTCTATGGGAGCGGCCGGTTGTGATAAATAAAGGCCCGATTTTCTCGATTCGCGATGGTATCAACGGCGAACCTGGCCGGGAGCAACATCCGATCGGCGAGGATACGGGATCGCCCGAGGCGACGCGACGACCAGGACCTCTTGGTGCATTAGGAGCAATGCAAGCCAACACAAACGAGGTGGAGGCGCTCCACCTCCTGTGCGCGATGGGAGGATTAGGGCGACTCGCCTGGGCCGGATCTGACGCCCGCGGGAGGCCTGACAAGCGCGGGAAGGTCCGCGACTTTCCTCCTCATGAATGGCGACCTGATCTCGACATTCCCCAGGGTCGCTGAAGCGGGAAATAGAGTCTAGCGAGCCGGGGGCGCGGACCTGAATTGGCCCTGGAGAGGGAGGGGCGGCGAAGCGACACTTTCGGAGGGCATGTCGGGGCAGAACTACGCCCGGCCTCGAGCCCAGGGGCCGAGGAGGGAGACTATCATGGGACGGAGGTTTAGAGCCTCGCGAGCTTCCCGGTCGTGTGAAGGAGGTGGTAAGGACGCGCTCGACACTATGGACACCTTGGTATAACAAAGCCCCGAATCACCCTTCACGGTAGGAGTGCTTCACTTCCCTCTTCGGCAAAATTCGAATGCCACGAGTGGAAGCATTCGATGGTGTCGAGAGGATCGATCGATCATCTGACACTTAAAAAAACGAATGGCTGCGTAGGTGTCAAGACCGTGCGATGCAAAGCTTTAAACTATCACTTGTTAAAGGCCTGCCTTGGCACGGTTTAATAATAGTCTTCATGAGTCATCAAACTTCTCATTCAGAGAGCTATCCATTACGTTCGTCTTTCACTTCATTGGGGCCAGGACGTATAGAAAGCGAGTTATCATACGCTGTATCAAGTAGGAGGCTAGCGAGCGAGGAGTCTTATGTCCAGAAATTCAATGCCGAGTCTCTAAAGGTAGATATACCCGACGAGAAGTTCGCGATCACTACATTCATTGCTGGCTTAGGGGTTTAGTCGAAAGACTTGATGTTTCCATCTCCAAAAATCCCTAAGCAACCATGGCTGAGGTGCTCATGGCAGTATAATGCGGGTGAAGAAGCCCTCATATCGAAAGAGAGCTCTTCCACCCATAAAAAGAAAAGCGGGACGGAGACAGCGACGAGGACGAAGCCCCCAAAGAAGACAAGCGTCGGTAAAGGTCTCGAAAGATGGAGAAGCGGTCCCGAAAAGGCGTGGGAACCTCGGAGATCGTGCGGGCCTTACTTGACTCGAGAAGGCGACAACATTATTCGCCTCAGCGGTTCACTCCCTTAACATCCTCAGTATCACAAGTCCTGCGCGAAGTACGAAACAAATAGTTCCTGAGGTGGCCAACTCAAATGAAGTCAGACCCCACCACAAGAGACAACACCAAGTGCTGCAAGTTCCATAGGGACTACGGGCACCACACGGACGACTGCATACAACTCAAGAGGGAAATAAAGTATTTAATACGGCGCGGGTACCTCTGATTCTTCATATCCCACGAAAATCGATTCGAGAATCCAAGCTCGGAACAGGCCCGGGCTCGGCAACCACCACCTCGGCAGGCGGCGACTCGGCGACAACCTCTAGGAGAAATCCATGTGATCTTGGAGGATTCGCGGGAGGAGGGAATCGATTCGGCCGGAAGGCCCGTACGCGACATCGGGTCGGCGGAGATAGGGGAAACCACAGCGGTGTCAAAGCGCCGCGGCCGGTAAAGTCCATCACATTCTCTGACTCAGATCTGGAGGGATGCCAACACCCCCATGACGACCCATTGGTAGTTCGCGCAGTTGTGGCCAACAAAACAGTTCATCGGGTCCTAGTTGACAGCGAGTTCGGTACGACATCATCTTAAGTCGACTTCGATAAGATGGGCATCGAAAGGGAGAGATTGGAACCCGTCAACACACATTTGTGAGGGTTCTCCGGGGAAAAGGTATTACCTTTGGGCTCAATACAACTAGTACTCACCTTAGGAGATCACGCATGCCTGCCCGAGGCCCGAGCCGACGGCTGTGAGATTATCGTGTAGACCTTGATTGCTTATAATATGTTGTTAGGGCGAGACCCTCTCAATGCAATAAAAGCCATCCTCATCTGCACTTGATGATCAAGTTTCCCTGCAAGTAAGAGGAGTAGGAATGGTTCGAGAGATCAACGAGGTAACCGGGGAATGCTACTCATCATCCATGAAGCGAGAAGCGGTCGACGACCTTATACATGGGCGAGCTTGACATGCGGCGAAGTCTTCGCCCGACTGAGCCTCGGAAGAACTAGAACCGGTATCGTTGGATGACGACCCTGAACATCTCGCCTATATCGGCTCCAAGCTAGCAGAAGACCTCAAAAGCCTCCTCACCCATTTTTTGAGACAGAACAAAGACGTCTTCGCATGGAAGCAGGCGGACATGGGAGGAATTGACCCTACAGTAATCACTCATAGGCTGAACGTCAGCCCATCTTTCAAGCCAATCAAACAAAAGAGGAGGAGCCCCATTTAGAAAGACAAAAAGCCATCAACGAGGGGTCGGCAAACTCCTCAAGCCGGGGAGCGATCGGGGGGTGGGTAATCTGAGATGGTTTGTGACCGTCGGTACTCATCGAGCAAGCCGGCAAGTGGCGGGCTCTTGCTTGCATCGACTTCATTGACATCAACAGAGCGTGCCCAAAGGATAGTTTCCCTCTACCGCGAATCGACCTCATCGTATATGCCACTGCTGGCCATTAACTCCTCAGTTTTATGGATGCCTTCTCCGGCTACAACCGGATCGGCGCGGGCGGGAAGACCAGAAAAGACCCTCGTTGGAGTCCGCGAGTAGAACTATTATTATCGTGTGATGCCTTTTGGACTCAAGAACGTAGGAGCTACCTACCAGAGGTTAGTGAACAAGATGTTCCAGAAGCAAATAGGAACGACCATGGAGGTGTATATAGATGACATGCTAGTAAAATCCACCACTTCCGAGCTCCACATAGTTCATCTGTCCGAGGCGTTCCAAATCTTGAGGAAGTACAACATGGCGAATCCGGCCAGTGTGCCTTCGAATTATCGGTAGGAAAATTCATGGGTTTCATAATCGACCAGAGGAATTGAGGCAAATCAGGACAAAATAAAGGTTGTGCTTTCGACATGCCATCGCCATCGGGTAAGGAAGTCCCGGTCGACGGAAGGATTGTTGCTAAAGCGGAGGTCGGCGTATCCAGGGCAAGTGATAAATGCCAGCCTTTCTTCCAAGTCTTGAAGAAGGCCTTTCAATGGGATACGAAGTGCAAAGAAGCATTCTCAGCATTGAAAACATATTTGAGATCCCCTCCCATTCTAGTAAGTCCTATTGAAGGGGAGCTCCTCACTCTATACTTAGTTGTATCAGACTTCTCGACCCAGTACGCTATCCTCGTCGAGGAGACAAAGAACAAAGTGCGACACCAGGTTTACTATTCGCATTGAGCTCTAAGATGAGGGGAGGAGAGGTACCCAAGGATGGATAAATTAATTTTGGAATTGGTAACCGTAGCTCGGAAGCTCCGCCCTTACTTCCAGGCTCATACCATAGAAGTTCCAACAGAATACCCGATGAAGCAAGTGTTACATAAGAAGCCGAGACCTACGGAAGGGCGATGAGTGGGCCATAGAGATGGCGAGTTGACATCAAATACAAGTCCTTTGCAATAAGGGACCAGGTCTTAGCCAGGCTTCGTCATGGAATTCACCTCGGCGAACCTGGCGAGACGCTGAGGCTGTGGCCCAACCTCCCCCATGCGGAAACTCTACGCCAGATGGAGCCTCGGAAATGCACAAGGGAGCGAGCGGTGTCTAATCCTAACCTCTCCGTATGAATAGACATCGAGCATGCACTAAAGATCTCTGACCTAAGCCTCTCCACAACGAGGTCGAGCATGAGGTCACATACAGCCTCAACCTCGCCCATTCACTGGAAGTTGACCAACAAGAGGTCTACAGCGACTCCCAGCTGGTAGTAAGACAAATAGAAGACACCTACGAGGCCAAAAGTGGAAGGATGATCCTATACCTCCAAAAGGTACGAGATTTATTGAAAACTTCGCGGCCGGGTTCAGTCGACATGTCCTCGTGAGCGTAGAACTCCCAAGCCAACGCTCGCAGTTAATGACAAATTTTGCCAGAAGACTCAATAGGTCAACACCGTCGAATACCGGGCGCAGCCCTATAGATCTCTCGTGACATGGAAGTTGCCCGTGCTCCGCCCGAGCCGAGTTAGACGACCCCATTCGGGGATTATATAATAAACTGACGCCACCGAAGACCCGAAAAGAAGCAAATAAAATAGGACGAGGTCCCGCGATTCACTAATCACAATGGAAGCCTTTACAAACGAGGTTTCTTCACACCCATCCTTAAGTGCATCGCGGGAAAAAACATTGAATATGTACTAAGGGAAGTACATGAAGGTATATGCGAAAATCATATCGAAGCTCAGGCATTAGCAAGGAAGGTCTTAAGGCGTGATACCATCGCCCACGATACTCGTGAGATGCGAGACAAACCCATCGAGATGCAAGATTTTTCAGTAGAGCATGCCAAGATCTCACGCCTCCCATACGAGCCTCTGACATCAATCAACAAGTCCTCACTTCTTCCAACAATGGGTTTGACATACTGACCTTCGCCCATTGGGAAGGGCCAATGCAAATTATCATCGTCAGCAAAGGGGATTACTTCACCAAGTGGGTTTGCTTCAACCGCCACAATCATAAAACAAAAGGTACACAATTTTGTGTGGCAAGCCATCATATGCAAGTTTGGTATCCCAAGAGCCCTGGTATCAGACAATGGAAAACAATTTGACAACGCCAAGTTCGTAGATTTCAACGAGCGCTCTGACTCAAGAATTATTACCGTCTGACATCCGCAGCCTAACGGTCAGTCAAGTCAACACCGAACCCTTAAGGCCGCTCAAGACCAAATTAGAAGATCTTAAAGGAAAATGTGGGTAGAATACCTCCCCGAGGTGCTAGCGGGCCTGGCAGACAACGCAGGTCAGCAACCCAGAAAACCCCATTCGCCTACCGCACCGCAGCACTCTTCCGAGGCCTGACAAAGTCCCCAAGATCGAGTTACAATGCTGAACACACAAATGACGAGGCTCTCCGTCTAAATTCTGGGATCTCCTAGATGAAAAACGGAGTAGGTTCTGGTAAGGTGCACCTGCAAGACTATCAAAGGAAGACCACGAGGTACTACAACCAAAGTCAAATCCATGAGCTACACGTGATTTAGTCTAAAGAAGCTCCGCCAACAAGGAAGAATCTAGCACACGGAAAATCAGCCCCAATCGAAGGTCCCCACATCATATCTCTCGAGTCGCCGCACTGTGCAATTACTTAGCTCCAAAATGCAGGAGGGAAAATTTTATAGCATGCATGGAATGCCGAGCATCTGCCGCTTACCAAGAAGACTTGGTAATCTTAAATAAAGTATTATCGGGTTTTCGATGACGAATGGAGCGTTTGTTGGTGATTTAGTTAAACATTGCAAATAATAATACCATAGAAGGCATAGAAAATTAAATACGCTTTAACGTGAAAATTCATGATCCATAAAGGAAAATCTCTTTATTCTGGGGCCGAATTACATTCAATTACACCGCAGCTGGCCATCGATTACATCTCTAAGCACACAAGGCCTCAAAAAAAAAAAAAAAAAAAAAAAAAAAAAAAAATGAGAAGAAAAGGAAAGAGGTGGAAAAGATGAGAAGAAGAAAAGCCGACTTGAAAGAGCTATGCTGCAAGAAAGGAAAAAAGGGAGAATGAGACGTGGAAGAAAAGAAGAAAGGAAAGAAGAGATAATTTATAGTTATAAAGAGATAAGAGAAAGAAGAACAAAAATAGAAAGCGGTACACAAGAAATGTACCAATTCCTTCTCGGACACATTCCCTAGCACGGCTAGGAACATAACTCCCATAAAGGGGAGACTAGGAAAAAAATACAAATCCCACAAGGTAGTCCAACAACCGAACTAATCTTCTGCTGTGTGGATACCCTGGCGAAGACGATCAAGCTTCGACGCTCATCTCGCATGCATCTCGGCCACGCACCAAAAGAGGTAATATCCAAAGTATAAACTCCATAGCAATGAAGCCGCCATTTATAAGAAGGCCAAAGCAATCAGAAATTAGCGCAAACGCTTCAAATTCTCCGTAAATCAGCATTAAAGACGCTCGCACCTTTCCAAGAAAATCGTATCGAATGGTCGCACGCAATACCGGGCTGACGAGTTCGACACTTCGTTACGTGCCACATAGCCTAGAGTCGATCACCAGCCGGATCGCCAACAGGCCTTCACAGAGTCTAATAGTCACTGACCCAGTTCATCTACTCGCACGTGCTACGCAACCCAAGAGTCGACGCCAGTCGGATCGCCAACAAGGCCTCAACGCCCTGAGCCCAATAGCTTACTCGACCCAGCCCCGACCACTTCCGCACGCCACGCAGCCTCTAGGAGTCATATCACCAGTCGATCACAACAAGGCTCAACGCCGAACCCAAGAGCTCACTTTGACAAGCTCGACCACTCTACACAAAGCCACGCACTTGGGAGGTCAACCGCCAAAGATGATCGCCAACAAGGCTCGGGCCGCCGAGAGCCCGGGCAAGTGAGGCTCACCATGACGAGTTCATCTACCGCACGTGTCATGCAAACCTGTTGTCGTGATCACCAGCTCGGATCGCCAACAAGGCCCCACGCCCGAGCCCGCAAGGTGAGCTCCTCACTTCTCGATTCAGTTCGACCACTCAGCACACGTGCCACGCAGCCTTGTGAGTCGATCAACTCAGCCGGATCGCCAACAAGGCCTCAACGCTCCGAGCCTAGGGGTAGCCTCACTTCTTTGACGAAGTTCGACCATCGCACAAAGCCACGCAGCCTCAGGAGTCGACGCCCGCCGACGCCAACAAGGCTCACGCCTGAGCCCAAGAAATTTCACTTTGACGAAGTTCGACCACTCCTCGCACACGCCACGCAACCCAAGAGTCGATCACCCAGCCGGATTGCTACCGCTGCTTCCTCAAGACTCCGAGCCCAAAAGAATTTCACTTTGACGAAGTTCGACTACTCTACACGCCACGCAGCCTCAGGAGTCGATCGCCTCAGTCGATCGCCAACAAGGTCTTCAAATGAGCCCAAGTAGTCACTGACGAGCCCGACCACTCCCGCACAGCCGCAATCCTGTGAGTCGGGATTGGGCCTCAGCCGGGATCGCCACCAAGGCTCCCGCCGCCCGGAGCCCGCAGGCTCACTCTTGACGAGCCCATTGCTCGCATAGGCCACGCCGCAGCCCCAGGAGTCGATCACCGGGCCGGACGCCAACAAGGCCTCAACCGCCCGAGCCTAGTACCACTTCGATGAGTTCATTCACGCCGCACGTGTCACGCAACCTAAGAGTCGATCGCCAGTCGATCGCCAACAAAGCCTCAACGCCCGGAGCCCAATAGCTCACTTTGACGAGTTTATATACTCTGCAAAGGTCATGCAACCTAAGAGTCGATTAGCCTCGGCCGACCGCCAACAAGGCCTGGCGCCCGGGAGCCCGCAGGCTCACTTTGACGAGCCTCGACTACTTCCGCACAAGCCACGCAGCCTTAGAGTCGATCGCCGCCAGATCACCAACAAGGCTCCGCACCGAGCCCAAGAGGCTCACTTTGACGCAGTTCATCTACTCGCACGTGTTATGCAACCCAAGAGTTAGATCGCCAGTCGATCGCCACGCGCCCGGGCGTTCAGCCCGCAGAGCTCACTTTGATGAGTTCAGACTATCAAGACAAAGCCATCGCAGCCTATGAGTCGATTAATCAGGCCGATCGCCAACAAGGCCTCAACGCCCCGAGCCTGCGAGCTCACTTGACGAGCCCTCACCACCTTCGCACACGCGCCACGCAGCCTCAAATCGACGCCGCCAGATCGCCAACAAGGCCTTAACGAACTCCAATAAATTTCACTTCACGAGCTCGACCACTCGCACAGCCACGCAGCCCCAGAGTCGGGGATCGCCAGTTAGATCGCCAACAAGGCCTCGGGCTCGGAGCCCAAGAGCTCACTAATGAAGCCTGACCACTCCGCACAGCCATGCACTAAGACCTCGCATCGCCAGTTATTTTAGCCCACAAGGCCCTCAAGACCAGGAGCCCAAAGAACCAACACGACCTCGACTATTCTATCAGGCCATGCAAAATTAAAAGTCTCGCTTTTAGCCCAGCAAGAGTAGCCCACAAGCCTCAAATGACCTGCTCAAGAGCTCAATTTGCTCAACCCTACATCCCATCGCCTATCCAACTCTGACGTTGGGTGCCATGTACCAAGAAATTGATACAGATCATGAAGAATAGCGTGAAGTGCACGAGTAAAGACGAAAGTGAAAAAATAAAAAATGAATATTCATTAAGAAAAAGGCTACATATGTCTTTACGTAGAAGATTATACACTAATAAAGCGGAGCGAGCTCGAGTAGTATCCTATTCTCCGTAAAAGTTCTACTAGAGAAAGACTCCTCTGCCTCATCGTCGCTAGGGAGGTTGAAGTTGAAATCCAAACCTGGATAAGCGTTAGCAGCCTTATGCTGAAAAGCGAGCCACCTAAAAGCCCACTGAGTACTGGCTTAGTCCCTCAATCTCCCTATAACTGCCTCGGCCGAAAGCAACCAAAGTTATTTGTCGATGAAGGTCCTCACGCCAGCCCACCGCACTCCATCGTGCCTCCATCAAGTTGGATTCGCTTCAAGTCAATGACGAGCCCTTCCAACAGTTGCTATCTATCGCTGCTAGTCATTATCGTCACATAACTCCTCTTGCACTTCTACGCCGCTTCTCGAGATAAGAAGCTCATCCCTTTAACCATCAAGCTCATAATCGCGCGCACCGCAGCTCGTCCCTAGCCTCCCAACAAGTCTGCTTACAAGAACCCAACTCATCTCAAACTCCCAGTCGCCGACCTCCGCGTCGTTTCTGATTTCATCTTCTCTACCTTCACTCGCACAGCCGACATGGTATGCTTCAATCGCATTTGAGCCCTCCATTCCCTCACATATCGCGTGACCCGATCTCGTAGCTCACCCGTCGAGGTAAGGAAGCCACCCCCAGTAAACCCGCGCTTTAACATGACTCGCTTAGTTTTGGCTTTTCCGATAAACCTTCAAATGAGTGGCCACCGCCACATCCAATGTAAAAATCGCGCCCAACACGGTCAACATCAACTCGCACGAATCGATAAGACCGTATATGGAACCATGAAGCACCCTGGAGGATAGCCAAAACTCATCAATCCAAGAAGCGCCTGACCTCTGGGCCATAATCCCAAGAACGGACGACCGGCACTACTGAAAAGAAACCAAAGATAAAGACGCTAGCCGTCCCAGGAATAAAACTGGGGTTAGTTTATCTCAAGGAAAACGCTTTAAAAGACTCTACACAAAAAGGTCATTCAGAACTAAGGGAAATGAAGATTTAATTACCGAGCAAAGAAGAGGTCACAGGATCGCGTAATACAAAGATGTATGGTGTCCGCAAAAGACATACGAAATTGAAAGAGTAGGGAGAAATAAGCGCGAAACCAGCATGACATAATTACTTCCAAGATATATGACAAAGGATCGTTTAACTAACCCAAACCCGAAAGCGCACGTGAAATCAAGATTCGATACGAACGTTACGCCTCTGCCCACGCACGCCGCACAAGGGTCGGGGGCAACTACGTGTTTCAGGGTCAAGCAGCCCACCGCTAAACCTCAAAGGAGAGGCATGCCCATCAAGATTCGTGTTGCCACTCAGGATGAACTACTAATCCGCTTAAACATGCTCATTGCCAAGCATCTGTGCTCGACGTCACTCTAGGATAAAGGCCCAATCGTCTGCAATACCAAAGGCTCCATTACTGGTAATCAAGAAAGCCCATGTTCGCAAATCAAGCTAAATCCCATAGATAAGGGAAATAGAATAATCCCGATAATATATTATCCAAGAATCTAACTAAATTCATCACTAGGAAAGTAAGATAATTCATTTACATTATAGCTCATCAAACTGGGATCCCAATTAATAAGGGAGAGAAATAATTCCAACAGTCGCGACTTCTATATCCATAATCAAACCGATATCAAGAAAATATCACATCCAATAGGAAAGAACTTAATCACCATCCAACTGGGCAGTAACATCTACTATAAATATAAGTGTCACCCCACTGGCAAAGGTACGCAAACATACACAACACATTCGCCCTCTGCGCCCATTTTTTCTCTCAAAGAAAGAACCGATTTAGGCATCTGGAAGGGCCACCCGCGAAGCCCTCGCCGGACCCCCTTCTTTGTTTTTGCAAAGGAGTGCCATCGCCCGCAGCCCGCAGACTAGCACCGCAAAGAATCCTACTTCAAATTCGACGATCCAGAGCCCGCACCCGCCTTAGCACGCCTCCAGTCCTACTTCCAACGACTTTACACGCCCACCTCGCCCGAATAAAAACGCATCATCAAATTATTTTTAAATAAGTTAACTTACCCTTGATTTCCCATTCCTCATAAACCTTTTTTTAAATAACATCATATTGATAAATCATAGCATAATTTTCCCAAAATCTTTTTTTTAATAGTATTAAGTATGTATTCCCTCTTTCTTTCTTTTAGGAGTGTATTCCCTCTTTCTTACTCTCCTTATTTTATAAACAGTTTTAAGTTTTATAATATTCATCATTCAGTAATATATTTGTAATTTTCATTCATATAGTTTAAATTAATACAAAATCACCATCACCCTATCCACTTATGTGATCTTATAGTATTTAAATTTCGCATATAAAATTCATAGTTTTTCATAACGTGAAATTATTGCATATGGTTAGAAATCTTTTTTTTATATATATAGTTATTTACTTACATTACAACATTATAATACTCTTTTACTTACATTACAACATTATAGTAATTTCTTCGGACTTAAGTCTCCACACACCCATCCCTTTACCACTTGCCAAACCTCAAAGGGCCAAACATTATAATTCTTGATAAATTCTTTCCACTAATTCAAATTAATACTTTCTGTTCGGTCGAGCTCAATTTCTTTAAAAAAATTATTTAGCATAATTCCTCTCCTTTGTTAAATACATCAACAACGATTTCTTTTTCCCCTAATTGATTATACCTTATCTTTTTAAACAAAACATAGGTAGAAAACTTCTTTAAACCTGGGCTGGTTAATATCCTTTTCTATAGGGATTCCAAGTTGGGCCATGTTTTTACCGCAATTGTTAATAACTCAGAATTCAGTCTAATAATAATAATAGTAACAACAATAATAATAATAATAATAACGAATATTGTAGGACAACTACCAAACATGTAGGTAAAATGGTTAGGGTCTTTTCTAACTTAACCAGTGATTTCAGTTCGAGCTCGAACGCTTATACGTTATACTATAGAAATTTATACTTCTTATTGGCCCATCTCAACTCGAACAGAAAGAGAGGAGCATGCAGCAGAGAGAGACAACAACACACAGACATTTAAAGATAATTTTCTATATGTGCACAAAACCGCTCAAGACATCCCATGACCTGACAAAAAAATAATATTGTAGGACACCCAGCAAGATAATGGAGCGGTTATTTACATTTTATTACAGAATCGTGATAAACAAAATCAATAATAATAATAGTATTGTAGGACAATCTAACAAAATAATGGAGTTTAGTTTTTACATTTTATTATGTAATCGAATTAAGAGCCACATACTTTTAGACCTAGACTCATTACTCGATGGGCTTAAGGCTCGCTTAGCCCCCGCATCATGAAACGACTCAAACTCACTTACCATATTAAAACAAAGCAGGAACTAACCAAATGAGAAAGTCTTAAAGCTCATGGTCTTTAGACCTAGACCTACTACTCGATGGGCCTAAAACCCACTTGGCCCACATTATGAAACAACCCAAACCCACCTACCATATTAAAACCAAGCAAAACTAACCCAACTTTAATTAAAATCTTAAAATCATTCGAGAAAACCAAATGTCATATTGGGAGACTCACTTTACGACGACTGCTTAGAGTTTCAGCCTCTCCAACCGACTACCCTACCACGATGGGAAGTCTGGCGCGACAAACATACAAAATGAACAATACGCAAAAATATTTATCAACAAAGCCTTCTAGTTTATAAATCCCTTATTTTTTGAAATATTAATCCTAAATAAAAAAGAACAAATTTTATCCCTAAAATTAAAAGATTTTATTTCTAAAATTAAGAAAAGATTAACGAACCACATTATATAAATCAGGGAGATCTCGTACAGAGGTAAGAACATTCAAACTATACTAAAACTCTCTATTTTTTCTTTTCCATTATTCGCTGACTTAATTATCGAAGAGGTGACCATCAGATCACCTTTTTACAGGTTCATATTACGCCGCTAATACTCGAAAATTCCTACCATCAAGGTAATAACAAAGATAGCCCAAAATCCAAAAGAAAAACCTCACAAATCCCAAAAAGAAAACAACACGGTTAGAAGTTAGAACTTAGAACAAACCCTCAACGCTCACAGCCAGTTTCATCATTCATGCATAAACTTAGGTGGGCGTAAAATTGCAATTCTCAACCAGAAATATCAATGGCCTTGACATCAGATTTCTTGACTTTGGCCTTGGGAACTGTTACGGTAAGAACACCATTCTCCATGGCAGCCTTAACCTCATCCACCTTCACATTCTCCGGCAACCTAAACCACCGCATGAACTGGCCGCTACTCCGCTCCACTCGGTGCCACTTGTCATTCTTCTCCTCCTTCTCAACCTTCCTATCCCCACTGATCTGTAGAATCCTCCCTTCCTCAACCTCCACCTTCACTTCCTCTTTCTTTAACCCAGGAAGATCCGCCTTGAATACGTGGGCATCCGGAGTCTCCTTCCAATCAATCCGAGTGTCCACGAACGACGCCGTTTCTCCTGGAACCGATAGAGCACCGCCGGTGAACGGGAAGTCCCTGAACGGATCCCACAGGTCGGACATGTTGTTCCGTCGGCCGCCGAAGAAGCTTGGAGTCAGAGACATTTTTCAAGAGTGTCGCAGGAGAGAGTGACTGAATTGAATTAACATAATGCGTGACGAGAATTCAACACCTTTAAGCTATGTTTCTGGTTGGAAAATGTTCAGACTCTGATATTTATAGTGGAAGACGAGGGTAGTTTCGTCAAATTACGTACTAGATTTCGGATGCTTCAAGAAGACGGAGAAATATCTAGAAAGAACGGATTATAAAGCAGCGCTGTTGCGAGTATAAAGATCTGTGTACTCGCGACAGTTGTTGCTCGAACCATCTGGAAAGCGTTGGACAGCCGCAACAATTATCCTTTTACACATGGGCTTAAACCAGGTAGCCCAGTTCCATATTCCATAAATCCAAGCCCAGGTTATAAATATTTCAAGAGAAATTAGTTTAAAAGGCACAAAAACAAAAGTTATTTATAAATCTAACAATTTACTCTTATAACTTTAAAATATAGAGGAATTAGTTTAAAAGAGATAAAAAGTTATTTGTAAATCTAACCTCTTACTTTTATAACCTTAAAATATACTTATTTTAGATAAAATTACCCCTCATTGTGTCTTTCCACATCACTCCTAAATTTAGTCATTCTCTGTTTTATCTTCTATTTTTTTCATTACTTCGAGTTTTCTCCCTTCAAAACCTTCAAAAATACAAACTTGGATTCTCATTTTTCTTCATTTATCATTTAAAGAATCCCAACAATTTCTCTTCACCCGCTTTAATCCTCGTTTCGTTTCTTTTTCTTAAGCAAAGATCTCGAGCTCAAGAATAAGCATCCTATGTCGTACAAGGCCGCGGTTGTCGATTCAATCCCCAAATTCAAATCCGCCTTCTTCCAGCTCGCTCGTCAAGTACAGACTTGAACAAACCTGAATTGCATCGTTCAAGTTTTTAAACATTTTCTATCGACATCGACTCCAACCATCATTTATTATCATCTTAACAAACTCGCACAATAAGTCCATATTTCTAACACATTTTCTATACATGTTAGACTTAACCATCGTTAAGTTAGCATCAACAAACTCGAAAAGATGAAGTCTGTGTTTCTAACACAAATATCTATACACGCTGATTTAACCAATCATAAGCTAAGATTTAAAACAAACTTGAAATGAGTTAAGTTCAGAATTGTAACACAATAGTTATTTACCAACTTAACCATCGGGCAAGCTTATATTCGAACAAACTTGGCAAGATAAGCTCAAGTGTCAGACTTAAAGAAATTTATTTAGATTGTACTTAACTATATATTTGAACAAACTTTGTATTAAATTTTAGACTTAACTATTGTAACAAAGTTTCTATTTAGCATCAAATCTAAAAGAGAATTGGTGAAAGAGAAGAGTTAGAAACATGGGAGAAAGAAATAAGGAAAGAAAGTTGGTGGTTAGAGAGGTAAATTTGTCCAAATGATGTGTTTTTATTCTTCTTTTTGGGCTTTAACAAATGGGGTTAGATATGTATTTTCTTTTTCCTTTTGTCCCTTTTAAACGGTTACCCTTAAAATATATCCATTTTAGACAAAACTACCCCTCAACGTGTCTCTCCACATCACCTCGAAATTCAGCCCTTCTCTCTTGTTTTCTTTTGTTTTTTTTTTTCATTCCTTCAAACTTTCTCCCTTCCAAACCTTTAAAAATACAAACTTGGGTTCCTATTTTCCTTCATTTATCACCCAAAGAATCTCAACAATTTCTCTTCACCCGCTTAATCCTTGTTCTTGTTCTTTAAGAAATATTCAAAAGCTCAAAAAGGTTGTTTTACGTCGGACAAGCATGGGCACAAAGCGATTAAATCCCCAAATTCAAGTTTGGCTTTTTCCAAGCTTGTTCTTGTCATCATATGATTCTGAACAAACTCGGGCGTTGTCGTTCAAGTTCTTAACACATTTTCACTATTATCGATTTAACCATCGTTAATTTAGCCTAACAAACTCTGAAGGAATGTTCCGTGTTCTAACACATTTTCTACTATTATCGATTTAACCATCGCTAATCTGAAGATTCGAACAAATTTCAAGGATCAAGTCCGTGTTTCTAACACGCTTCTATACACTAACTTAACCATCGTTGCTAAGATTCGAACAAACTCTCGAATTCGTTGCAAAGTTCAAGTTTCCTAAATTGCAGCTTCTATACATATCGAATTAACTATCATTAAGCTAAAGAATAAATGCTCACGGTTAAGTTTCGTGCTCAGAATACAATGTTTATTTGGCCGACTTAACCATCATTAAGTTATATTCGAACAAACTTAGTGCTGCTGTTTACGATTGTAACATACAGCCTATTTAAATCGACTTAACCATATATTCGAACAAACTCTGTGATCGACCCGACGCAATCCATTGTAACAAAGTAGCTATTTAGTATCAAATCTCATAGAGAACTGGTAAAAGAGAAGAGCTAGAAACGTGGGAGAAAGAAATAAAATAGAGTGAAAATGACCATGGAAGGGAAATGAGTCACCGTCATATGCTGCTGTATGGTAAATTTGTCGAAATGATGTGTTTTATTTTTTTTTCTTTATATTTTGAAGAAAAGTAAGCTGGGGATTGGTAATATTCTTTCCTTTTTGTCTCTTTTAAACGGTTATCCCATATTTCAAATAGTCAAAACAAAATGAGAGAGTATATACTTCTAAGCGAAGCTAGGATTGAGTTTTAGTAGGGGCAAGATTAAGTAAGAGAAGTTTTACAACATTTAAGTGAGGGCAAAATAGAACACTTGAGTTCAAATCCACTTCAATGCAATGAGATTTTTTTTTTTTAAACATTTCTAGTGAGGGCAAGTGCCCCCATTGGACACTTGATGGATCCACCCCCGCTTCTAAGAATTTGTGAAATAAATAATGATTTCAGTCTTTAAAGACAGGACATGGAAGGGAAGGGGCTCGAGATTAACTTTCAAACAAAAAGTATTAAAATAAAATTTTACTTTTTTCTCTACAGTAATAAACTTCTATTATATTATTTATTTTACTCCTACCCATTTTTATTATCTAATGGTGATAATTTGTAATGGGTAATAAATTCAACCGTAAGTTATTTTGAAAGAGTAATATTTATTATTATCATAATTTTTAATATAAAATCCTTGTTATCCATTATAATCATTAATATTAAATTTATTCTGACCATCCATTTTAGATGATATCTCATTGGAAATTTATTAAAAACCGTAGGAAATAATCTGATTTATGTTTTATCATTTAAAATCTCTATTGTGAGCTTCTGATTGAGTATTAAGTAATTTTGTTTTCGACTATTATTAACATATTCTCATTTCAGAAATAAATTTATTAAATAAAAAGAAATAATGGATAATGTTTTGTAGGCACATGTTCAATAGACGGCACCCAACGCGTGTTTATCTTATCTATGTTCGATGAGCGCATTTTGTCTTCAGTACTGCCTGATTGTGAGATGATAAGGACCACCTAACCCACCCATACTCACATGTCTTTGTCTCCGGTCATCACCGGTACATTTGAATGAGTTCTCCTCCTCCAACCTCAATGGAGAACTCAAGCGGAACCGTTTTGGTCGGTCGTCGTCGCCGCCGCCTACTGGTCCTCTTTCCTCTCCCCTTCAAGGGCCACCTGAACCCCATGCTCGAGCTTGCAGGCATTCTTCATTCAAAAGGCTTTTCCATCATCATCATCCACACTCACTTCAACGCTCCCAACTCCGGTGACTACCCCCACTTCAGGTTTCAACCAATCTCCGATGGGTTGTCGGAAGGTGAAGCTTCCACCGGGGATATTCTTCTTCCTCTCTTGCTACTTATTGCCAACTGCGTGGATCCGTTTAGGGACTGTTTGGCTCGGTTGTTATCTGATGTTTCGGAGGAGCCGGTTGCTTGCTTGATCTCAGACGCTACTTGGCACTTCAGTCGACGAGTTGCAGGCAGCCTTAAGCTGCCAACGATTGTGCTTCGGACGGGTAGTGCCTCCTCCTTTCTTGTTTTTGGTGCCTTTCCACTTCTGCGGGAAAAGGGTTACCTCCCTATACAAGGTATGTGAGTTTTAGTTACACAATTAATCCTTTTGAGCTGAAAAGAGGGGGAAAAAAAAGGACACTTGTTCCTGTTTTTGAAAATATGAATGGTATTGTCTGAATTTAAACCACGTTTATCTGGATTTAGTGTTTTCTTATCCATGTTTTTTCAGAATAGAAAATATGAATCAAAAGTGTTGTTCATATTCTCCTTATTTTTCAAAATAAAAATCGGTTTTCAAAAATAGAAACCAAACTTAGGTTCTATTTATTGTTTTCCTAAACACAGGGAAAACACTGAGAACAATTCTTTTTTTGGTTATGAAAAAGTTAGAGATCACAAACAAATAAATTTAGAGAATAAGAACAATTTTTAGAAAACATCAAATTGATGTTTCTATGTTTTCAAAACAGTTCTCAAAAACAATTTAAAAACCTAACATGCCCTAAGATTCATTTTCTTGAGCTGAAAAAATATTTTTTCTTTTTTCTTTTGAATAGCAGATTCTAGGCTAGAGGAGCCAGTGCAAGAGTTTCCTCCTCTAAGAATCAAAGATCTTCCAATGATCAATACATGCGAGGTAGAAGCTTTTTATCAAATAGTGGCAGCGATGGTCAATGAAAGTAAGGCCTCCTCGGGAATCATTTGGAATTCCTTTGAAGATCTGGAACAATCTGCACTGGGTACAATGCGGCAAGACTTTCATATCCCTATCTTCCCTATCGGCCCATTTCATAAATATTCACCAACTTCAACTATCTTATCCATCCAAGACCAAAGCTATATTGCCTGGCTGGACACACAAGCACCCAATTCTGTGGTCTATGTGAGCTTTGGGAGCGTTGCAGATTGGATGAAACTGACTTTATAGAGATGGATTGGGGACTAGCCAACAGCAAACAGCCCTTCTTATGGCTGGTTCGACCTGGGTTCATCCGTGGCTCAGAATGGCTCGAACCACTGCCAAGTGGGTTCCTGGAGAACATTGGTGGAAGGGGACGGATAGTGAAATGGACTCCTCAACATGAAGTGCTGGCTCATCCTGCTATTGGAGCATTTTGTACTCATAGTGGCTGGAATTCCACCTTGGAGAGTATAAGTGAAGGAGTCCCTATGATTTGTTTGCCTTCTTTTTCTGACCAAAAAGTAAATGCACGGTATGTGAGCCAAGTTTGGAGAGTTGGGGTGCAATTACAGAATGGCCTGAAAAGAGGGGAAATAGAAGGGGCTATCAGAAGAATGGTGGTGGAGAAATCAGGGCAGGAAATAAGAGACAGATGCATTGAGCTGAAGGAAAAGGCAAATCTTTGTCTAAAGCAAGGTGGCTCTTCATACAAAACCCTTGAGGACTTGATTAGTTACATCACATCCTTTTCTTGAAGGAGGCGTTCGAATAAGCTGATCATTAGTTAGATCTTTAAATTGTAACTGTTCTACACCAACATCGGCTGCCAAAATAGACTAGTAATTAATTTGAGAAACTTGTTTTTTTAAGGCATTGATTTGAGAATAATTGCGAAGAAGGTATAAAAAAATACAAAATAAATGGTTCTGCTTTCTATAAAAATAATAGCGCTTCTAAGATGTTTTGATTTTCAGCAAGATATCTTAATAAACTATAAATAATTCGCATCTATTCATTGGCGATAGTACTTAAGATATTAATGTATAATACCTAGGTATTATCATACTTTTTTTTTGACAATTATTCACTTTGCATTAATCATAGTAATTTGTTTTTTATAAATTTGCCATCATTGGGATTTGAACCCTAAACCCCTCCCTTTCCTATGCCAACTTGAGCTCTTAACTATTGAGCTAGGTCTTATTGGCTATATAAAACCATACCAAATCATATATTTTGTATTCATTATATTTCTTTGTAATTATTTTCAAATCAATGGGCTGAAATTAGGTGTTTGTATGGTTCGGTTAACCTAACCATACCACTAAAAATAAGTTGATCGTCGGTTTTTGATTTTTTATTTATATAAATCAAAACCTAACCATAAACATGATTAATCAAATCTTCGGTTAGCCATTTTTTCGGTTAGCCATACATCGATTTTTGGTTAACCATAATAAAAATAAATAAATTTTCAATCCCAATTAAAATATTTTCTATATTATTTTTCTGTTATTTTTTTAATTATAAATTTAATTTTAATCATTTTTTTATGCAAAAATTGATGAAAGTAATAAACTTATATGACATAATGATATAGAATACTATGGTGTTTGGGTAAATAACTTAATTAAGCACTTATTTTATAAGAACTTATTATATGAGAGCTAATGTCATGAGTAGTTTATTCAATAAACTATTTGTGTATGAATGCATATTTTAAAAAGCACTTATGCATTATTTTAAGGTGTTTGGATGTATTATTACACAAACACTTATAACAACTAAAATTACTGAAAAGACCATCATAAATACTTATAAAATTGAAGTGTATTAATAGATAAACACTAATCATAATTTGTAAAAAATTAAAAACTAAAAATTAATATTTTTTATATATATATATATATATATATATATATATATATATATATATATATATATCAATAAACAAAGATAAAAAACGAAACAGAGATAAAAAATTAAAAATAAAGTAAGGATTCATTATATATTGAAAACATTTATCATTCAAATGTAGTTTCTAGTATAAAAAAAGCTAATGAACCATCTCTCCTCTTCATTTTTTGTTTCATATGAATTAAAGAGATTATAAAATTTAAAATATTATGTTTTTTTTTATTCATTAAAATCTTTGGGATGCTTTCTATAAATTAGAATATGACGTACTATGAACTCATAGTTATTTAAAGCATACCAAGGTGCAAAAGCCTCTTAGGGCCTTGAGGTGCAAGGCACACCTAAGGCGCAAGCTTTTTTAAGGGATGCTCATCATACCTAATATAAATAAAAATTATATATCTCATTAAATATTGTTTAAAGTTTTTATCTAATAATAAAATACAATAAAGTAAAAAACATCAAACATAAAAATCAAATATCACTAGTGCTTCCCATCATCACAAACATTTCCAAAATAAAATAACAAACATCATTAATGTTTCCCACCATTACAAAAATTCTAAGTTTCAAAACAAAATAAACATTTATGAATGTGCATCCAATTTTAAATCAAGAAAATCATCATCAATATCTCATCCTCAATAGAAATTTTTTATATTTTTTAATTATATGTCAATTTTTTTTCCTATTTTTTTACATAAATTGTACCTATTTTTTACATAATTTTTTGGAATATGTTTTCTAATTTTCATTAATTTTCAGATATTTTTTTCCTATTTTTATCTCAGTTTTCAAAAAATTTACTATTTTTTACATAAAATTTTGGAATTTGTTTTCTATTTTTCATAATTTATTTTCTTATTTTTACATATTTTTTTAGAATTTCTTTTCTATTTTTTCATTTTTTCCAGATATTTTCTAATATTTAAAAGAATTTACCTATTTTTTACATTATTTTTTCGAAATTACTTTTTTATTTTTCAAAAAAAAAAATCCTATTTTTTACATAATTTGTTAAAATGATTGTGTTATCATTAAGATGATCAATTTTGAGGCTTTGTATAAGCTTTTTTTGATAAGCTTCTTCACGATGCTTATTGAAATAAGCTAAAATTGACTTATAAAAGGGTCATAAGTTATTTTTATAAGTTATTCCAAATACCTATAATTTTTATCAAAGGTACATATGCGAGAAGATAAATTTAAATAATTTATAAATAAGTTCTCCTAAACGCACCCTATATATGGTATTTTTCTAAAAATGGAATATGAGGTTTTGTATATATTAGCTTGTATTTTTTCAAAAAAGTAAGTTTCACAATCTCTTCTAAAATATTCACACCAAAGTAATTTCTTTGTAAATTTTTTTAAAATATTCCCAACAAAATAGATTTTTTTCTAAATAACCACCTAATAAAACTAATCACATTAAATAGTTCTCTTTTGAAACTTAATCACTGCAAGAATGAAGTACAATTGAATACATTATTTAGTTGTCTTTTGAACGTTAAAACATGGTTTTCCAGCTCATTAGGAAGACTCTTATCATGTTAGTATAATTTAAAATATTTTTATTCCATTGAAACTGTCAGGAACAATATGAAAGCTGGTGAGCAGGACAAAAAACAGAGAGAAACTGTATGAAGAAAAACTGAATGGAAATCTTTATTTCACACGTGATTCAGTGAAGAATGGAGGAGATACATTGATATTTATGGACGAATATGAACCTAACTAAAGTTTGTTAGATGGTTGTAACTGCTTTAGAACCTGTTTGGCTTTTATCCCCCCTCAACCTCGCAGGTAACCAAATGACTGAGAGCTTGTTACGTAGAGTGCAAAACTGAGAGGAAGAGAGATGCTTCGTGAAGATGTCAGCCACTTGGTCAGCAGACGGCATGTAACGAATGAGCAATTCATTGCGGAGGACTTTGTCGCGAATGAAGTGTAAGTCAAGTTCTGTGTTTAGCCCGAGAATGAAAAACAGGGTTTTGTGCCAGGTGTGTAGCACAGTAGCACTCTAGTTATCACACCAGATAATCGGAGGTGGAACAGATAATCAAAACTCATGTAGAAGAGATTGAAGCCAGGTGAGTTCAGCCGAAAGGGTAACAAAACTTCGATACTCAAACTCCGCACTACACTTGGAGACAACTCTCAGATTTGTGTAAGAACCAATTTTGTTCGTTTGATCTACGGAGCATCTGCGACGCAATGTGAACCTGTAAAAAGGGCGATCCGCTGCAGGCCGCCTCTATGATGATTAAGTCACACATGGAGAGGGAACAAGGCGGAGGTTGAGATAGTAGGAATTTGCATACCTCTTCTGTGGGGATCTTCCTAATTTATAGGTTCTCGCCTCAAATCTTCGCTTCAGTTTTAGGAATAATATTTGTTTTTCCTTATCAAGGATTATCCTTTTAAGGGATAATATATGTTTTTCCTTATGAAGGATTATCCTTTCAAATAAAGGATTTATAAATTAGGAAATTCAGGGATAAATATATACTTTGCGTATTTTCCCATATGTGTGAGTGACCGGCTAGGGGGACTCGGGATCCCACACAGGTTTTAGGATTGCCCTGTCTGGTGGGTTCCCGTGTGGTTTTAGTGTAATGGGTTGCCTTGGGCCGCTTCATGAGGCGGGTCAAGCAATGGCTTCAGGCGGGTGTCAGCCTATTTAGAGGGGGCTCAGCCCTAAAAAGCCGTGGTACCATTAATGCCCCTTCCCGCGACTCAAAGGCTGATACTATTCACGGAAAATACGCGCTTTTGCACTCCTCGAGCCGAGAAAGTCAAGGATCGGGAGAATATGCATCCATTGAACTGTCGATATGCCGTGTGAACCGTGACGCTTCTAACACCAATCGATCGTCGAGGTCACTAGAGGGAGCACAACGCTCTCGTCGCTGAAGAACTCGCAGAGTGCCAGCTCTCAGCCCTTTTCCTTACATAGCTCCTGTCATACCCTGTTTGTTGCTAGGAGAGGTCGTTGGGGCTGAATATTTAGTTTTTGCTGATATTTTGAAGGAAGCTTGGCCTTGTAGTTTCTAAACAGGTCGCCGAAAGCCTGAAATGAGATCCCCGGGTGGGCCTTATTAGCTTGGCCCGGCCGACAATAATTAGGAACAAGAAGCAGAAATGCCTCAAAGTGGTGAATAGAAAAGAAAGCACAAGCTTAGAGCCACGGCCCGTCTTTATAATTGCCGTAGCTTGAGCCGGTCTAGCACTAAGGAAGTGCTGCACTTACTTGTAGCCATAAGTCTGACATTAAGGAAGTGCCAGACGGCTTGATCATTTAGCGCTATTCGAACTTTAATTTGAGCCGACTAGGCATTAGCCATGCTGAGCCGATAGGGCATTTAGCTGTTTCATCCCAGATTCTTAATATGAGTCTACTGGCATTAACTATGCTCAAAGCCGACAGGCATTTAAAATATCCGGATTCTAATATGAGCTCTACTGATATTAATCATGCCAGCCGTGATAAAGAAAGCATTTAGCGCCATCCGGACTTTTATTCTGAGCTAGCTAGGTATTAACCATGCTCTGCCTGGATAGGGCATTTAAATACCATCCGTGACTTTAACTGAGTCTACTGGCATTAGCCATGCCTGCCAGATAAGGTATGTAGCGCCATCCCAAGCTTTTATTCTCGAAGGTCAAGTATTAACCATGTCGGCCGGGATGGCATTTAGCGCCATCTGGACTTTTTATTCCGAGCCACCTGGTATATTAACTACGGCCAAATAAAGGCATTTGAAGACCATCCCGACTTTAATTGAAGCTAGCCGGGCATTACTGCGTCGGGTCGATACACTACTGCGTCGGGTCGGGATAGGCATGCAGCTCATTCTAGCTTTTATTCCGAGTTAGCCGGGCATTAACTACGCAGTGGGCCTGACAGAGCATTTAGCGCCATCCGGCGAAGCCTCTGTTCCGGGCCGCAATCTATCCTTGAGGAAAGTTTTTGAGAATATTGCGGACCCCACGGCAGGAAAATTCCATCCCAACTGGGAGGGACCGTATGTAGTCACACGACCCGGGGAGTTCGGTCCTATGTTATGTATTAAATCGTATGGAACCTCAGACCTAGAATGTGGAATGCCACGCACTTGAAAAGGTATCATCAATAAAAGAATATCTTTATTATCTACTACCAGCATGTCTTCGCATATCCATACTTAACGCGCAGAAAATCCACTAAAGTCCGTGTGGCGCAGCTCCACCGACCTTCCCTACCAAAGATAGATAACGCTCTGCTGGTCAAATTATAAGTCCTGGGTGAGCCAGCCCACCGACCATTCCTGCTTCAAAGATGGGATAATGTCTAAGTCAATAAATTATAAGTCCTGTGATAGCCCATTGATTCTGTCTACCAAGATAGATAACGCTCTAAGGTGTCACCTATAGTCCGGTAAGGCCATCGATCCAAGTTTACTTCAAAGATAGATAACATCTGCACCGTCAAATTACAACCGGGCAGGCGACCACCACTCCGCCTTACTAGCATGTGATAACATCTAGTCGGGTCAAATTACAAAACCGGGCGGCGCACATCGACCGCCTACCCAACATGATAACATCTTAACCCGGGTCAATTACAGTCCGGTGGCCGAAGGATACCTATCCGCACAATCTCAAAGAAATGACCCATCCGGGCCATAGATGATTACCGCATGCGTGTCAATGGTACGACATAAGCAAAACTGTGGAAATCGTGGCACACGCCAAAGCATACAAAATGATATCAAATCGAAGATAACAAAGCAAGAAAGAAAGGCAAATTGTTTGGTGCAAAAACACTGAACAAAACAAAGTCTCGCCTCACAGCGCACTAAACCCTACTCAAAGAACATCCTATTCACCGGAGAGACGAAGAGTCAGTTTCCTCTCCGGCTACTGCTGATCATCCAACGATCCTCCCAGCCTAACTAGCAATGGGGTCCAAAGGTGAGTGGCCAATCAAGTGCCTGGGGGCATCGAGGATTAGCGTGAAGAACCGAGTCAACTGGATCAAGGATCCGGTTATCCATCCTAGATCCGGAGGTTTGCTATCACGCATGTCAGGCGCAAACACACAACAACCATAGCCATAGTTGAACAACGTGTCGCGCTAAGGCCAAACTCCTACCCATCGTCTCCCCATCACAAATGCCTCCTAAGGCTAAGAAGTCATCCTTTATAGTTTCGAGCTCCATAATCAAGGCAAGTCTCCGTCACTCAAACGGCCATTCTCTTCTTCCACCTTCCGCAGCTTCCCCGCTGTGTGGCCAACGCTCCCGAGGCTCCCCGCTGACTCGCCGCCTCCGAAGTGGCATTTTCGCATGAGCTAGGGGCACGTTGAACCTGTGCAAGCCTCGTGACTCTATCTATGCTCAAAGTATTAACGACCCTTCGACGCTAACTTGGTCATCGTCGCCTCATGGCATGTCAAGATCTCTCTCAAATTTCTTAGCCCAGCGCTTTTCAAAGAATTCCTAACCTCCAACGCCAGCGCGACGACACGCCAATCCCTGCTTTCTAACGAGAGCGCCTCGCATCTCCCCGCTCTGGCCACCCCCAACCGAACATATAACCATAAATGCTCGACGCCCTCCACCAAGCTCAAACTTGTGATGTTGAAGCGCCATGTTTCGAATAGCAACAACGACCTGCAAAGAAACCTATTAGCAACTAAGGAAACAAGAAATAGCGCTAATACCATTCGACGGAACTCCCTATCTTACCAGCCAAATGATTGGACGGTCATGGGCTGACCTTATCCCGTCAATAATCCGCAAAAATCCTCCATCTGGGGTACAGGAGGTCACCGCATAACTCTCAAGACTCAGATCCGAGCGACATCGCACCCAAGATATACGCGATATAAATTGCCTAGCCGACGGTCATGACACCCACGATGGAAAGGCTCCCAAGAACGCAAGATATCCTTCCACCTCCGCCCCAAGGACGACAATTCCTCTACTCTCGTGGCTTCGTACCACGTGGGAGAAAAGGTAGTTGTCTGCTATCACCCGTCCCGACAGGGCCTCGCGCCTGGATCGCACATACTCGACCCGCATGGTTGCTCCACCCGACCGCTGGGCTGGATTACTGAGGCACTCCTGAGTCGGATCATCCCCGCTCGATTCGACGGCCGACCCCAACGTTCTCGTTTCTTCCTCGTAGTTCTCCCACTCCGAGAGCAGGATGATGATCACCGTCCCCTCGAACTTCCGCCACGGTGGGTCAATTCATCGGACAACCGATCGCTCGCCTCCGGGGCCCGACAGGTGGTGTCCGACTCACCGCCGAACACCGCCGCTTCTCATGGGCGAAGTATCGAGCGTACTCACTATTCTCTCCTTGTTCTTCTTCCTCCAAATCGTAGGGACCTTCGTGGCCTGCAGGGAACCCAAGGTATAAAAATCCTCCCCTCGATCCCTGGGCAAGTATCTCGACGCTGACGCCCTTTCCCCTTGACCTTACCACTCTGGGAGCAGTCCGGCCACTTACGCAAGGGGCAGGAGGCGTTGGGATTCGCTACTCCTGGCCCTCCCCGACCAGGAGCAAGCGAGGGGGACGCACCAGGAACCCCCGCTTCGAGGAAGCGGATGACCATGCTTCTGTACCAGACCCGACTCGATGCCCGATTACAAATTCTGGAGGAGCTAGCTGCCGTGAACTAGCGGGCCGCAAATCGCGACCAAAGTGTCTCCTTCCACAACGTGCAAATGCACACAGAATGACCAGGAGGGTATAAGGAGCCAACAGGTCTCACGACGCATATGCCTTCCGGGAGTAAGTAGAACCCCAAGAGCCGGGCGCCCTCCCAGGAAAATCTCTAAAAGCCGACGGATCTTCTCAATGCTCGACGTCTCCACCTAGTTCACCAGCCTTCCTTGCTAAGCCTTTCCTGCATGAATAACCAACGGTTAATGCATCATAACACAACAAACGCCTGAGTACATAGATGACAATCTGCACCCTACCAACTACACACTTGAAGCGCCGGACTCGAGACTGATTAACATTAAAAGGCAACATGGGGGAACCCAAGGTCTCATCCCAAGGACCCCTCACTAGCAACGCCCATTTCGCCTCCGCCTAGGGAGCCGGGAAGGCCACGGAAAATCTCGCACCGCGGCTCAAACCGATGACATGGACATCCGGCCACTCGCTCCTGCCACTCAAAAAATAAATCGCGAAAGCTCCACTAACGAGAGATCAGATCAGATGTGATGGTTAAGCATCGATGAGCTTAAAGTCATCCATTTTCACCATTTTTCCGGGGATTGATTTCTATCTAAAAAAGGACTCCATTTATATGCGTAAATGTGGAATAATCTCACCAAACTGCTATGCCAGAAATTCAAGAGAAAGAGATATCAAGTAGTGAGAAGGAGCAAAAGTGGTCGAAAGCAGAATGACACGACCGGATGAATGATGTCTCAACAGAGAGGCAGCACGAGGAACAGTGACCGATGTTGCGACGCCTGACAAGAATGAAGAATCACATCGTCGCAATCACAAAACCCGCCGCGACATAAGGGCAATTGAAAGCAAAACGAAAGCAGTCAAGAATGTAAACTCCAAGTCGACAACCATATTAATGAAGAACAAGATATGTCATTTCGACACCATTTCGAGGTCGCTGGCGTAATTGAAGGCCGAAAGCAAGAGACATGGAGGTCGTGATCGTATTGTAGTTATGGCTAAGATTTTCAAGAGACTCAACATCGATGTCGTGACTAAATAAAAGCCCCTAGCGACAAATGCTTAGGATTAACCTGGTACGCGACAAAGAATCAAGGTCGCGACATAGGAAGAGCCTGTGGATAAAGGCAAGTCGCGACCAAATAAAAGCTTCTACGACAAATGCTTAGACAACTGATGTCACGACAAAGAATCGAGGTCGCGACATTAACAACCAAATGGGCCAATTAACTGGGTCCACAGCGAGGCGCATCAAAGCTAGTGGCCAACTCGTAACCCTATAAATAAGCAGCCATATCAAGAAAACCAGTTCTTGGCGCTTTAGAACGATCCGTAGCCTAAGGCTCATGTATTTTTAATTTTCTTTTCTTTGTTTTGTTGTTAATTTAGATTAGATTGTTATTTCTTCAAATTTGATCCTGACGTTAGTCAGTTAAAGTAGAAGTCGAATGCGCACTTATTTCTTTTCAAATTATCGCTCGATCGGGTTCGAATTCCGTGACAAATTTTGGAATTGATTTGAAGGTCCGATCTACGTGGTTCTCTCTTGATCAAAGCCATTGTAGTGTAATAAAGTAATTTAGAAACCCACTTCATCAATGTACTCGTTGTTAGAATTTATCTTCGTGAGAAATTTATCGGCCACCGAATCTCGCTTATAAATCTACTACGGGTTCAATATTCGTGATTCGATCCCAATATCGTTGTCCTATACCCGCACATTAGATTGTTTCATGCTCGATTTCCAGGAGGTCCTCCTCGAGTGACACAAAGAAGGCATCTCCCAGAGAGCTTAACAATTTCTCAAAGGTATGCGAACCTAATAATGGAGATCTAATGAGCTCTGTGAATGTAAGTCGATAAATCGTCTTCTTACTTGAAATCGAGATTGAGTTGAATGACTTATCAATTTAAAAGTGTGAGAGTTCACTCGACCGAACAAAGAAGTCTAATCCCGTGTTAGCAAGGATCTAATCAAGGAAAGGATGAACTGCTCCAATTTCTTTGAGGAAGAGAACCAAGAAAGTGTAAACCCATGCTATACATATGTCTTAGAGCTATGTTTACAAATTCATGTTCAGGTATGAAGTATTAAAAAGAAAAAATATCCGTAACAAGGCAACCCAGATTAAGTATTATCTAATCCTCCTCGTCTCGAAAGAATCAGTGGAAGATTAGATGATGAACAAAGGCCGTAAGGAGAGATCCAACTCCATCTACCCTATTCCTTAATGTGTTTTAAATTTGTGGTTCATGAAGCAAAGTTACAGAGTAGTCTGCAGGAATTGATGTTTCACAATAGCAATATTTTCAATCACTACCTTAAAAGATAATCCACTACCGACTTGTTATTTTAGATTTTCGCTTTAATTCATTTTGTTATTAAGTCACGCTTAGTTTATTATTTTAAGGTTTGCTAAGAATATTTCAATTGCCTATCAAAGTCCAAATAGTATAGAGTTCGAGTAGTCAGGGTAGTTGATTGAGAATTCTTGAGATCTCTGTGGGAACGATATCTGGACTTAAATCCAATTTACTACTTGTTCGACTCCAGACACTTGCAAGATCATGGATCAAAACCAGAAAAGAAAATTAGATTTACTTTATGGAAACCGCAGACCAAGATAATAGAGTATGAAATCAATAACAAATAAGTTTCATGGCATTATTAAGCCGCGACAGATAAAAGTCCTCGGTAATAACGCCATAAATTAGAGCAGGTATTTTGTCCATCACAAAGAGGTGAATAAGCTACGCCGTTGTCGGGATCGAAGAATTTGGTGAATCAATATTCGCACTAAAAGCGAAATACTAGTTTGGACATAATTTATAAAAGAAATAGAAAAGTCGCAAAAATATGATTCATCAAAGCAGTAGTTTTAGCAAGCTAACAAATTTTTGTAGAGCTTTTCATGTTAAATACAATTTTGGTATCACCGACTAATTTGATCCTCGTGATATTATAATTTCCAGAGTTAATTCATGCAATGTGAAGGTGGAGCTGAATTGTTGCCACTAGACACGAGATCGAAAGAACACTTGTGAGGGCAGAAAGGTTAAGAGCGCAAGTAACAGCGTGAGATGGCGTAAGAATGATCACCAGGCAAATAACCAGAATTGGGCAGCTAGTAAGTACCCCGAAGAGCGAGACACTATGGAGGACTGAGACCGCCATTCAAGCATGAAATACTCGCAGTTGAGACACCCAGCGATTGATGCTAACAATTTGAGCTCAAGCCACAAATTTTTGATCACCATGGTTCAACGTAACCACCACGTGTCATCCTCCGAAGATCCCAACTAACACTTGGGACGTGTTTCAGAATGGCCAATACAAGAAATTCTGAATGTGTGAGACCGTGTTGGGTTGCCGTAGCTGTTTCCATTCTCTTAAGAGATATACCGCATCATAGCTTGACTCACTACCATATGGATTTGTTAATACACCTGCAGAAGAGCGATGGAAGCTTATCTGAGCAGATTCTTTCCTCCATCCCTCACTTTTGAACGAAGAGGGGAAATTACTACTTTCAAACAAGGGGAAGATGAGAGTCTGTACACTGCTTGGGAGAGATACAAGAGGCTGCTGAAGAGATGTCCCATCCACGGGATAGACCTGAAGACACAAATGAACATCTTCTACCACTCCATGAATTATAACTCAAAAGGTATAATTAGATGTACTAAGTGCGGAGCATCTTAAGAAGAAGAGCAGAAGAAGCAAGATACCGACGAGGATCTTGCTAGGTGCAACATGAGACCTCCTTCGAATCCTCAAGGAGCAAAAGAGCGCAGCTAAAAAGAAATGGAATGATTGAGTCGAACAAGATGGCGTCTCGCCATGTAGGTTGCTGGATGCATTGATGCATTAGTTGGATAAAAGAATGCACTCGCAAATGACAGGAGCAAAGGGAAAGAGAAGGAAGAGTAAATACGAGGGGCGCCAAGAGGGTTCCTATGCGTTGGAGGAGGCTAACTATTTGAATGAACAGAGAGCATATCATTTCAAGCCTAACCCCAACCTGCTAACCCATTATACCCCGCAGCACAAGGAACCATGAGTAATCTCTTATGGTGGAGGAGCACAACACGCCCCAAGACATGGGCAAAACTTTCGGAAGAAGGGTATGCTCCACTGCTGTTCCAAAGAAGAGTGTCAGTGGAGAAGGTATAAATGAATATCACAACCAAAAGTACCTAGACCTTTGAAGACCAGATGTCGCGCTCATGGGGAAAATAAAAGTCATAAACTTCCATGAACAAAGGTTTGCAGAATTGGAAGCTTTAAAAACCAATTCTCAGCCTTTTTCGCATTAACCACCAATGCCTCTCTCAAGAACCCGAAACGCAAATAAAGGCAACTCGGCCCTAACCCCGTTAATCAAATTAAAGATGCTTTTCCTGATTAATGGCGAAAATCCAAAGACTGTATGGCCAGGTGTACCTTAGAAGTGGAAAAGAATTAGGAGAAGGAAAAGTCAGAGAAAGATGAAAGCAACAAGGGAGAAGTGATCCTGAAATGCCGAGTCAACGGAGAAAGAAAAGGAAGAAAGAGCAAGCAGCCAGTTAAGGAAGAAAGAAGCAAGAAAGCCTGTAACTCTATGCCTGCAGTTCCATTCCCGCAAAGACTGTAAAAGTCAAGGATAGAGGAGCACTGCGAAAGTTTTGAAACTTTCCGTGTTGAGATAAGTATGCCATTCATGTGGCGGGTAACTCAAATGCCACTTTATGCTAAATTCTCAAAAGAAATTTTAAGCAAGAAGAGTAAGATTTGGCAAGTATGGGCTGAGTAGTAATCCACCGCGCATTTGCAAAGGCAAAGGATAAAGAAGAATTTACCGCAGAAGATGAAAGACCTGTGAAGTTTCACCATTCCTTGCACCATCGACGATCGAAATTAAAAAGGCTCTTTCGTGGACTTAAAAGTATTAACTTAATGCCATTATCTGTTGCAAGGAAATTAAGTTTGAGGGAGCTTACTCCCACTATTGTTACTCTCCAAATGGCAGATAAAACAATGGTGAAACCCGGTTGAGCCACGGAAGATGTGCTTGTTGGCGCGGGAAATTTGGTTTTCCGTCGACTTTATCATCCCTGACATTGAAGAAGATTCACAAGTCCTCTGCTGCTAGGAAGGCCATTCCTAGCAACTGGAGCTGCTTTAATAGATATGCAGAAAGGAGTTCTCACTCGTGGCTGAGAAGAAGGCTCGACTCTTAACTGCTCTCCAAAGTTTGAAGAATTTAGACATGTATAGGAAGATTGGCAAGTTAGTAGATGATGTCTATCTCAATAACTCTGATTGTTATTATGATTGTAATGCTCAACTTCCTATCAATGAAAATGAGATGAATTTCCAGTATCTTGAAGGTGTTAATTATGATTTTCCGCACATCAGTTTGCACTCTACCGAAAAGATGTTGAGTCTTAAAAAAAACAGCATGGACAATGGAGACAATAATGAAGAGAAGGAATTTCATCAAGAGACCAGTGCAGAAGGGCTAGTTTTAAAAGAGCTGCTGTCATCCGAAGTATGCTTACTTGAGCTACCAAAGAGGTTGGACGATTATCTCGTTAGACTCGCTGATGTCAAGAATGTAAGCGCTGAAAATTTTGGAAGAATTATCAAAGAGTCGATTGCTTGGTCCATAGGATGAATTAAAGGGTACATCCACAATATAGTATGCACAAAATACTGGAGGAAAATGCAAAACCATCTCGTTGAACATCAGCAAAGATCGAACCTGGCCATTAAGGAAGTAGTCGAAGGAAGGTCAAACGGTTGAATGGGCCGGTTTTATATATGCAATCTCAGATGTTCTTGCTAAGCCCAGTCCATGGTTCCCAAGAAAGGTGGGTTCATTGTGATCCGAAATGAAAAAATGTTAATTCCAACAAGAACGTGACAGATGGGAGAGTATGCATCGACATCGAAAAGCTTCGAACATGCTGGTACCGTGAAGGATCATTTCGCCCTTCATTGATCGATGTTGGACAAAGTTAGCTGTGACACCTCATTTTTGTTTCCTAGATGGATATTCCATTATAACTAGACATATTGCACCCGAGGACTAAGAGAAAACCATTCACATGCCTATGGCAATCTTGCTCTCTTAAGGATGCTATTTGGCTGCGGCAATGCTCTTGCTACTTTTCGAAGATGCATGATGTCCATTTTCTCAGATTTGGTTGAGGAGGTCATGGAGATTTATGGATGACTTCGCGCATATGGATCCGCTTTTGAGCATCGTCTAAAAAACAAACCTAGAAACAAAGACTTCAAAGATGCGCGGACAAACAATTAGCATTAAACCGGGAAAAGTGCCATTTCATGGTAATGTGAAGGTATTGTTCTTGGTCATAAAATCTCTGCTACGGACTAGAAGTAGACCAATCAAAGGTTTGCATTATCAAGACTCTTGCAATCGCCTACAACAAGAAAAGCGGATAAGGAGTTTCTTGTGACATGTCGATTCTATAGAGATTCATCAAAGACTTCTCAAAATAGCAAGACCATTATGCAGACATCGGAGAAAGACACAAGGTTTAATTTTGATGACTCCTCGCATGTAGCCTTGAAGAAATCAAGATCGATTAGTTCAAGCACCTATCATGGTCGCACTGCACTGGATCGTGGATTCGAATAATGTGTGATGCCGTGATTTCGCAATGGGAGATGTATTTGGGCAAAGAAAAGAGAAGATATTTGAGCCATATGTCATGCCAGCGTAATTATCTAATGAAGCCCAAGAAAACTATTCAACTACTGAAAAGGAGGTGCTAACCATAGTTTTTGCTTGTGAGAAATTCAGTTTATACATTTTGGATCCATATTATCGTTTACACCGACCATGCAAGAATTAAATATCTCGATGTCGAAAAAGCGATGCTAAACCAAGACTAATAAGGTGGGTGTTGTTGGGCCAAGAGTTTGATCTGAAATTAAAGATAAGAAGGGTTGTGACAATGTGATAGCCGATCACTTGTCCGCAGTAGAAAACAAAGTAGAAGAGGAGGAGGCGTAATTAAATGGTAGAAACTTCGTACTTTGAGCAACCAAGGTAATTTGTCATTCCAACTCCCATGGTATGTCGACATCGTGAATTACTTGGCTTCAGGGAGAGTGCCTCCGAAATCAGCTACCAACAAAAGAAAGCTCAAAATCGACACAGGTATTACATCCGGGGATGACCCATTGCTATTTAAAAGAGGTGCCGACATGATTATAAGAAGATGTGCCAGAGGAGCGAACAATGCAAAATTTGAATGAATGCCATGTATCACCATATGGGGACATTTCCGGAGAAAAACGCTAATAAGATACTCCAATTCAAGACTTTATTGGCCCACTATCTTCAGAGACTGTGCCGAATGGGTCAAATTATGTGATAGATGCCAAAAGATTAAACGTTAGCAATAAACAAACCCAAGGCATATCGGGCGGTGCACCATGTATGGGGAATAGATTTTGCGGACCCTTCCCTACCCAATCATTTGGAAACTTGTACATACCGCCGGTAGTGGATTATGTGTCCAAGTGGTGGAAGCAATAGTCATTCAAAGAATGACGCCAACACAGTGAGCTCTTGCAAAGAAACATTTTTGAGTGCATTCGAACACCAGACTATCAATGATAAAGCCACTTTGCAAAACAAAATATTTGCAAAGCTCATGAGCGTGTATGGATCAAACATATAATAAGCCTAGCTTATCACACCTGCACTAATGGACAAGGTAATCATAATAGGAGATTAAAAGGATCCTGGAAAAGACTATAAGTTCAAGCAGGAAAGATTGGTCTTCCAAACTTGATGATGCACTTTGGGCTTACAGGACGGCATTCAAAACTCTCATTGGGATGTCCCCATACAGAGTGGTCTTTGGCAAACCATGTCACCTCCCTCTTGAACTAGAATACAAAGCCATGTGGGCCATCAAGAAGCTGAACCTCGATTTCAAAATTGCAAAGGAAGAGAGACTACCCACCCTGAACGAACTAGAAGAATCAGAAACGGCTTCCAGATAATGCTTAGAATATACAAGGACAAGACAAAGAAATGGCATGGTCAAAGGATTCTAAGGAAAGAGTTTAGAAAGTGGGATCGTGTTCGCTATTTAACCCCGTATTAAGATTATTTCCTGTGGAAGTTGAAATCAAATGAAGTGGACCATATATTAAAGTGGTGTCAAGTACTACCTTTGGGAGCAAGAAGACTCAGACTGAAGGTCGGGAAGAATTGGTTAATGGTCAAAGACTCAAGCACTATCTCGCAGGGAGAAAGAAAAGGAAGAACTCTTAGTCGGTGAATCTGAGAGAGAGAAGGTTTAAAACAGCCTAGTCCATCTAAGGACTTAAAACAGAGCAAATTTCACGGAGTGCAACCCATAGATTTTTGCTTCTTTATATAGATTTTGATTTTTTAATTACTTGTTTTGGATTTTTTTATTCTTGTAATGATTTGTTAGGACTCTGCTGCTTTAGTATTTGATCAATTAAACCCTTTAACAGCAGGCTTCACGTTAATCAAGTAGGCTCAGTGAGAAAGAAGAACTAAACCCCCAGACGCACCCAACACTTCACAGATAGGGCGCGACTTGAAAAGGGGAGCATTTTTCTCCCTAAACAAATTCGTGGAGAAAATAAAAATAATGCATGTGAAATTGTTGTTTGGGAAAACTTTATTGGATGTTACAAACTGAAAATTATCATGAGGCAAAGTCGCTCCGATCATCAATTAGTGGCATTTACTCAAGTCACTACCATCATCAAATTACTGACGGATGCAACTTAGTAAGTACTGAGGGGAGAACAAGAGCACAGGTCGTGACAAAAAGTTATGTCACTTTACGTAACACGGTCAGCGACAAGAACAATTCCTTCAAAAGAATAGCGTGACATCACGGTTAACTCAACTATGTCATGAAATTACTTGTTGACCAAAAGGGTAGAAATGCCGATGTCGAACTCGATGATATATTATTCCCATTGAACTTACTTATGTTCGACAAACAATAATAAGTCGCGACATAAGAGAAAAGTGCATACAATAGGGCAACTTTTAACCGCTCTTTATTTAATGACAACACACAATTCGCGGTTCGAATTTAAGTCGCGATGTTTAACTAAATGAAAGTAATAAAGAGTCCACAATAATGATTGAATATAAATGTCGAACCCTCCACCACTATTTCACTTCAAGCAAATACAACTCTTCATCTTCGCTACACTTCGGTTTTTCAATTCTTACAAACCCAAGATCCAAAATTCTCCTAAAATATTCCTATTTCTCAAATGGCTTCGGACCGTCAACCCCTCGGGTCCCAATCTGCCGATCATGGAAGAATATACTAACCCGAAGGGAAGTTCGTCAAAGAACCAACAAGGAGAACCCGCCGTCCGAACCATCGGTTCAACCGCCTAATGCCGCAGAAAAAGGAAAAGAAAAACAGCAAGAAGAAGAGGAAGACGAATTCGTCGTAAGAAGCTTTCTCCATCTGGAAGAAGTACTATGTCGGTAAGGGGTTTGTCGGAGGTAGCAGTCGTTAAACCTCATCTCCCTTTTCAAGGAACTAATAAAAAGAGGTTGGGAAACTTCGAAGCATCAAAAGTCCGATACGCAGCAAAGAGTTCGAGAATTTACTCCAACCCGGTGGGGAGGAAGGATAACTCGCTATGTCGAGGAGCCTGCTGCCGTATGGAGTGAAAACCATCAATGAAATGTACTAATGGAAGGGCGTAAGATGGATCCAAATTCAAGAAGATGATAGACAACCCCAACCATGAGAAGATCATAAGAAAGTTGACAGATTCCGCAGCGGGCGGGGTCAAGCGGTTATGTGAGAGCAAAATACCATAAATAGGGGAGATTTAACATAAGAGGCAAAAGTATGGTTTTACTTCCGCCTCTGTTATGGTTCCTACCAAGCATGTCCGCACTAAGACGGAACAAGAAGTAATCATTCTTTATGCTATGTCGAAGGTACAAGATTAATGCGAGCAACTATTGAAAACTCGATAATGAGATACCATGAAGGAATAGTGGTTTGACTCTCACCAAGAACTATCAGCCGAGGCTATGCCTGAGGGTCAGGTGTGAAAGGAACTTGGGAAGAAGAAGAAGAATGCCCCAAGGTTTCACCATTAACTCTGACAGGAGTAAACAAAGGACCTAGGAATCAAAAGAAAAAGGGGATTATAATAGAAGTAGATTCAAGAGAAGAAAATAAGAATGCAAGACAGAAAGAAGACACCCTTCTGGTTGCAGATGAAGAAGAAGAAGATCTAGAAGCACATCCAGAAGAGAACACCTTTATGTTTGCAGAGGACAGAGAACAAGATGATGGAAGCCCTATAAATTTCTCAACCCCACGGCGCCCCTATCGTATCAGAGATTTTCGAGAACCCGGTGAAAGCTTCCAGGGAGCTCAGGAATAATCAAATAACGGAGATGCCTGGCCCATTCGTAAGAGAATGAAGAAAGGGAAAGGGAACAACCCAACAAAAATTCGCAGAGGAAGCGTATGAACTTAATTGAAAAGAAAAGATCAAAGAATGGGAAGTGTCGAAATGTAAGGGAAGAGCATGAAGGAGATCCGGAGCATCAAGAGGAAAAATTCAAGAAGGAAATGGAGGAAAGAGATCACGATTCATCAAGAAGTTGCAATGAGCCATGAGTCATTTTACAACAATCGCATGATCGATTCTCAACTCCTAACAATCATAAAGAAAAGGGACTTAGATCAGAAGCCAAAACTATGGAGCAGCATCAAGGGATTCAAAATTCCACTACATGTCAATGATCATAATTTAGAGAAGAGGATGAAGGAAAGAGATGTTGTTTGATGACAAAGATGCCTTCGTAAGAAGCCTGCTTGAAAATTTGATTTGATCAATAATCTTTCCAAATTTTTAGAAGTCATGACCTAAATGGAGAACACGATGAAATATTACTGGGGAAAAGACAAGATGATCCAACAAAAGGTTGATCTCACCAACGAATTGATCCTCAAGAACAGATGTAGGAGAATGAGAAGAAGAAGAAGAGAACTGAAATGAAGTTTCCCAAATTCTCTCCTAATTTGGCTACCCTTGATCTGGATCCTCCCAACATCTTTGCTCCTCCCCTAAAAAGAAAAAAAATAAATCTTCCCATCGATTTATCCTTCTCTTCCTCTCTTTCCTGGACCGTTATTCTCAACTTTTGCATCATATCATGAATAAAATAAGAAAATTTGTTAAAAGGAAATATTTGATGTTGCTTACAGCTAGATTGTATCATACTTTTGCTTGAATTGTTAGGAGAATAACATTAGATTTAGTCTAAGAATGAAATTGCCGATATATCATAATCCGAACTAGTTGAAGTAGTTTGACTAAGATGTTTCAAACATAAATAATCGCGTAATAAGGGCAGAATGACATATAATTGAATTGAAACAAATTGCATAATTGGACTTGAATCTAGCTAATGAGTCCAAGATAAAGGAAAGTCATACAATTGAAGGAAAATATATTTTTGAGTTTGAAGTATAAAATGAGAAGCCAAAGAACTCGGTGAACCTTAAATCATGTAACTCCTCATCAACTAAGTGAGTCAAGGACATCCCAGGTTATCACGACCAACCGAATTTGTGAACTTGTTGGGATTATTGGTCAAGGCTAAAACTTAGGTGATATAAATCTAACAAGAAATGATGCAGCCATCCTTGGCGCTTTGAACCATTCTAGCCACCCTTTATTTATATGCTTCTCGCATACAATCTTAGTTCCCGACCTGAGCCAAAACAACTCTTATCTTCAAAACAAGCCATTGAAACCTGCCATCCTAGATAATTAATCCTCCAAGAAAGAACCTCTCGACAATTCAAAATTCAAAGAAGGAGGAAGAGATAAAGTTTGGGGGAGTATGTATTTTTTTTTTGGGAAACCCAAAGGAGAAAATACAGAAAGCAAAGTAAGGAAAGATCTAAAGCAGAAGATACAAATGTAAAAGAAAGCTTAAAGGAAGAAGTTTTGTCTTGTGGCCTAACTTCAACAATTAAGCTCTTAGGGGTGTTTCAACACCTAGTACCCTAATGCCAACTCGGTATGGGAGCTACTAACCCAAAGTTCGCAAGAGCTACAGGTGTTCCCTAAAAAGACAAGTAACATTGCACTATTCCTGAATGGTGACAGAGAAAAAGTTCCAAATAAAGGTGAAGTACAAATGAGAAATGGGAATGAACAATTTTAAATTAAGAAATCATCAAGAAGATACCCCAAAGATGAAGTTTGGGGGAATCACTCAGCAAACAAAGGAAAAGAAGTATAATAGCTAAGGTAAGAAATGAGAAAGATCTCCAAGTAATCTTTAACCTAAAAAGTTCCATCCATCCCACCAAAGACCTAAGCTCGACATTACAACCTACAAGACCTGGACATCTTGAAGGTTGGAACATTTCCACATTAGTAGAGATCAATATGAACAATGTTTATGGAATTTGGAAAATCTTGAAAGGATCAAAATTGTGAAGGACCTCAGAGGGTTAACTGACTCACTAAGAAAAAGAGGAAGAAGACCAACCTACTTTTCAGCAGGATCAACTGACTATACTATTTATAAAACAAATTCAACAATTTAGTTTTGTACAACGGATTGAGTAGAGACTAACCTTCATCTGGACTTGAAGCTAGATATACAGAAAAGAATGCAATTCTAGTCTTTCAATTAAATTGGTTGCAACTCAAAATAAAACAGAATGGGTCCTTTTGCTCGAGGACAAACAAATCTTTCTTTTCTTTGCTCCTGGGACAAGCAAATTTGAGTTCGGGGGGGAGTTTGATGAGCTTGAAAGTCATCCATTTTCAGTCCATTTTTCTTATTGATTTCTATCTAAAAAGGACTGATTTATATGCAGAAATGTGGAATAACTCACCAAACCGCTATGCAAAAAGAGGGAAATTCAAGAGAAAGAGGATATTGCGTAGTAGGAGCGCAAAGTGGTCGGTGCAGAATGACACGACCGGGCTGAATGATGTCGCAGTCAGAGGTGCACAAGGAAGAAGGACCTCGATGTCGACGCCTGGATGCTAATGAAAATCACATCGTCGCAACCACAAAACTCCGGGCCGTGGACATATGGGCAATTGAAGGCGTAACAGCAAAGGTTTAAACTCCAAGTCGCAACCATAAATTAATGAAGAACAAGACATGATGTCGCTGACACCATTTCGTCGACACCATTTTAGGTCGCTACACTGAAGGCCGAAAGCAAGACATGGAGGTCGTGACAGAGAATAGAAGTCGCGACATAAGATTTTCAAGAGACTGAACATCGATGTCGTGACCAAATAAAATCTTCTGCGGCAAATGCTTAGACAACTGAGGTCGCGACAAAGAATCAAGGTCGCGACATAGGAAGAGCCTAGGGATGCTAAAGGCAAGTCGCGACCAAATAAAAGCTTCTGCGACAAATGCTTAGACAACTGATGTCGCGACAAAGAATCGAGGTCGCGACATTAACAACCAAATGGGCCGCGACCGAATCCACAAGGAGGCGACGTTAGCCCAACTTCGTAACCCTATAAATAAGCAAAATTACCATCGAAGGAAAGCAAATTTTCGCGCCGTAACGAGATCCGGGGTAGCCTAAGGCTCATGTATTTTAATTTTCTTTCTTTGTTTTGTTGTTATTTTAGATTAGATTATTATTTCTTCAAATTTTGATCCGATTTTGAATGCAAAGTAGAAGTTTAATGTAGAATTCTATTTCTTTCAAATTACTGCCTGGATCGTCTGAACTCCAGACAAATTTTGGAATTCGATTTGAAGGTCCGATCTATTGGTTCTTGACTTAAAGCCATTGTAGTGTGTATTAAAGTACTTAGAAACCCAAATTTTCCATTGAATAGACTCCGTTGTTAGAATTTATCTTCCTCAGAGAAATTTATCGGCCACCGAACTTCGCCTTATAAATCTACTGGCTGGTTCGAATATTCTATATCTCGATCCTAACATCGTTGTCCTATACCCGCAATATGATTGCTCTATGCTCGATTTCCAGGAGGCCCCTCCGAGTGACACAGAAGGCATTCCCGGAGTAGTGAACAATTTCTCAAAGGTATTTAACCCGATAATGGAGATCTAATGAGCTCAGGAATGTAAGCTTCATAAATCGCCTTCTCACTTGAAATCGAGATTGAGTTGAATGACTTATCAATTTAAAAAAGGTAGAGTTCAATTCGATTCGAACAATAAGTCTAACTCGTGTTACAGCGATCTAATCACGAAAGGATGAACTGCTCCACTTTGAGGAAGAGAAACTGCAAAGTGTAAACCCATGCTAGCATATGTCTTAGAGCTAAGGTTTACAACCATAAACTGTGTGGTATGAAGTATTGGAAAAAGAAAAATATCCAAAACAAGGCAACCTGTATTAAAAGTAGTTATCTAATCCTCCGTCTTTGAAAGAATCGTAGGAAGATTAGATGGTGAACAAAGGTCAAAGGAGAGATCCAACTGTGTCTACCCTATTCCTTACTGTGCTTTAAACTGTGGTCTATGAAGCAAAGTTACAGAGTAGTCTCAAGCAGAATTGATGTTTCACAATAGCAAGATTTTCAATCACTCCCTTTAAAAAGATAACTGACGCTCCTCGAATTTGTTATTTTAGATTTTCGCTTTTAATTCATTTGTTATTAAGTCACTTTTTTCTTAGTTTCTATTATTTTAAGGTTTGCTAAGAATATTTCAATTGCTCTATCAAAGTCCAAATAGTATGTGAGTTCGAGTAGTCGTGGTAGTTGATCGAGAATTTCGAGGACTCTGTGGGAACGATATATCTGACTTAAATCCAATTTACTACTTGTTCGACCTGCACTTGCGCAAAGATCCTCGATCAAAACCAGAAGAAAATGATTTTAATTTTAAGGAAACCGCGCAATCAGTACAATAGATAAGGAACACAACAAACAAGCTCTGCTGCATTATTGTCGGGATTAGATAATAGTCCTTGGGTAATAACGCTATAAATTTGTATAGGTATTTTGGTCCATCATAGAAAGAGGTGAACAAGCACGCAGTTGCCGATTAGGATATGAATCATGTTGGGATGGATAAGGCCTGGGCGCCTTGGCAAAATGTAAAACTATTTAATCCACGGTTGGCACAGAGCAGCCGGGCCGCTAGGATGCTTCCCGGCAAAAACACACCGTTGTGTTCTCCACCCAAGGTGGACTCATCCGCCCTCTCCATCAATCGGAGGTCGATGTCATCAGGCACCTCTTAATAATCCATTAATTCCTCCATCGTCAGGGACGAAATGATGCTGCTTGCAGAAGGCTTCGCCCGAAGGCGCCTTCTGGGACAACCACTCGTGGAAGTTTCTTCTCGACCCCTCTCCATTCTACAAGCAGATCAAAAGGAGAGAAGAAAACGAATATTAGACTCTAGCCATATACCTAATTGGTACGAAGCCATACCCCGAGCCCAGGCAAGAACCGCCCGAGCAGAATAAGTGTTAAACCATGTCCCCTCCCTTTTAGGCCTTTGACAGCTGGAAACCAGTCACCCACCAAGGACTAACACTACTAAGGGGCGATGATGGTTACCTGTGGAATAACATGTGCAAGTGCCTGCAACAATATCCCGTAAACGAATGCAAGGGTAGACTAGCCTATTCGTAGCAGTTAGTCGCCGAGAGGAAAGCAGATAAACCAAAATGACACGAAAAGGAAAAGGTACGACTTATTGATGCCTATCTATATATCGCGCCTGTGTGGTCTCAGGAAGGTCGCATTTAATGCAAATGATGATTGATCGCTCTGCCGGTGATCTCAACCATCACAACGGTTCGCGCTTTAAGGCTCTGTGAACTAAGGTGGGCCAAGCCCAGGGGCCTTCCTCTCGACACCAAACCGAATCTGCTAACAAGTTTTTTATAACGCCCAGTCACCCTCACCAGATAGAATATCCACACACAATTGCAATAAGGCACAAAAGTGTTAAAAAATCACAATTTTATTAATTGCACCAAAAAGGTGTTCGACATTACATAGCGATGCTTGTTGCCAAGCAATCATAATACAACATGACAAACTAGTATTCATAACATCCAAAATAAAAGAAAACAGTAAGGCATCACACGGAATCTCAAGAAAGAGGCCACCGCTGCTAAAGAAGTGGAAAGATGGAGATGGGGCTGAAAGAAGCCGCTGCAAAAGCTAAGAAAAAGTGAAAGACGGAGATGGGGCTGAAAGAGGCAGCTGCGGAAGCCAAGAAGAAAGGCAAGATGGAGATGGGGCTCCCGCAGAGGCTAAGAAAGAGGTAAAGGAGAGGATGAGGCTGAAGGGAGGTTAGGCGATCCCTGCAGAATTCAACAGGGGGTGTCCTCGGACTCCATTCAAGTTCTAGAACTTTCAATCTAAAGTCCCCTGGATAATTCCCGACTACCAAACCATACAATCTCTGGTCCAACCCATGATTAGAAGGCGCGCTCAAATGACCGAACACGATCATCCTTCATCCCGCAATCCAGGGCCTTAGCAACATTCACTTATCCTTCTCCGACAAAGGAACGTGGATAACCCGTAAGATAACCAATCAACTCACCTACTAGCCTTTTTATAGCTGCCTCGAAATATCAGGATCAACTCAAACGACCCAATGGCATCTAATGCAATTTCAAAAAAGTTACAAATTTTACGTTGAAAATTAAGCAGCATTGATGGTCGACTGTCCCTATAATATGACGGTCAAGCTTGTTCCTTTTTTTTTTTTTTTTCCGATTGTGGATCTCTCCTCCCGCAGGAAATGGGGGCATTGTGGGTTCACGGCCCGTGCTTGGTTCCCTTTCTAGTCGTACCGTGGACAGACCAAGAGCCCCAAAAGGACTAGACCCGAAAGCTAGCCGGCCCAGGAACGCCCGGTCGATCCTCTCGTCCGGCACCCAAAGAGATTAGGGGCTCAAAGCCGCCCTATTTAGGAACGCCCGACCGGACCCTTCCGTCGGTACCCTAAAGGGATTAGGCCCAAAAGCTAACCGGCCCAGGAACGCCCGGTCAATCCTCCGCCTGGGTGCTTAGGTGCCTCATATCACGGGCGCCTTTTTACCCAGGTTCTTACTTTCCCGATCGGTAACTCCACCAAATGAAGCTGCCAACAGGCTCTTCACGTTAAAAGTGTAGGTTCTCCCATGAACCAACCTCCTCGCCTCTAACAGAATAGGAAAGAACTCCTAGCGGCGGCCATATCGGGAAGACAATTATGTAAAAGGAAGAATAAGTCATCCTTCCCGAAATAAGAGCCACCTTCCCCTATCATTATGGGAAGAAATAGTCTACTCTCCGAGCAAGACGGATCCCTTTTCTCCTTCCATAAAATATAAGCAAGTCACACAAAACGAGGTACGGGATTCTTAATCGAGATAATTGTCAAGCCTAAGCCTCTAAGTCTTCCGTAAAAGACTAACTTCAGCATCGGAGGGACGACGAAACACCTCGAGAGCACCTCAAATCGTCTTCTTATTTGTTTTGCGACGCTGCGGCCAATTTGGTGAATCTCGACGATCCACTGACTCTGAGAATTCAGAGACTACAATTTGGTATAAAAAAAATGCAAAAGCCACTAGTGCTTCTAGGATCATCAAGGTAGGAAGCCTAGTCTGCATCCCTATAGCCTTGAAGGTCTAGAGACGAGGATGGATGAAAATGAATGCCGAGATGCATTATACCCTTAAGATAGCAGGGTATGGGCACACGGACATCCAATATTGGGCATCGGTGGGCGGCCATGGATTGACAAGCTCGATTAACAATGAATATAATATTAGGGTGGGCGATTGTTAGATACTGTGCAAGGCACCAACAATACAATGGTATTAGTTTTGCTAATGTACCAAATAATGCTAACAAGTAGAATAACTAAAGACAAATCTAGAAGAAATAAAACATAAAGAATAACAAGGTTCAATATAAAAACCTACGTTCTTAGGTGCTAGTGAACAACTTCTATTAATCAAAGAAAATTACAAATTTAAGGCCAAAAATCAATTTCCAAAGAAATTGAGCCAAAAAGTAAATATCCAAACAAATAGCAATACTAAAAATACCCTAAAGTAGATAAGAAAGTGGTGCTAATATTACAAAGTATCAAATGCCCTTTTATAGGCTAGGGGGTGGAAGCAAATCATACTTTTAACTAATGTGAGATTGCAAAATGAGACAAAATATATCAACTCTCCACATTGACGAATATGTCAATCTTATATCAAAACTTCTCTTTGATAAAAGCTACAATGCCTCCAAATGCGCTCAATGACGAAATCAAGCTTTCACAATGTTGATTAAGTTCAAACAATGATTGAACTTGATCATTGTCACCACCTTAGTCAACATATCTGTGGGATTCTTGGCAGTCTCAATCTTCTGATGTAAGATTCATCCTTCACTAATAATCTCCCACACAAACTGATAGAAAATATAAATATGCTTCGTATGAACATGGAACATTAGATTCTTTGCTAAACAAATAACACTTTGACTGTCATAATAAATAAAGATTTGCTTCTAACCAACCCCCACTTCATCTAGTAGTCCTCCTAACCAAATAGTCTCCTTTACAACCTTAGTCAATGCCATGTACTCTGCTTCAGTAGTAGACAAAGCAACCGTAGATTGTAAAATAGACTTCCAACTTATTGGTGCTCTTGAAAGAGTAAACACATAACCTGTTGTCCACCATTGTTACCAAGTCACGGCCTGGTCGAATCGACAAAGCCTTACTAATCACATGTATCATCTATTTCAGTAAGCCCTGACATCTACGGTTTTCAATAAGTACCATAGAATCCATTTCACTACCTGCCAACGTCCTTTGCTAGGATCATGCCTATACTTGCTTACTACTCCAATTGCAGGCCCCAAATGTCTATGCCACAAACTAGTAATCTTCATTACTACTAGAAACCGTGTCCACTACTCCAATCACTATACTATCATTATAGTAATACAAGTTATTTCTTCTTGTGCCTTTCATAACCAAAAGAGTGCTTGAAATTACATTTAGACTTCATCTCGAATAATCACGACAAGGCTTTTAGATTTTAGGGCCCCCAAAGAGATGAAATTCTTTTTCAACTTCGGTACATACTAAACATCTGTCAAAATTCTAATCGATCCATCATGATTCCTTAACCAGATCGACTTCTTTAAACTTGAAGAACCACTCCTTATGTGGACACTAAAATCCATTCATCAAAACCAACAATAGTTTGATGGTCAACTAAACATAACTCAACATCAATAGAATCACCACCACGCTCAATAACACACACATCAGACATAGACTTGCCCTTATCTTTCTTTTTCAACTCAGGACAATCTTTCTTCCAATGCCCATCTTCATGACAAAAGGTACACTCATCTTTTCCCAGTCTACATTTTTATGTCACCTTTCCCATTTTTTTCCCATTTCTTATTTTGACTATGCCCCCTCACTATCAATGTCTCCATTAACTCATCCCGATGTTCTTTTTGATCTTTCTTCCATTTCATAATTCAACAATGTAGAACAAACTTCTTTAAAAGACAATTTTTCCTTCCCATGAATAAGGATCATACAAAGATGATCCAACTCATCAGGAAAAGAACCAATCAATAACATACCCTTACATTCATCTTTGAATGTCTCATCTAAGTTTAATAAATCAACAATTAATTTATTAAACTCATCAATATGGGAACTAATGGTCATACCTGATTTTAGCTAGAATAATCTCTTCAACATGTACAACCAATTCTCATTGTTTTTCTTCATATATTTATTTTCCAACGCCTTCCACAAACTATAGGCAGACGTCTCTTGTAGAAACGTATACCTTTGCTCTTTAGCTAGACAACAACGAATAAGCCCACAAGTTTTTATATTGTGTCTTTCCCAATCACCCTCATTAGTATCATCTGATCTTGTTTCTTTCAACACCAGATCCAAATCTAGCATATACAATGCATCTTTCATATCACTCTACCATAAGTTGAAATTATTCCAATCATCAAAATTTTCAACATCTACTTTTGCATTTGTGATCGCTTTTTTCAACCTAGATTCTGCCATCTTTCTACACAACTACGCTTGCAAATACTAGGATAGTTCCCAAGAAAGATTGAATTGACCACCACAGTTGTACTTAGAACCAGTCTCCTTAGACATAACAAAAGTTCATAAGAGAGGCTGGATTGGTCTAATTGGTATCAAAATAAAATTCTCCTTAGACAAAACTTCCACAAATATTCCAACCAATGCAGCTTCTCGTGAATGGATTTATGATGTTGAAGATCGGACTACGCCGCAACCATAGAGCATACTTATAACTTCACTTGAGTTGATTTCAACTATCAGTAGTTCAATGACACATTTCTAATGTGGAAGATCAGGCTACGTCGCAACCACTGAACATACTTATCAATTTAAAAAAACCTAAATCTTTGATACCACTTGTTTTTCCAATGCATCAAATAATGCTAACAAGTAGAATAACTATAGGTAGAGAAAAAAGAGAACATAAAGAATTTAGCAAGGTTCGATATAAATACTTACATCCTCGAGCACAAGCAAACAACTTCCACTAATCAAAGAGAATTACAAATTTAGGGCCATCAATCAATTTCCAAAGAAATTGGGCCAAAAAGTAAATACTAAAACAATTGGACAATACTACAACTACCCTAAAGTAGATGGGAAAGAGGTGTTGATATTGCAAAGTATTAAATGCCTTTTTGTAGGCTAGGGGTGGAAGCAAATCTCACTTTTAACCAATGTGAGATGGCAAAATGAGACAAAATATAGCCCAGTATTAAAAGTTGAAGCGGGACCCGTCGAGAGGCACGACCAAGAGCTACTTGGGTAAGTAGGCTACAATCTTCGATTTGTGCGACATAGTAGATCTTGTATATACTTTGTTTGAGAGAGATATAAGGCATTGTTGTGATGATGAACTTGAATGCCTAATAAATAGGAGAGAGAACCCAAGTCTTGAATGGAAAAAAATTGCTCCAATTGAGAAATAAATTAAGAGAGTAACTGAGGATTACTGCCAGTCACAAGAATGTCGTCAACGTAAACTAGAAGAATAGTAGTGTTTGGGCAGTGTGATATATAAAGAAATACGAGGATGCAGAAGCCATATACTAAGGAGTGCAAGCTCAGGCGAGCCAAGCCTGGGGCCTTTGAGACCATCACAGACCTTGTGCAAATCTTTTATGACCATAGATTCTTTTGATCAACAAATCCAAGGGGCTAAAGTATAAACACTTGCTCTTGAAGATCTCCATTAAGGAAGACATTTTCGACGTCAAGTTATCAGATTGGCCAATGAAAAGATGTAGCCAAAGTAAGAACTAGCCGGATGGTGCAAGGTTTCACCACTAGACCAAATGTATCAAAATATTCTACAATGGGTGTTTGAGTAAATCCCTGAGCCACTAAGTGGGATTTAAATCTGTCAATGAAGCCATTTGGTTTGTATTTAGCCTTATAAACCCAATGACAACCAACAATTGTCGCACCATGAAGTGTAGAAACAACAGAACAACTATTATTTTTCATGAGAGCACTATATTTAGACTGCATGGTTGCAGCCTATGATAAATGCATAACAACCTGAGCATAGTTATGTGGTTCCAATTTTTTTTTAAGTGAGAAAGGATTTTTTCTTGTAAATTCAAGATTTTTCTTGAGTAGTCATAGAATTTATATTCTGTGGAGGTAGTTTAGTTGAGGCTACAACAGGGGAGGAAGTAAAGGAACCTGAATTGGGGGTGGCAGGGGTTCCAAAGACGGGTTAGGAACCAATGGATGGGAGGTCGGGAATGGTACTGAAAAGGGTGAAAAGCTTGAGTGATGATGTTATTGATAGTTTCAAAAGCTGGAGGAGTAAAAGAAGAAGGGAAAGGAAAATCATTCTCATGAAATAAAACATGACGAGAAATATACAAACAACCAGTGAGGGAATCAAGATAGATATATGTTGGAATCTCGCGATAAGAAAATGCAGTGAAAAAAAAATATTTAACTCTGAATTGCATCAAGATCCAAGCGGTTAAATGAAACTAAACAATGAATCAAGGAAATCTGATGAAACTAAACAATGAATCAAGGAAATCCAGATCTTACCTCTTATAGACCGAATCCTTTTCAACTAGTGATTAGTACCCAAATAGTGCAATTTTTGGCCTTGTTTATAAATGAGTTTTATCGCTTTTTGCGTACTAATCGACTTCAATAACTCAATTGATATATTGGGTCCCGGTTTTATTACCGATCACATTTTTTTGTAGCTATTTTTAGTAGTTTTGCAGATCAAATACCTCATAATTATTCAATTCGATTCAAACACGATGAACCCAAGCCGAATTTGAAGATGCAAGGTCGAATAAAAGGAATTTTGGAGCAAAAACATTGAAGAACTTGTAGAAATTTTGCGGGGGTTGCAAAAGTTTGCAGCTGCAAATTCCAGCAGATTGCGAAAATACCTCCCATAATTCACTAGTCGATTCAAACACGCAGACCTAAGCCGGGTCGAAGGTGCAAGAGGTAGAATCGAGAGGAATTTGGAGCAAAAACATTTGAAGAAGGAGCTATAGAAATTTTACGGGGTTGCGAGAGTTTGCAACTTGCAAATTCGTAAGTTCACGAAATTTGTAACCCCTACGAACCTTTGCCCACCTCACCGCTTTTTGGCCTTTTGGTGGTTTTATACAAGTTGCCCTCATATAATTTTGGTTTTAAAACATTTTTTTAATTTCCTTATCTGAGCACCTATGGCTAAGTCTTCTTGTAATCAAATCAACTTTTTGTCCTCCATCAATCGATCAAGAAATTGGGCGCGGCTTCCTCTCCCTCTGTTGTTGAGTGATTTTCTCTTCTTCTCCCTTCACTTTGCCTTGCACTTTCTTGTAGCCAAACCCCTTGATGATGACAATCAAGGGATGCTTGGCCTAAATCCTGAATCTTAGGGAAGGCCAGTACGAATCTTTGATTTTTTGGCTTAGTTGCATGTTCTCATGTACTCTTAGTATAATAATATTTAAGGGTGTTTGGTACCCTAGCCTCATAGTAGGTTAAAATCTCTTAAGCATGCTCTCATAATGTGTACTTGTAAGCTTTTTAGGGTTTAATGGATGCTTTCACTAGATCCATTGAGGCCTAGTTAGTTGTCTCCTATTAGTTATTATAGGGTGGGTTTTGAGATGTGTTTTTTTCATTTGCTAGGAGTTTATACCTAGTAAATGCTGCATCTTTCAAAAGAAACTCTTAGGAGTTTAAGTTTTAAATCTAAATGAAGTTCCGGTTTGGGAAATGACTATATGTCCTTATACAATCACCTGAGAAATAGCATTTATGTTAACACTAGAAGACCTATTAGCCCGGTGGCCTAGACTTCAAGGATTTCTCTTAACTTTTTACATCAATTATTTTAGTCTTCAACCATTCACACAAATTGTTTTCCACAAACCTTATAAATCCAATTAGAAAACAACATTTTCAATGCACTGTAACTCTTCTCTCACGAAGAAAACCCATCCCTGTGTTCGACCCTAGAGCATATCTGCGTTGGCTTTGCTCGTCGGTAGTAAAGATCCTTGGTTATAAATTTTGTTCATTTAGACACCTACTTAGCTAAACAGATCAAAATGGTGCCGTTGCCGGGGATGGTGCCCTAGTGAGAAAGAAAAACAGTGAACTTGTGATTCACATCACAAGTTTTGGTGCAATCTCATTTCTTTTTTATCTTATAATTTTTTCCCCACTTGCAGTTCACTGCAGGGGGGATTTCAAAAGTTCACTGCAGGGAGTTTGAAAACTTCACTATGCAGATTGTACCCCTTGTTTCGATTTTATCTAACCATAACCTTTTTGTTAGTCTTGTTTTTGTTGGTTTCTCGCTTGTGGTGTGTTAATGAAACACGGTGGGACGAAACATTGCGGGGCGGATTGGAAGGCTAGGTGCTTCCAGATGAACAAGTGTGAGTTGGCACCGCAAACCAATCAGATGGAGACCCCCACGAAGCAGTGAGCCAGCGGGGGGTTCATTGTGAACCTGATGCATATAGATGATGAGGATCATACGAGGGGTGGGTGCACCCTCATGCATTATACCCACCACATGAGAGGATCTTGGCGGTGAGACCTTATTTGGGTACCCCACCATCCCGACTTTTCATGGTATGGAAAGCGAAAATCCATACATCGGGATTTGGGGTTTCTTACTTTCAAAGGGTGCATTGTAACATGGACTTTTTCGGCTAGAAAGCCTTCCCTTTGACCCTTAAGATAAAGCCAGAAATTTGACAGTCCCACTTTAAGACCAGGACCATGAGGCTGAGGTGGCTGCGACGGAAATTTTTAAAGTTCTTGGTGCCCATAAGATAACAACTTGAAAAGGAAAATCCACCTTTGCAGCTCATGACGGTGAAATTTTATCAATCTTTAGGAAAGGTATCAAGACCATCGGAGCATGCCTCGCTATGGCTTTGATACATGGATGCTATGAATCCATTTCTATGATGGAATGTCCCTTCCATGAAGCAACTCTTGGAAGCCATGTGTGGAGGACTTCCTCGTAAAAATCTGATGAAGCTATGGACTTCCTTAGCTTTCGTGTTGAAACCTCAAAGTTAGGATGGCCAGAGACAGGAGGTAGAGAGAATGAAATCAACAGTAAACCTGAGGGGAGGCATTTATTCACTGACGGAGGATGTGGAACTAAAGGCTAAGTTGTCCACCCTGAACAGAAGGATGGAAGAACTTGAAGGAGAGCCACCAAGAATGCAGGCGGACAGATAGGGCATCTATGCCTAGGCCCAACCATGTTTGATTGTCGATCTTCCGGTCGTGAGGAGGCATTGTCAATTTCCCCCTCGGTAAAGGGATTTGATGGTTGAAAATGCCAGTATTTGTGGGCCAAATAGGCCTGTGAGTGCCCAGTATGGTGACACTTATAATCCCAAGTGGAAGAACCACTGACCTAACTTTGGAAGCACAAGCCTCCTGTATATGTTCCCAGGGGCACGTCGCGGCCTTGATATAGGTCCACCCTCTCTCGGTGCGCGGCCACCAACCTCATCACTGTGGGCAAGCATATCATGATTGAGCAAAGGTGGTGCAGAGATTTTGTAGAAAGGGCAAAACTATCAATGCAGTTAACCAAGAATAGAAAATGTAAAGCTCCATGGACAAAAGAATTGATGGAAAGCTTCACAAGCACAAATCAAAATTGATACCATACGGTCATCCGTCGAGTAGCTTGAACAATCAGCCCACGAGTACTAGAGAAGGTTCCCTCCCAGACACTACAATCTAAGAAGTGCATGAACTAAGCTTTGTTGAGCTGCGAAAGAATGGATGAAGTGTAGGCCATTATCACTTTGAGGTGGTAAGGAAGTGAAGCGATGATACTGAAGGCTGCGGGAAAAACCAAAACGAGGAAGTGGGTCCCGAACACATATTCATCAAGAGTTTGATGAAAGCCTCTGTATTCCCCAACACTTCCACCCCCAAGCACTAGGCAAAGAGGCTTGCTTCTAAGCAAAGGCATCTGGAAGTCTTGAGGTAGGTGGTGGTATCCAACTTTGCTTGATATGATCCAAACGAGGTTTCCAAGCTATCTTCTCAATTTCCACAAAGGCCTTCTGTTGAACAAGTCAGCTCTATCATCCGATTACGAAGCCTTATTTGAAATACAATGATCCAGAATCCCCACCATCTCAGTCAACATTAGAGGGACTGCTTGGAAGACGAAGCCTTGCTAGATTTGGGAGCCGAGTGTCAACCCTCGCATTACTCGATATACAAGCGATTTAGGTTTAGGGGAGCTAAAGTCTACCAATATCACCTTATCCTTAGCAGATCGATCAGTAAAAATACCAAAGGGGATAGTTGAGGATGTCTTGGTAAAGGTAGATAATTTCTATTATCCGGTGGATTTTGTGGTTCTTGATACCGGCTAATGGCGACACTTACCAGTGCCGTCGTATGGGAGGCCATTTTAGCACAACTAATGCATATAATCAACTCTGGAATGGGGTTATGCGGCTCACCTTGGCAGCATGACTTTGGAGCTCAACATTTTCACTTAAGTAGCATGAGGATCGCTAGCTGAGGATAAGGACGAAGTCGGGAGAAGTGCACTTTAAGTGGCATGGCGAAGGAAACCGGTGTTCATGTTTGCAAGAAGAATTAATAGAAACTAAGAATGATTGATGAAGGGATTATTGCATCGATCCCCCTTCCTCCATGTCTGTCATGGCACCAGCTTACTTTGATACCCTCAGGTCTCTTCCAGCTCACAACATCAGGTACCTCGAGCTCGATGCCTGCGCCCCTCTGGGCCTGCGAGCCCCGTACCATTTGCTCGAGTCCCCGGATATACTGATGAGCACTCTGCAGCGATTACATTACCCTCTGCGCGGGGACTTCTGAAATCTTGTGATAGTCCGCGTTGTCGATACTACGACTTCATTTGCGACCTCCACAGGCCACACTTGCGAGGAGGATGACCGCATTGAGACTCTGAGTGACACGAAATCGAGGCCGACCTCATGCATTTACAAAGCCTTGGGCCTCGGTTGTCTCTACGCATTACCCTGCGCGCCTCCGATATCCCTCCCCTGGTAGGATCATCTCCTCCACCATCGGCCCCTACAGCTTCCTTGGATGTGTTGGCAGCTGCAGCAGCATCAGCTACTTCACCAGTAGCACCTCAGCCTGCCCAGGCTGAGGATGATCCTTCTCCAGCCACCACCGATTGAGGAGGTACCACTTCCCCCACTAACTTTCTCATTCCGTTGCCGGGACAGTTAGTGTTGGAAGTGATGTTCATACTTTTGATTTTAGTTTTACTTGTACCACATGCTTAGCAAAGCCCATTTTTGTTTATGGAGAGCTTCTTTGTTACCTTCTTTTTACAAAAGTCGAAAATTTTATAAAATTCACCTTGATATATATATATATATATATATATATATATATATATATATATATATATATATATATAATACAAATCTATTTTTTCTACTTTTGCATCTCATTTTGGCCCTGTTATTTATGGTTTTGCCTTTCTGTAAATTGAAAAATTGAAATAACTATGTGATACCAAATGCTAGAATGGTTCCATGCTGATTACAGGTTATTGGTGGATGACCCTGGTAATTACCCCCTGTCTTCCACCATTCTCTAGCCACACACACGGTTCACATTTAGTTTTCATCAATGGGCTAAGAAGTTGCTTTCTCCTTTTACTTTACAAAACCGGCCTTAGCATGGTTGACGACCCATAATAGATTAGAGTTCCTTAAAAAAGAAGGCCAATGAGTCTTCCAAAGGAAAAAGAAAAGAAAAGAGGCAAGTAAAGCGCGTCCTTTGTATGAAACCCCGGCCCAGCGGTCAGGGTCAATGACCTTTAAAACGTTGCCCTAAACCGACTGGTTGGGAGTCACCGACTTAGTCCTCGCTACATGGGTGGATGGAGTGGGTTGCTTGAGTTGTAGGTCTTTGGGTTCTCGAAATCATTCGAAGTCTGGGGTGAAACTTGAAGAGTTAATGGTGAAGATCCTTATGGCTTGAGTTACCCCTAAACCTTATGGTGGTTGGAAGTCGCCAGTGATCCCGTTAGGACTTTGGTAAGTCGAGTTTCAGCATTGCACCTACCAATACAATAGAAGTATGAAATAAGTGTGGAATGAATCTATTTAGGTTGTTCAATGATGCGGGGCATTGGTAGTAGTTTGGTTGGGGAAGTAAGCTTATGACTTATTGGGCTGGCCCAGTCACCTAAACACTTAGATTGTGGTGGAAATTTAGGCTGATTCCTTGGAATAGTGTTGCCTGAAGAGCTTGCTGTATGGCATTTGTTCTCCTAAGTACGGTCTTTATCCCCGAGTCCCCGATTTATCATGCGATGGATTTGGGCATTATTAGCACACACTTTTTGAGCAGATAGTCCATTTTAAAAACTATATCCATAGTCTTCCTCTTTATCGTTTGCTAAGGATTGCAATGTCTCGGTTGGAAGTGATTAGTACCCCGAATGAGTGCAATTTGTTATTTTATAGAAGGAATTATTGTCTTGCTTTGCGTACTAATGACTTGATAACTCAATTATACATTAGGTCAGGCTTTGTTACTAATCGCATTTTTTTGTAGCTATTTTTGTAGTAGTTTTGTAGGTCAAATACCTCCTTAATTCTTCAATTGATTCAAACACATTAACTGACCGGTCGAGATCACAAAGGTCGAATCAGAGGAATTTTGGAGCAAAAACATTGAAGAGAAGGAGCTTGTAGAAATTTTTGCAAGGTTGCAAAAGTTTGCAACCTGCAAATTTCGTAGGTTGCGAAATTTCGCAACCTACGAAATATTCGCAACCTTCGAACACTACTCACCTCACCGCTTTTTGACCCGCCTTTTGGTGGTTTTATACAAGTTTGCCCTCATGTAATTTTGGTTTTTTAAAACATTTTTTTAATTTCCTTATACTGAGCACCTATATAAGCTAAGTACTGCTTGTAATCAAATCAACTTTTGTCACTCCATCATTAATCAAAATTAGGCATGAAACTTCTCTCCTCTCTTTGTTGAGTGATTTTCTCTTCTTCTCATTCACTTTCTTGCACTTTCTTGTTGTAGACACCCACTTGATGATGACAAATCCAGGGATGCTTGAAAACTAAAACCCCAGATCCTTGAGGGAGGCCACTAGTGCTTATTTTGGAGCTTATTTGCATGTTCTCATGCTCTTCATGTGCTTATGTATTTAAGGGATTATTTGGTGCCCTACTTCGCATAGGTTAAATCTCTTAAGCATGCTCTCCCAATGTGCCAGCAGGCTTTTTTGGGTTCGGTGGATACTTTCACTTTGAGATCCCGCGATCTGATTAGTTGTCTCCTATTAGTTATTGTAGAGATTTAGGTTTTGGGGATGTGTGTTTTCACTGCTAGGGACATTTATGCCATCTTTCAAAAGGAAAACTCTTAGGGTTTAGGTTTAAAAGCTAAATGAAGATCCAGTTCGGGAAATGACTATATGTCATGCTCCCCAACGCGAGGAAATAGACCCGAGCATATGTTGGTTAACCTAGAACCCTTAGCCCAGTGGCCCGAGACTTCAAGGATTTCTGTTAACTTGTTACATCAGTTATTTTAGTCTTCAACCATTCACACACACTGTTTTCCACAAACCCTATAAATCCAATGAGAAAACACCATTTTCAATGCATTGTAACTCTTCTCTCTGAAACCCATCCTTGTGTTCGGCCACAGAGCCCTTTATGCGATGACACACTACGTGGTAGTAAATCCTAGGTTATAAATTTTGTTGATTCCGAACCTATAAAACTAAACGAATCAACTAGGTAGATTTGGCGAGTCACACATTTAAAACCACAGGCAGAACTCCTTATGGGGCTTGATCCAATAGCAGAGCGAGGCAGTGTGTAAAAACGCCCTCCTAAGTGTCCACGAATGACCCCAATGGATGGGATGGATGTGCGCACCTTATGATGGGTCTTTGTCTAAGGCCAAAAGAACACCCCTTAAAGTGTCTTTAACGAAAACTCTAGAAAGAATTCTCTCTCCAGAAGCACCCACTTCAAGAACCACACCTTTTAGATGATAAACCCCATATTTATAATATAAGCCTCCCCCAGACCCTTTTATTAAAACGAATTTAAACCAAATTTCATTAACTATTAATGAAAACTGACCCAGGCTTGGGCGGAGCTTAATCATGGGCTAAAGAGCCTTTCTAACATCCCATTATAGCTCATTCTTATGTGAAGCCCTATAGGTTCTCAATGTTAGCGGTGGGACCAAATCATATTCTAAGCCCACTGAGTTATAATTGGTCTCTATTGAGACATTATAACTACCCAAAATCAAAGTGAATTAGATTACTCAAAAACCTTACCATAGTATGATGTGGTCCTTTGTCACACGATGTCTCGATTAAGCACAAAGCATGGATGAAGTCATCTTTATACAACGAATTGTTTCTTGATTCTCATTGAAATGACTAAACAAATGATATTGATATCCTATCAATCTCACATTCGAGTACGGCCATTACATTTCTCGAGTCTCACTTATCAAGAGGCCAATAGACATCTCCTCAATTAAGGAATGGGATAAAGTCCTTCACTGTACTCACATTCCTCCATGATTCATACGGCTGCTTTGTATTACCATCCTGTTAAGTTAAGTCGTTGAGCTACGTCAAGACGAGTTCCTCATGTAGGAATCTTATGGTGAATTCAGGTCGAAGGACTCAAATACCACTCATATTGAGAATTATTGATGACATAATCCATGTAGTATTTCTATATAGTGGTCGATCCAATAACATGAACTTAACATGTATTTATATGCAGGAGTAACGTAATCTTATGTTCATGGCCAGGAAAAATGCTTGGTATTTTCTCGAGAAAACATAATAATCTTACTTCATTATTATTCCCATAATATTGATCGACTATGGACTATTTAAGATAATTCTGTGCCCCTGGGTTTACTATCAAGTCACATACTTAGTGACCTCATGATCAACTATTGAAGGATCTGATTTTATCAAGTTAAACCACAATTTAAATAACAAGATAAAATGATAAATACCTCTATGTATATAAACATATAATGACAATGCCAGCCCCATTCTGCCACTAGGCTAGAGCATATCACTAACAATCTTCCACTTGCCCTAAGCCCAATCAAGCATAAATTGAATGCCTATCGATCTAGTATGACTATCATGCTTTGATTGTGGAAGGTTCGTCGAAAAGGATCCCAACAACATTGTCATAGTAGCCAGACTTTCTACATATCTTAACATCTCCTCTCTCAATGATCTCACACGAATGAGGTGGAAGCCTAGTAGCATGTGTTTGGATCGGCGATGTGATCTGTGGTGTCCTTCGGCTTGAAGCGATAGCCATTATTGTCACAATGGGCGTCTCTGGGTTTGTAATGCTAGGAACAGCACAGTCTAAAAATAAAGGAAATTTTGATCAAAGCCTCCTTAAGCATCGAGGCAGCTGTGTACTCAACTCTGTAGCAGAATCGTTGATATATAGTGGAACTTCTGTTTCATTTACCTCCATTAAAAAAACACAAAACCAAATTGCGATCTAAAGTCATCGGTATAACCACTTATAACTAGCTTGCCTTCTCGTCCACCATAGATCAAAAAAATATCCTTAATTCTTCTCAAGTACTTAAGGATATTCTTGAAAATTCACTATCCGATGACATTCTACTGGGATCACATTGGAATCTACTTGCCATGCTTAAGGCATAGGAGACATTAGGTCAGGTGCGAAGCATAATACATGATAGAACCAATAAGCCGGCATATGGGATTTATCATCGCTCTCTCTCATCCTTCATGGATTGGACATTGAGACTTGCGAGCTTAATGCCATGAGACATTGTAAGAAACCTCTTGGAATCTTGCATGCTAAACCTCTTTGCTTTGTCTAGTACCCACTTTGACCAGGCCAAAATGTCATTGAGATCCTATCTATAAATCTTCATGCCTAGGATGTAGGCGGCTTCGCCTAAGTCTTTCATTGAAAAACATTTCCCTAACCGAGACACCAGCCACTCTGTGGGTAGGGATGTCATTTCCAATGGGTCGAATGTAAATCCACATATAGCACTAAGAAGAAAATTGCACTCCCGCTAACCCTCTTATATACACAAGGCTCATCTTGTTTTCATAAGCCAATCTTTGCCCGGCCTCATCAAAGCAGGGTCCGACCGTGAAGCTGCTAATCGAGGAAATGGATTTAAAACACACTCTATTAAGGATACTTAGGATCAACAAAACCCTCGGGTTGTGTCATGTACACATCCTACAGTAAGTTTCCATTAAAGCGCTGTTTTTGACATCCATTGCCAAATCTAGTAATCGCAAATGCGCATCGATGCCAAGAAGAATTCTAATAGACTTAAGCATAGCAGCGAAGGTGAAAAGGTCTCATCTTAGTCAATACCGGGGAGTTTGTTTGAAACCTTTGCAAACGTCGATACTTGAAGGTCATATCATGTTTGATCTTATGAACCCATTTACAACCAATGACATAGTACCTCAGAATGGATCATTCAAATTTAGAGCACGGATTTATACGTACGTTGATTGCATCTACGGACTTCGGCTTGAAGCCATTTTTTCCAGACTTTGGGCTCCATCATTTGCCTCTGTGAGCCAATTTATTAAGATCATCTTAATCCTGGCTCTATGGTTTTGTCGTCCAGTGCAGAAATCCATATCTCTTAGGCTCATGATGAATCCTACTGGACCTTCGTGGGCCTTGTGCAGAAGATGTTGACTCAACAACTGGTTGTGAGTCTTATAGAATTTCCATGGAAGACTTGGTGGCAATTGGTGGTTCTTGAACTTCTTCAAGAGATGTCTTACTCCCACTGACTCTTTTGGAAATGAACTCTCTTTCTAAAAAGACTCCATTATGAGCAACAAACACTTTGTTCTCAGATAGGATGTAAAAGTAGTACCCTTTGTTTCCTTTGGATTCCCATAAATAAGCATATTAGATTTGGATGCTGGCTTATGAAGCACGACGCTTTACATCGCTTCACAGCCCCAAATCTTGAGAAAAGACAAACCAGGACGCTTTCCTTTCCACAACTCATATGGTGTTTTCTCAACCGCTTTCTATGGAATTCTATTCAATAGGAACGCAGCTGTCTCTAATGCATATCCCCAGAAGGATATTGGAAGATCTGTTCGACTCATCATAGATCGAACCATATCTAATAAAGTTCTATTTCTACTTTCAGATACACCATTACATTGTGGTGTTCCAAGTGGAGTTAGTTGTGAGACTATCCCATAATCCTTAGGATGATCATCAAAATTTTGGCTTAAATATTCACCACCTCGATCAGATTGAAGTGTTTTGATATTCTTTCCAAGCCGATTCTTTACTTCATTCTTGAATAATTTGAACTTTTCAAATGATTCAGACCATGCTGTTAGTAGATGTAACCATATCTACCAAAGTCCTTCGGTAAGTAATGGCGTGCGATAACCTCCTCTTGCTTGAACTTATTGGTCTAAGAACATGCGTATGTATATAAGGCCCAATAAGTCACTAACCCTCTCACTGTGTCTAGCAAAAAGAGCCTTGGTCATTTTGCCTAATAAACAAGATTCACATGTTTCAAATGACTCTAAGCCAAATGAATGTATTAGCCCATCTTAATGGAGCTTCAAGATGCGTTTCTCATTGACATGGCCCAAACGACAATGCCAAAAGTAGGTTGGATTCAAGTCATTGGACTTGAACCTTCAGTATTAATGTTATGATGGGCTTCGTTGTTCCAAGTTTAGGAACATAGAGACCATTAGATAAATGTTCAAACATTCAAACTTGTGCCTCATTAAGCATACCATATCTACTAAAGTCATCGGTAAAAGTAATGAAGCATCGATAACCTCTAGCAATTGAGTTTATTGGTCCACAAACATCCTGTGATGTATAAGGCTCAATAAGTCACTAGCTCTCTTAATCGTGTCCAAAGAAAGGAGCCTTGGTCATTTTTCCTAGTGTCATCACATCATGTTTCAAATGACTCTAAGCTAAATGAATGTATTAGCCCATCTTGATGGAGTTTCAAGATGCGTTTCTCATTGACATGGCTAAAACGACAATGCTAAAAGTATGTTGGATTCAAGTCATTGAACTTGAACCTCTTAGTATCGATGTTAGATTTGGTCATTGCTCCAAGTTTAGAACGTAGAGACCATTAGATAAATGAGACCCCATAAAAAAAAAAAAAAAAAAAATGTCCGCATTATAGATGGAGAAAATATTAATTTTAATAATAAAGTGTAATCCATCCCCTGCCTAAACAAGAACCGAATAATGTTCGTCACGCCAGACACATAATAAAAATTCTTTAATTGAAAACAAGTCCACTGTGCAAAGTCAAATCATAAATTTACAAATCTAATGCAACAACTCTTGCTCCATTCCCCACTCATAGGTCCACTTCGCCTTTAGCCAATGATCTACTGCTTCGTAGGCCCTGCACATTTACAAAAATGTGAGATCCACATCTAGTATCTAATACCCATGAAGCAGAAGTAGACAAATTGACTTCTATAACATAAATACCTGAAGTGGTAGCCTCGCTACTCTTCTTTTTCTTCAGATCTTCCAAGTAGAGCTTACAATTCCTCTTCTAATGACCTTGTTCATTACAGAAGAAGCAAACTCTCTCCTTGGGCGGCTTTGGCTTCTAGCCTTAGGCTTGACCGCCCTTGCCTTCTTGGCCTTATTGTTTTCTACTTCTTTCTTTCTTTTTCTATGCCTTCCCCTTATGAACCATAAGCACCTGGATTGATTTGTCTTTTGAATGTTCATCTCAACATTCTTAACATCCCATGTAACTCAAAGAATAGATTTCTCCATATGGTGCATATTGTAGTTCATAACAAATTGATCATAAGATTCGTGTAATGAACCTAGAATCGATCAAGAGGCTAACTCATGACTAATGTGATACCGTTTTTCTGCATTGCCGGGACGACAGACCCTTCACCTTTAGCACATGTGCACTTACCGGCGCCAGAGTCATCTTGCATGCATTCAATGCTTTGGTGGTTGTAAACCTTTCTTGACATGCTTGCTCTTGAAACATTCCCTTGAGATGCACCATCATATCAAATGCCTCCATTTCCTCAAATTGCTTCTGAAGCTCAAAGTTCATGGTTGTAAGCATAAGTCAGGTTACATCCACAGAGTCATTCAAATGCTTACTATACGCATCCCTTTCGGCTCGTGGGGCATTGTTAGCAAGAGGTTCATTAGGGATTTCATTATCAAGAACATAAGATCTTCCGGGCTTGTTTAAGGACAATCCTCAAATTTCGACCAATAGAAGTTCATTCCATTAAGTTTTTCCTCTCTTTCGCGACGTATCGCAGAGTAAATGTCGATGTATTGTTTGATGCCATTAGTCTACATACAAAAATATGCAAAGCTTTTAATAAATGAGGTCTTTAATACTCTACTCAAAATTAATAACTTTAATTAACATAGAAACAATTCATAGTTTCAAGGCGAAATCCACGTTGACTTAAATTCAAGCTTAGCTTTGGCATAACACTTAAACTTGCTTAACTAGGTAGAAACTCTTTCCTTCTTATGCCTCTTAGGCCCAAACCGTTATGATAGCCTAGTTAAGTCTAACTATACTCAATCTTATGGATATCACCATTATCCATCATGTCTTCCTACATAGCCTAATACACTCGCTTTAGCGTAAACTATATTAAGAAGATCATATTGACAAGTGTTAAATTATGGAAGGCATTTTATGACTTAATATTTTATGATGAAATTATCAAGTTGTTAGGCAAACTTTATAAACATATACATGCATCACATACAAGCATATTAATAAGCATAAATGTAAACATGACATGTCATGGCCCATTTCCTAAGGTGATCTCCATAAGCCAATATGGAGATGCAGGATTACCTTTTACCAATACCTTAGCTTTATGGACTTGTCTCCAAGAACGAACGGGCCTCCATTCTTCTCGCTCTTCTTCTCATTACAAGCAAGTAATAATTGTATGCTATTTTATGCTAAAATAATAAAAAGAGACACACATGTTGTGTCAATAAAAACAACGACACCCAGGTGTTTGCCTTTTGTTATATAGACTAAACCTCTCAATTTAACACCTTTACAGGAGTCTTACAACTGTCCTGTGGCCATGTCAAATTGGATTGGAGTTTCTTTAAAATGAATAAAACTTGTTTAATGTTCTGGAATTATGAATGGGTTTAGTCTATGACACTGCAAGTGCACACGTCATACAAGTAGTAAAAAAAATGGTTGTAAGTCCAGATATCATTCCCACAGAGATTGACTTGGATTCTCAAAACCAACTACCCCAACTACTTAAGATCCATACTATCTGAACCTTAATGATAAAGTTTATCAAATAAAGATTAAAGGATAATTGTCTTAAAGATAACATAGAGAACTTAGGACATTAAAAATAAGTTAATGAACTTATATACACTATGATCAGTTGGACTGAATCGATTCTCTGTAAAAATGAACACTAGTAAGGAAATGCTGTGAAACAGACAATTTATGCATTTTATCCCATTTAAAACTCTGTCCTAAATTTGGATCTGGATTTGTCAAAAATGTCTGATATTGCAAGTTGGATTTCTCCTTTTATTTACCAATTAAATATCCCTATTTCTCTCGAAGACAGGGGTTTAATCAACTACTTGTATTCAACATATTCTTTACAAGATTTGGGTATTTTTCTTTCTCAATACTTCTCATACCCATTTCTTGAGACTATAGATTTCTTACTTCCCAAATCAAGGTTGTTGCAAGACTTCTACAACTTAATTGATGACTCATCCTTTAAATCTAATGGATACTTCCCTTCCCTTGATTAGATCTCAGCTAATACATAGGATCCTTCCAACATATTAAGGTGAAATCTCTGATAATTTAAATTGATAAATAATCCCCTCCAACATCAATTATGAGTGAATTGGGAATTTATCTAAGTGAACTCTCAAAGCTCAGTAGTTCTTCAATAATGGTCCAACATACCCACAATTAGAACGTTCCTAACTCTCAGGAATCGCCATCTCTGTGTCACTCAAAGGGCATCTTGGAAATTAGAGCAGGATACAATCCTTGGACGGGTATTCAAAACTACTATTGGGAACAATTTCATGAAAAAAAAACACATCAATCAAATAAATCCTCCCCAAATTCCAGGTACTTCCTTCTAATTTATGCAGGAAAGACTATAACTAACAATAAATTCAAACTAGTGGAAGCTGCGCTTCTAAAAACTGCATTACAATATATAATGGAGCATTGATCAATTATACCCACTGCAATTGCAATAAATTGAGAAGAAACGAATTCTAGAAATTGTCTAGACTTCATCAAACTCAAGCAATAATTTGTAAAGAAAGTGAAACATTGCATCCAGCTTCAACATTCTAACAGATTGCTGTTTCAGATCCAAAGAAAATAAAGAAAAGAAAAGAGAAAAAAAATCTATTCTAAAATATACAGTGAGTTTTCTTCTTCCCTCGTTCTGGGTTCCCAAAAAGAAAAGCTAACTTTACTAAAAATGTGTACGCCTATTTATAACTTTCAGAAATTGGGCCTGATTCCAAGGCTCCGGGTGGATTTCCCTAAAATCAATGGCTCAGCTCACTGTTTTAGGCCGCGACTTCAAAAGCTTGTCACGACGTAAAATTCTTGTCTGGTTTGTTCAATCTATCGTGACCGCAGGAATCAAGGTAAACTCTTCTTTCTCGTTTTAAATCGGCCGAGTTACACTTGCTTTTGTTGCGACTTGTTTCTTCACTTGGAAGTTGATTAGTGGTCGCGACATGAATTTTGTGTCGTGACTATGTTAGTTGTGAACATTGAGAATTCTAGTTGCGACCTCATTTTTCTTGTTTCCAGGAATCGGTGTCGGGACCTCAATTCGATGTCGTAACCTCTTTTCTGTTGCGACGTAATTCAATTATCTTTCTCTCTCCAGCCTTCAAGGTGTCGTGACTCCAAAAACCGCCGGTTCGTTTGTTTTCTTGTCGTTGTGGAATTTAGGTCGCGACTAAGTATTTTCTTTAATCAACAAATTCCGTCGTGAATCCATTCCTTCTTCCTATTCAAATAAGAACCTCATTTCTCGGCCTTCAATTCCTTCAATTTTTCTATTTCTGGTCGCGATGTCACTATTCTACTATGTTTTGGAATATATGTCGCAACCTCGATTTGATTTCACGACATTAGTTCCTGTTGCCAATTATGTTGATCTTTGTTGCGACCATGTTTTTATGACCCTTCAATAAATTCATGTCACAATGTACTTCAGTTTCCATGTCACACCTACCAAACATTGTTTTCATCGCATTCTATGTCGCGACCTCATTTATGTTGTCAGCCACTGATCCTTGGTTACAACTCCCCTTCTCATGTTGCGAGTTAAAATTGTTTGTCTTTTCATTGTCTTGTCTGGACATGGGATTTAGGTCGTGACCTAATTGTTTCTTTCCTGTTAAATTATGTTGTGACCTTTAAAAGTATGTCGCGACTTCACTCCCGCCTCCCGTCAGAATCCTCACTTTTAGTTGCTAAATATTTTTAATCGTACAATCTCATTCTTTATTTCCAGAAAACTGGTCGCTGACATTATTTCTCTCACGACCAACATATCTTCTTGTGTCGCGCATCTTCAAAACTGTGTCGCAACATTATCTTCTTTGGAAGTCCCTCCTGTCTTGGTCTAGGCAAGTGTTCTTCTGTCGCAGCTGCTTTTATTTGGCTTGCCATCACTTCTAGTCGTGACCTGCATTCTTTGTCGCTACCTCAACTGGGCTCTTGATTCATTTCACTTCTTATTTTTGCTGGAATTTTCATTTTTGCTTTAAATTTTTGCAAAATATAAATTTGGTAAATAGCACATATTTCTGCATAAAAATAGGCAATTATATTGTAAGAAAAATAAAAAAAATGGACTCAAAATTCAATGAGTTTTTTACTCATCAAATTCCCCAAAACTTAAAATTTTGCTTGTCCCTGCCAAAGAAAAGAAGGATTTTAATTTGTCCTAAACAATTGAACTTTTATTTTGGAAGACATTTTTCTATTCTTACAAACATTAATCTTCTCTTATTCCACCCTTTGACTTGAAATATGAATTGCAATTATTTTCAAACTTCGGGCCAATCGAGAAAAAGGAATGGTTTCAACCTCTATCACAAACTGATGAAGGCTAAATGAAAATAGTTCAGTCAATAAATCTTGTTCTGTGAGTGTGTGTAGGTCTTCTTTTCTTTTCATCTTTTTGTTGAATTAGTTTATCTTCTGGGATCTCCTTAGAACATTAGTCAAAAGTCCCATATGCTTGTTTTTCATATTGATCTCCACTAATGTAGGTAAATTCAACCTTTAAGATCAAATAGGTCTTTTAGTCTTATAATGTTAGGCTTGGGTAATTGGGTGGACAATTGGAAAATTTAGACTGCAAATTACTCAGATTCCACTTTTCCTTTCGAACAATAAACTCCCCCCAAACTCGCCTTGTACATTATCTTGATATCAGGCTCCTTTGGTTGACACCTTCAACTTATCGCCGCTTTTAATGAACTTTTCATTTCTCTTTTATTTTCAAAGAATTGAATAGTGCAAGGTTTTCTCTTTTTTAGGCTTTCTTATCACTCTTAGAGAACTTTGGCTGGGGCAAACTCCCGTACTCGCCGACATTAGGTACTAGGTGTTGAAACACCCCTTTGAGCTTAATTGTTCAAGAGAGATAGGCCACAAGGCAAAACTTCTTCCTTTTTCAACTTTTTCTCCTTTATATCTAGTTTTTCAATTTATTTTTCTTCATCCCTCCTTGTAATCCAATAGAAATATATTCCCCCAAACTTGTTTCTTTATGCACAGTAAACATCCTTATTATGAAAACTGAGTAATTTGGGGTTCTTTGCTGCAGGATTAGTGTGTGAGGGATTTGTGTTTCTAATTGCCGCTATTTCCAGTTAAATTAGGCATTTTTGGCTCAAAGCATGGAAACTAGAGGTATGCTCTTTGCATATAATGAGGGTAGGTCAGAAAAAGGTTCAAACTTCCAAAGATGGCCTCTACTTTCTACTCCTTGCTTAGTTGCTTTACCTAGATTTAGCCTAACTAATAATCTAACAAGTTCTAGGACCTTGTACCCTTGATTGTGAATCACCCAGAAGATGTTCCTAATCCCTCTTAAATTTTTAAGAATTTTCTTGACAATGTGCATTGTTTTTCCAAGATTTGTACTGACTCACTGTTTATACTCACAGCTTCAATCATCTTATTTGTTCTTTCAATTGTGTACTTTTTGCAAATTCTGCAATTTAAACCTGATTCAAACTAAAATTGCAACTTCTTATTTCAATTCACTAGTTCCTACTCTTATTTCTCTTATAATGTTGTTTTGGATTTAAACAGTGGTCATTGTGTCATTGTACTAATAAGGCTTGAATACATAGGTCGTTTCTTGCAAACAAACAATGAATGACACAAACAACATAATTCACTAAATTAGATCCATGCATCCAAAACAAATCACTTATTCAGCAATCAGAGTCCAATCAAGCATTTTACCAATGTATAAGTTCTGATTGCAAACTTATTGGAAGCAACAACACAATTCATCAATTCAGAAGAACACATCACAAGACATTTTCAATGAACCTTTCTTAATTTTTTTTTCTTTTTCTTTTATCAATCACAATTTGATCAAACAACTCATGCAATCAACATTTTCATACCAATTTAGTAATGTAATGAACACACTTTATTAAGCAATTGGAATCTCATTTATTCAATAAATTCAAATATCAAATATTCAATATTGCACAATCTGATCTCTCTAACTATACAAATACTAATTCAAAAATACAATTAGTACTGTATCAAATCCAGAGAGAAGTCTCTATTCCTTGATCTAACACCCCATGTCTTATCTAAAAAAAACTTCCTCCTAAAGGTTGTAGCTTCTGCTTTATTAGTTCCCCTGATCACGGATGTACGCAAGAAGAAGAGGTTGAAGCAAGGTCAGAGCAAGACCTTCACAGTGGCTGATGTATGAACCGACTCCACTAAGGCTGGCTCATCTCGCTCCTCTCGTCTCGAGTTCCTCCGATGATGGGAGTCCTCGGTTAACCCTTCTTTCAATTCCTTCCCATCATCCATCCTTCAACATAGAGCATCATTTGAATCATGACTGAATTGGTTTGTTTTCTGACTCCATTCACTCCATATGCTCTGCATTTGCACCTTTGGAACTTAACTTTTTCCTCATCCTCATTTTTCTTCATTTTCATTGTTTATTCTATCTGTGTTCTCCCATCCTTTTATAGTGACTTGGGTTCTCAAGGGAATGAAGAAGCCTTTAAATCTCTCTTTAATATTCCCAATAAAGAATTCAAGTAAAACTGTCAGGATCAAAGCACTCTGGGCTATTTCCAATAGGAGATTTTGGAGAAAATGAGGAAACCTTAAGGAAGTTTGAACGTTTTCCTTAAGAGGCATTGAATATCTTTGAATTCCTATTTCGAAAATATGCGACCTCAACTGGTTCCTCCAATTCCGGCTGGGTTTCTGGTTCTGCATTCATAACAATCTCAGTCGGAGGTTCCAGATGAACCTCCTCTACTCCTTCGCGATGTTCACTCATGAGTTCATCAATTATTCTGTTTAGGTCCGGAACAGGGATTTGGTTATCTGCCATGGGTGAGAATTAGGAATTGGCTCTGGTTATAGGGTTTTGGTAGTCAAAGAGAAAAAAGAAAGTGGAAAGTTGGGTGAAGATGCAACTGGATTGAATTTCTGGATGAAATTTGGCTATTCAGTTTTAGTCTTTATGATGAATGGGCTCAAGGTCATCATTGTCTTATGGGATGTCGCGACATGAATGCCTACGCTACAACACTAATTGCTAACACTTAATGTCCCAATTAAAGTTGCGACGCCCAAAATTAGAGGGTTCAAAACCTCAATTTATTGCATTTCGCATACCCCGATCGTGACCTGTACCTGTTTCACGCGACCTAAGTGGTCGTGACCAATAAAATGATGTCGCAACCTGATATTTCTTATTCTCTTGTTTTCCATTCAAAATAGGGTCGTGACCTCTAAAGTATGTCGCGACATGAGAAATTTTATGGTCTTCAGGAATAGTTCAATTTCATAAAAGACTGAAACAATAGACACAATTCAAACAAACAAAAATAATCAACCTTCATCATTCAAATATGCAACAAATCAACTCATGAAGCATCAGATTCACTATTAAATGAAAATAAAATCAAATTCCCCAAAACTTCAATCATTCATTCTCCCAAAATAATTAATATTAAACAGAGAGTATGGTACTTCCCCTTGTAGTTCATTGCTGCATATTCTATCTAAGAAATCCTTAGATCCTTCCATTATTCTCTTGTAGCTTTATTGTCCTGAAATTCAAACAACACACAAAATAAAGTAAAGAGTTTAAACCTAAAGGAAAGCAAAAGAATTCAAAATTAGCTACTTGAACTCATTCCAAAGAAATAAGATCAAACTAAAATAGTAAAAATAAAAGTCAAATGCCAAAAATAAATGAAAAATCATCTGGTTCCTCCCACAAGCTACTTCGCTTGAGTCCCACTGACTTGTCGCTATGAATTTCTTGTTTCAACAGTTTTCTTCCACTCATAACTAGGAATCAACCATATTTCTTCCATAATACTTCTTTAATCGCTGACCATTCACTTTAAACTCTTCTCCATTACTGGTTTTCAATGTCACTGCCCCAAAGGTTTGTACTTGCCACTACTGTATAAGGGCCACTCCATTTTGACTTCGCCTCTGGCGCTTAGTCCAAGCAGGTCATCGTGACCTATCTCCCGTCTCACTCCCTCCTCAAAATCTTTTGATCATGCTATATTTCTTTATTCTGTCCTCAGAATTCGCATTATCATAAGGTTCATTTTTGAGCTCTTCCAATTCATTCAGCTGGAGTAGTCTTTCTTCCTTAGCAACTTTGAAGTCAAAATTCAACTTCTTAATGGCCCACATAGCTTTATATTCTAATTCAAGAGGTAGGTGACAAGGTTTACCAAAAACAAGTCTGTATGGGAACATTCCAATGGGAGTTTTATATGCAGTCCTGTAGGCTCACATTGCATCATCAAGCTTCAAAGACCAATCTCTTCTGCTGGAACTCATAGTCTTTTCAAGAATTTTCTTTATCTCCTTATTGGAAATTTCAGCTTGCCCATTCGTTTCGAGGATGTGAGCCAAACTCACATGCAGATTTCACCTACAATTGCTCATGAGCTTCTCAAACACCTTGTTTGCAAAATGGCTCCCTCCATCACTAATAATAGTCATGGGTGTCCCAAATCTGCCCAAGATATTTCTTTGTAAGAATCCCACAACTGTATTAGCATCATTCTTAGGACAAGCTATTACTTCCACCCATTTGGATACATAATCCACAATAGAGGTGTTATATTTCAAAAGAAGATGGAAAAGGCCCCATGAAGTCTATTCCCCATACATCAAATAATTTCACCACCAGGATACCATGTAAGGGCATTTCATGCCTTTTTCTTATATATTCCCATCCTTGGCACCCGACACAAAGCTTCACCCATTCAAAACAACTTTGAAAATAGTAGGCCAATAAAACCCGATTGAGAATTTTGTGGGTCAAGTTGTTTTCTCGTGCGTTGTCCTCCATAAGGTGATGGCGATATTCTGTGTAAATTTGCCTCGTTTCACTCGGTACACGCCTTCGATGATCATATCACCCTCTTGAATAATAAGAGGTCATCCTGTGATAAACCTGGCTGGCGCCCTTCGCTTTCTCACGTAGTCGACCTCGTGGCATCACTCCAAAAGCTAGAAAGTTCACAATATCAGCATACCAAGGTAATTGGAATGACAACTGAAATAACTGCTCATCTAAAAAATTTTCTGCTACTTCCTTTTCTTTTTCTTTCACAGTAGTCTTTTCAACTCTTGAAAAGTGATCAGCTATCACATTGTCACAACCTTTCTTATCCTTGATATCCAGATCAAATTCCTATAGTAACAACACCCATCTAATTAGTCTTTGCTTAGCTTCTTTCTTGGTCATCAAATATTTGATTGCAACATGATCAGTATGATGATGACATGGGACCCCAATATATATGGCCTGAACTTTTCAAATGCAAATACCATAGCCAGCATCTCCTTTTGGTCGAGCTGATTCTCTCAGTCTATTAAAGGTTTTGTCGAATAGTATATGGCCCTAAATATTTTGTCGCTGTTCCAATACGCCCCATTGCATAGTCACCGGTATTGCATAATCTCACCTTGTCTACCGTGCTCGCTGATATGAGCTTCAACTAACTGATTTGATCTCTCAAATGAATATCAAGTGTGGACTCATCAAAATTAAATTTGGCATCCTTTCACTACATAATGGTCTTACTATTTTTTGAGAAGTCTCTAATAAATCTTTCTATAAAAACCAAGATGTCCTAAGAAACTTTATTCCCTCGATCGTTGTTGGTAAGAAGAGTCTTTATAATGAACCTTTGCTGTCCACTTCCACTCGTCAAATTCTATGCCCAAGTACAATGCCTTCTGTTGCCATGAAATGACATTTTTCCCAATTCAAAGCTAGGTTCTTATCTTGGCATCTGTGAAGTACTGTCCTCAAATTCTATAGGCAATGTTCAAAATCGGATCCATAAACTGTGAAGTCATCCATGAATATCTCCATAACCTCCTCTGTTAAATTTGAGAACATAGACATCTTGCACCTTTGGAAAGTAGCAGGAGCATTGCATAACCCAAATGATATTCTTCTAAAAGAAAAAGTACCATAAGGGCATGTGAGAGTAGTTTTCTCCTAGTCCTCAAGTGCAATAGCAATTTGGTTATATCCAGAATATCCATCAAGAAAACATAAGTGAGGATGTCCTGCTAACCTGTCTAACATCTGATCAATGAAAGGCAAAGGAAAATGATCTTTCTTGGTTGCAGTATTCATTTTTCTGTAATCTATACACACCCTCCATCTTGTCACAGTTCTTGTAGGAATCAGTTCATTCCTTTCATTTCGATCACGCTGAATCCAATCTCTTCTTAGAACCACATGAACTGGGCTCACCTAAGGACTGTCTGATATTGCATAAATAAATCCTGCATTTAGTCATTTCAGTACTTCTTTTCTTACAACATCTTTCATCATAGGGTTCAGTCTCCTTTGGTGTTCAACTGATGTTTTTGCATCATCATTCAGCAGGATTTTATGCATGCAAATAGAAGGACTGATATCCTTTAGATCTTCAATTGACCAGGCAATAGCTTCCTTGTATTTCCTTAGAATCTATAGCAGCCTTTGTTCTTCATTTTCAGTAAATTCAGCTAACATGATTACTTGTTTCCCCTTTTCTAGTTCTAAGAAAGCATATTTCAGATGACTGTGCAGTTCTTTCAAAATTAACCCTTATGCACTAGTTTCTGGTTTAGTAACTTTCTTTCTTTTCCCCGGGTCGCTTGAATTTTCGATCGCTTTCATTCAAAACTCAAGATCGCTTTCCCTATTTCAGAACCGGAATGCAAGAGTTCATGATCAACACTCTCAATATACTAGAAATTCATCTCATTCTCATTGATAGAATGCTGAAGTTTACAATCAATGATCAAGTCAAAACTGATAGGACTACTGTTATCTACAACATTACAATTTTCTGCATCAACATCAGATTGTGTTAAGCTTTTGTCCAGGTTGAAGTGCACTGCATCATTTCCCACCCTCAAGGTCAGCTCACTTTTTTTCACATCAATCAAGGTAGCTCCAGTTGCTAAGAAGGGTCTTCCTAACAATAGAGGGACATGGTTATCTTCTTCCACTTATAACCACTAAAGTCCACAGGAAGATAAATTTCCTACTCCGACTAGCACATCTTCAAGAACACCTTCCAGTTGAGCCATGGATCTATCAGCCATCCGTAATATAATTGTTCTTGGGGCAAGTTCTCCCAAACTCAATCTTTGTACCACTGATAAGGGCATCAAGTTGATGCTGGCTCTTGAGTCACATAAGGCTTTCTTGAACTCATAGTTCCCTATTGAGCAGGGAATGGCGAAACTCGTCTGTCTTTTCATTTTTCTGTAAACTTAATAACTCCGCACCGCAAGTGGCGCTTGTCTACTATTCCTTCCTCAGCAATCTTGTTCTTCCTGTTCAGTATATATTTCATAAATTTTGCATAATTGGGCATTTGAGTCAATGCCTCTGCAAAGGGAATATTGATTTCTATTTTCTTGAAAAGTTCCAAGAATTTAGAGAATTGCTCTTCTTTCTTTCAGCTTTCCGCCTTTCGAGGAAATAAGACTCAGTAGGTATAGGCTTGCACCTTCTCTTCTGCTTCTCGCTCACCGATCTTCTCAGTCGCCCGCCTGCATTTGCTTCTCTCGTTTCTCGTAGTCTTCTCCGTCTGCTCCTTCCATTTTCTCCTTACGCCTGCTCTATCTTCTTTTATCGCCTTCTTTGTTCTATTCTGCTGTTGCTCATCTCCCTACCACTCCTTAGCTGAACTTCCATACAATCTTTTGGATTTTTCTGAGTGTCATTAGGGAATGCATTCTTGTTTTGGTTCATAAGGTCGCCAACCGCCTAACTCAGAGTTCCAAGTTCTTCAGTGGAAGCATTGCGCTTGATTGAAACATTTGTGTATTGATTTAAGAGCCTTAACTCAAAGAAATTTCTGCTCATGGGTGTGAAGCGCCTTTGTTATCCCCCATGAATTGCAAGATCTCGTCTCAAATGATCGGGTCCTCTTGACCTTGATATTCATTTCTTTACTCTCCTCGCCATCATTGCCGAACTCAGCGGATTTATACCCTTGTTGAAATTCGCCTCGTTCGACTCCAGGATGCTCCTCCACCATATGAGAAGTTTCATGGTTCTCAAGACCGATTGTAATGTGGGCAATTTGGGATTTGGCTTGAAATGATAGCTTCTCTGTTCATTCAGGTATTTGGTCTCCTCAACTGCATAAGGATCTTCATCAACTGATCCCTCAACACCTCTTCTTATCTTTTCTCTTTCCACTGCTCCAATTTCATGAGTAGAGTGTAGTATTTTCTCATGTTTATCCATCTTGAACATTATAGCATCTAGTTTTGCTTTCATGGCAGTCATTTTGTTCAACTCAATGATCCCACTCCCTCTTGTTCTGCTATTGCTTCCTAAAAATTCAGAGGGAGCTTTCATGTTACATTTGGCTAGGTCTACTATCAAGTCCCTTGCCTCCTATGCACTTTTCCTCTTGAATGCCCCACATCAAGAAGCATCTATGATACCCTTAGAAGTATCATTCAGAGAGTGATAGACAATATCCATTTGTGTCTTTAGGTCTATGCCATGCATTAGACATCTCTTCAATAGCCTTTTGTACCTTTCCCATGCAGTATACAAGCTTTCATCCTCCCCTTGTTGAAACACTATGATTTCCATTCTTTCCTCGCTAGAGGGATGGGGGAAAATCTGCCTAGAATGCTCCACCAACTCTTCCCATACATCAACTATACATATGGTAATGATTCATACCATGTGGTCGCAATATCTCTTAGGAAAAGCGGAAGAGTGTAGTTTTATCACCTCTCGCCTCACACCATTCAGCCTTAATCGTGTTTTCCATCCTAAGGAATCTCGCCAAGATGCTCATTAGATCTTCGGGATGGCCAAGAATTGATTTTGCCGAACCATGGTGATCAAGGTTGGTTTCAGCCAAGTTGTTAGCATCTGCGTTGCCGTTTGACTGCTGAGCATTATTGATGACAGTTCTCCGTAAATCCTCCATTGTATCATGAATTGGAGGCCTTTCTATTGTTGTTTCTATTAAACTGTCTGATCAATTCTTTCATCTGCCATGGTTGCTTTTTTTTGCCTCGCTTACTTTCCTAAACTTTAGTGTTCTTCTAATTGCATCCGCAGAAGCATCTTATCTCGCTTCGTGCATTAATCAACCCCCTGAAATGGAGACATATTGAGATTAATTGGAAACAGTGGTATCACAAATCATATATCCTTTAAGTTCTCTAAAAGATCAGTAGCTTATGCAGCCACTGCTGTCAAAACTGTTTTTGAGTATTTCTTTTATAAAAAAAAAAATATTCCCAAATTAGCATTTCCCTCTTTTGTCAGAATATTGATTTATTCAAATCCTTTCAATCACTTCTGCAAGAATCCGCGCCTACAAAAACTTGTTTGCCTTTTTTTATATAGACTAAACCTCTCAATTTAACACCTCTACAGGAGTCTTACAACTTTCTTATGGCCATGTCAAATTGGACTGGAGTTTCTTTAAAATGAATAAAACTGGTTTAATGTTCTGGAATTATGAATGGGTTTATTCTATGACACTGCAAGTGCACAAGTCATACAAGTAGTAAAAAAAAAGGATGTAAGTCCAGATATCATTCCCACAGAGATTGACTTGGATTCTCAAAACCAACTACCCCAACTACTCAAGATCCATACTATCTGAACCTCAATGATAAAGTTTATCAACTAAAGATTAAAGGATAATTGTCTTAAAGATAACATAGAGAACTTAGGACATTAAAAATAAGCTAATGAACTTATATACACTATGATCAGTTGGACTGAATCGGTTCTCTGTAAAAATGAACACTAATAAGGAAATACTATGAATCAGTCAATTTCTGCATTATATCCCATTTAAAACTCTGTCCTAAATTTGGATCTGGATTTGTCAAAAATGTCTGATATTGCATGTTGGATTTCTCCTTTATTCAATTAATTAAATATCCCCGTTTCTCTCGAAGACAGGGGTTTAATCAGCTACATGTATTCAACATATTCTTTACAAGATTTGAGTATTTTTCAATGTCAACCCATTTCTCGAGACCGTAGATTTCTACTTCCTAAATCAGGTTGTTGCAAGACTTCTATAACTTAATTGATGACTCATCCTTTAAATCTAATGGATACTTCCCTTCCCTTGATTAGATCTCAGCTAACACAGGGTTAGGATCCTTCCAACAGATTAAGGTGAAATCTCTGATAATTTAAATTGATAAATAATCCCCTCCAACATCAATTATGAGTGAATTGGGAATTTATCTAAGTGAACTCTCAAAGCTCAGTAGTTCTTCAATAATGGTCCAACATACCCACAATTAGAATGTTCCTAACTCTTAAATCGCCATCTTTGTGTCACCAAAGGGCCTCCTGGAAATCGTGAGCGTGATACAACTTGACGGGTATTCGAAACTACTATTGGGAACAATTTCATGAAAAAAAACCACATCAATCAAATAAATACTCCCCAAATTCCAGGTACTTCCTTCTAATTTATGTAGGAAAGACTGTAACTAACAATAAATTCAAACTAGTGGAAGTTGGGCTTCTAAAAACTGCATTACAATTTACAATGGAGCATTGATCAATTATACCCATTGCAGTTGCAATAAATTGAGAAGAAACGAATTCTAGAAATTGTCTAGACTTCATCAAACTCAGGTAGTAATTTGTAAAGAAATTGAAACATTGCATCCAGCTTCAACATTCTAACAGATCGTTGGTTCAGATCCAAAGAAAAGAAAGAAAAGAAAAGAGAAAAAAAAATCTATTCTAAAATATACAGTGAGTTTTCTTCTTCCCTTGTTCTAGGTTCCCAAAAAGAAAAGTTAACTTTACTAAAACTATGTACGCCTATTTATAACTTTTAGAAATTGGGCCCCGATTCCAAGGTCGTGTTGGATTTCAAAATCAATGGCCTAACTGCATCGCTTTAGGTCGCGATCAAAAGCTTATCATGACGCAAAATCTGGCTCAGCCTTTGCTCGCCGTCGACCATTGCCAGAAACTCCACAGAACCCTTCTTCTCTCGCTCTACACCATCAGCCGCGACCGATGTTTTCACATGACTTGTTACTTCGCTTGAAATTGATTGCTGGTCGCGACATGAATCTCCGTGTCATGACTATGCTAGCTGTCACACAGTTGAGAATTCCGTTATACCTCATTTTTCTTATTTATAGGAATCGGTGTCGCGACCTCAGTTCGATGTTGCGACCTCTTTTTTGTTGCGACGTCATTCAATTGTCTTGAGCCTTCAAGTAAGTTGTGACTCAAAACTGTCGGTCTACTTGTTTTCTTATCGCGATGTGGAATTTAGGTCGCCACCAAGTATTTTCTTTAATCACTGAAATTCTTGTCGCGACCTCAAAAGTATGTTTCAACCATTCCTTCTTCCTATTCAGTCACGACCTCACTGTTCTACTCTGTTTTGTAATATATGTTGCGACCTCGATTTGATGTCGCGACATCAGTTCCTGTTGCTAGTTATGTTGATCTTTGTTGCGACCATGTTTTTCCGACACCTCTTCATCAAATTCTACGTCACACAGCCTCATGTCGCACTGCTGTATTGTTTTCATCGCATTCTATATCGCGACCTCAGAAGTATGTCGCGACCTCATTTCTGTTGTCAGCCACTGATCCTTGGTCATAACTCCCCTTCTCATGTTACGAGTTAAAATTGTTTGTCTTTTCATTGTCTTGTCGCGACATGGGATTTAGGTCATGACCTAATCGTTTCTTTCCTTGCTAAAATTTATGTCGTGACCTTAAAAGTATGTCGCGACTTCAATTCTGCCCCTCTTGTTGCAACCTCACTTCTTAGTCACAACATTTTTAATCAGATAACTCATTCTTATTGTCGCTGATTACGAATCTCTAGGTCGCGACCTCGATTGGAGTCTCCAACTTATATCTTGTCGCAACCTGAAATGCTTCCAGCGCAGAAATTGCAAGTCCATTCACCTCATTTCGGGTCGCGACATTATCTCTCAAGGCGATCAACAATATCTTCTTTCGTCGCGACCTCAAAACCCGTGTCGCGACATTATCTTCTTTGGAAGTCCCTTTACCGCCTTCGTCCCAAGAAGTGTTCTTCCTGTCAGCAATAACTTTTATTTGGCTTGCCATCACTTCTAGTCGCGGATCTGATTCTCCTGTCGCGACCACCTGGCTCTCGATTCTTTCACTTCTTATTTTTAATGAATTCTATTTATGCTTTAAATTTTTGCAAAATATAAATTTGGTAAATAGCATATTTCGTGATAAAATGTGCAATTATATATAAATATATTGACTGTAATTAATGAGTTTTGATTTGTCATGTTGTAGATCAATAAAATTAACAACACGCAGTCGTATTTAAAAAAATTACAAACCCATAATTAATAATCGCCAATCACATCAACTAAGGCCATGATATGTCCATGCAAATTGAATATAAACACATTAAGCACATAATCAGATTATGAATATGGTCTTTCAATTGCAACATTAGTCACAAAAACAAATTTTAAGGCTAGCATGAGTGAGTTATTGCCTGGAAATTTCTCCTGATCATTAATCACACTAACAATTCAAGTCATTCACCAATGCTGATTTCTCTTAATCTAACAGTCCATCATTAATTTGGAACAATCCTACTTAATGTGTAATAATCTGCAACAGTCTAATCTTAATGTCTAACATTAATGTGTAATATTCCTATCATTAAGAATAACTGTACGCCCATTCTTAATGTCTAACATTAATGTGTAACAAATTTACTAATTAAGAATAATCAGACACCATTTCTTTATGTCTAACATTACCGTGTGTACGCCCTACTGATTAATAAGAATTGTGAATGTTGCATACTTAATATGTAACAATCCTATTAATTAATAAGTATTTGTAACAACCATATTTAATATGTAACAATTCTACTAATTAATAAAAATCTGTAATAGCCATACTTAATATGAAACAGTCCTACTAATTAATCTTAAACTGTAACAGTCCTAATCAGATTAGAACACAAGAATTACGAACTCAGAATTTGATTCTGATCATCAACAGTCCTAATCCTATTAGAGCTTTTCTAAACCAAATCATTTTTCAATTTCTGATATGATGTTACAGACCTCATACAGAAAAAAAAAAAAAAAAAAAAACATGACTCAGATTTTGCTGATTATAAAACGGATGAACTAATGGATCATGGCATATCACATATGGAAAACAACACACTAAACGATCACGTTATATCACATATAAAATCGCTTCACTAAACAACAAGTAGCTCGATACTACCAAGTGGAATCCAGCGATAAGAAAACGCAACGGAAAAAAAAAAATTTAATGCTTAACTGCATCAGGATCCAAGCGGTTTGATGAAACTAAACAATGAATCAAGGAAATCCGATGAAACTAAACAATGAATCAAGGAAATCAAGATCTTACCTCTTGTAGACCGAATCCTTTTTGACTATTGCAGATTTTCTTGATCACACACACGTTGAAACACAAACAAAACTCATTCTAGAAACGATCTAGCAGCAACGAGCCAAGCTGATGCAATGTGAAAACGCCCTCTAAAGGTATCCACATGAACGACTAATGGATGGGATGGATGTGCTAGCACCTTATGATAGGTCTTTGTCCCACAAAACCAAAGACACCTTAGTGTCTTCCAAAACTCTAAAAATAATTCTCCTTCAAAACGCCCACTTCAAAAGAACCACACCCTTTTAGATGATAAACCCTATATTTATATCAAGCCTCCCAAACCCTTTTATTAAAACAAATTTAAACCAAATTCCATTAACTATTAATGGGCTTCTGGGCTTCGGGTCATTTGGGCTTGGGCTTAATCACACACACATGGGCTAAAGAGAGAGCCTCAATGTCCTTGCATTATTTCTATGTGTGACCCTATAGGTTCACTAATGTCAAGCAATGGGCCCAAATCATATTCTAAGCCCACAAGTTATAATCGGGTCTCTAGCAAGACTATAACTACCCAAATCAAGTGAAATCGATGACTCATAAAACCTACCATAAGATGATATTAGTCCTTTGTCACACGATGTCCTCGATTAAGCACAAAGCATGGATGAAGTCATCTTTATACAACTTAATCGCTTTCTCGATTCTCAAGAGTTCGATCTAAACAATGATATTGATAACTCCTATCAATCTCATTCGAGAACGGTCATGCATTTCGCCTTACTTATCAAGAGGCCAATGTATTATCTCACTCAACAGAGCTGACAATTCCTTCACTATCACTCACATTCTCCACATGATTTGATCAGTAGCTCAACCATAGCCTCGTGACACATCCTATTAAAGACGTCATTGAGTGACATCAAGACAAGAAGTTCCTCATGTAGGAATCCATGGTGAATTCAGGTCGAAGGACTCAAATACCACTATTGCAATGAGAATTACTGATGACATAATCCATGTAGTATTTCTATAATGCAATACCACCCAATAACATGAACTTAACATGTATTTATGTTCTAAGTAACATCTATGTTCATGACCGTGCAAAACATGGTCTTTTCTCATAAAACATAATAGTCTTACTTTTATTATTATTCCCATAATAATGATCAATATGATCATTAGAATAGTATCTGTATTTTAAGGTTTTACTATCAAGTCACATACTTGATGACATAAAGCAGAGCCAACTATTCAAGGATATGTTTTTGTCAAGTTAAACCACAATTTAAATAACAAGAAAAAAAATAATAAATGCCATGTATATAAACATATAATGACAATGTATATGCCACTGGGCTAGAGCATATCACTAACAATATATCCCTTATGTGAAGGTGCATAACAAAGGAAAACACAAGGTAGAGATCTATAGGAAAGTTTATTGGACATATATTGTCTAGACCTGGTTTTGGGCAACCCAAAACCCGACCCATGACCATAGGTCAAAGGTTTGACCTTAAGGGATACTCCTATTCCAAGCTGATAGTCAATCCTGATTTTTTTTTTTTTTTACTGTTATTGACCACCACGAAGCCTTGCTCAAGCTACATCATTACTTTAGCAAACAGAGATAACATCATCTAACATAAAGTGAGGATCATCTCCTGATTAGTACCCAAATAGTGCAATTTCGAGCCTTGTTTATAGCAGGTTTTATGCGCTTTTTGTGTACTAATCGACTTCAATAACTCAATTGATACATCAACCCGCTTTTATTACTGATCACATTTTGTAGCTATTTTTAGTAGTTTTGCAGGTCAAATCCCTCATATTTCCTCAGTTCGATTCAAACACGATGAACCCAAGCCGAATTCGAAGATGCATGATCAAATCAGAGGAATTTTAGAGCAAAAACACTGAAGAGAAGAAGCCTGTAGAAATTTTTGCAAGATTGCAAAGTTTGCAACCTGCAAATTTCGCAGGTTGTGAAATTTGGCAACCTGCGAACACTGCTCACCTGTGCCTGTTGACTACTTTTTAACCCACTTTTTGGTGGTTTTATACAAGTTTGCCCTCATGTAATTTTTGTTCTTTAACACACTTTTGTAATTTCCTTATACTGAGCACCTATATAAGCTCAGCCATGCTTGTAATCAAATCAACTTTTTGTCACTCCATCAATCAATCAAGGAAACTTGGCACGAAGCTTCCTCTCCCTCTGCTGTTGGTGATTTTCTCTTCTTCTCCCTTCACTTTCTTGCACTTTCTTGGTAGCCAAACACCCCTTGATGATGACAAATCAAGGATGCTCTCATGAACCCCCGATCCTTGAAGGGGAAGGCCACTAGGTGCTGATTTTGGGCCAACAGATGTTCCTCATGCTCACGTATGCATTTAAGGGTAATTGTGCTCCTCGCTTCCTCACCTTAGGTTAAAATCTCTGCATGCTCTCCCTAATGTGTATTTGGCAAGCTTTTCGGGGTTCATGGATACTACTAGATCCACCGATGCCCAGCTAGTTGTCTCCTATTAGTTATCATAGGTAGGTTTTTTAGATGTGTTTTCACTACAGGACATTTATGCCTAATCAAATGCCATCTTTCAAAAGGAAAACTCTTAGGCTTAGGTTTCTTAAAGCTAAATGAAGATCCGGGCCTGAAATGACTATATGTCATGCTCCCCAACGAGGATAAAGACCCGAGTACATGTTGGTTAACCTAGAACCCTAAGCCCAGTGTCCCAAGACTTCAAGGAGTTCTCTCTTAACTTTTTACATCAGTTATTTTAGTCTTCAACCATTCACACACACTGTTTCCCACAAACCCTATAAATCTAATGAGAAACTACCATTTTCAATGCACTGTAACTCTTCTCTCATGAAGAAAACCTATCCCTGTGTTCGACCCTAGAGCCACTATACTGCAATAGCTTTGCTACGTCAGTAGTAGGAATCCTAGGTTATAAATTTTGTTGATTCCGAACACCTACTTGGCCTAAATGAATCATGTCCCAAGTCCATACTATAGGTTTAGGGTAAAAAGCCACCCATAAAAAAATACATTCTACATACAATCCATTATAAATAACCAAAGTACTAGTATTATAACAAAATGTGACTACGAAGTGAGGTCATACACCAATCCCTCATTCAAGCCGCTCTAGGAACTCCCGAGGTATTTTAAAACCTTTATTGCACTGTTTGTTAGTTATCAGGAGTTACATCTGCATCTAAAAGTTAAAAAAAAAAGGGTCAACATTGCCAAATTGCTCAGTAGGGTGCCCTAACCCTAAGGGGGATATGGGAAATATAGCTAAGATTCATATACAAATATAAATACAAGTGATTAAATACTCAAACAAGGAAAAATTGGATAAATAACTCACATAAAGTCAAGCAGCATAAGCATCAACTCACAATCATTCACCTAATGATTTAACAACGAACATGATGTAGAAAAAATGTGAATGTAATGCAATTGAGATGTTATGCAATGCACTATTGTTCTTGGGCTTTCACCGAAAGATATGTGTCCATACCTTAATACACTCCCCATTTGGAGTCTTCTCAGGGTAAGGCTTTGTGTCTTTCACACTAGGGATCTCTTTCCCTTCTGAATTTGCCTCTCATGAGCCTTTCTTTTTCATTATTATTTCATAAGCATGATGCACATGCCATACCAAAATTGTCAAAAGTTCTATTTCAACATTCTCAACCTTTAAAGGAAATTTCATAACCTTACATCAATTCCAAAGTCACCATTTTCATATTCAGACACATTACAAGGTTCTTAAATAATTAATATAAGCGAACCGCCTCTTTTTTTTCCCATCTTATTCTTTCTAGCCCCTTTTCTTTAAGCAAGGAGGGGTGATTTTTTGGGCATTCTTGGCCTGAAATCACCCCTCTACATCTCTTTTCTACCATTTTTCCTTTTCAATAAAGTGGTTCTTCCACAAAAATCTAGATTTTTACTTTGTTTTTTCATATTTTTGTTGTCATCTTGTACGACGTTGTTTTGTGTTGTCTTAGTACGGCGGTTTGGTTTTCGTCGTCTTATTGCAGTGCTTTCTGGTGTGTGGGTGATTCGAACGGCAAAGTAGATTTGATCAAGACATCAAGTCAAATCATGGTCGTCAGTATGCTACACAATTTGAGTCATATGTATTCTAGTCTTCATAGAATTATCAAATGTGTAGGCTTTAAGCCAATTCATTGTGCTATTAACCTGGATGCTGCATCATCTTCTAGAGTTTTTAGCAAATTTGATTCTTTGTTTCTATCAGATATATTGCTAGTATGAATTAATAAAATTATCCTCTTTTCAAAAAAAAAAAATTTAATATAAGCATTCACATTCATCCGAAACAATCTTCAACAATTTTCACTATACCAAAAGTTTCTAATTCCACATTCAAGCATATTACAAAGTCCCAAATATTTGATATAATCATTTGTTCAACCAAACAATTCTCAACCTTCAAGGGACCTTCGTCACCCTAAAATACACTTAAAGACATTAAATTCATAATAATACATACTACCAAGGCTTCAAATAATTAACTTCAACATTCAAAACCACCCAAATAATTTTTCTAACCCATCAAAGGATCTAATAATCTGACCTCATTGCCAAAAAGTCATTATTTTCATATTAATATAGATTACCAAGTCCAAAACAATTCTCATCCACATACGAAAGTAACTAAATAATTTTCCAACACTAAAGGACAATAAGTTTCTCAACATTAAAATGTTTCTAATAATCCAATAATCTCACAAAGCAAAAAAATTTTCTCCCAAACTATACAAATAGCTAAAAACCTAAAATCAAGAACATCAATACTAACAAATAAAAATCCCACCAACTTCAATACAATGTCAAACATTCATTACAAAACAAACATCAACCCAATGAAGCATATTCATCAATGGTTTTTTCGAAAATTACAAAATAAAAGTTTTAGGGTTAAACCACCCTACGTCAAATCTAGAAAATCTAACCGTTGATATTCAAAACCGTTGAGTTGTTCCTCACGTCAAATAGAATAACCTTCAAAATTTGAGATAAATCGGAGTTCGTTAGGCCACAAAATCTCAAGGCCTAGCTTTTTGGGGATTTTCACCCTTTTTCCATATTCTCTGCACCACTGCCCGACACCCTTCAAATATTTCCCTTTTGTTTCAAATTTTTTTTGGTATTTTATCCTCACACGTAAGCTCTTATGGGCTTGATTTTAATATTTTTATATATTTTTTTTTACACTAATAACTTATCAATCCCAATACAATTTATTTCCTCAACTTCTTTTCTATTATATAAATGCCTATTATTATATATATATATATATATATATATATATATATATATATATATATTTTCAAATAATATTTCTCATTGAAAATAATTTATTCATTTATTTATTATTATTTTTAAGAAAAAGCAATAATAATAAGTATTAATAGTACAAACAATAATACTAATAATGATAATATATGTACACATATTTATCCCAAACAACATAATTTATATTATTAATACCTAGTTTTATTTTATACCTTATTCATCATTTTTTTTTCCAATTATTTATTTTATTTTAAGCCAACGTCCTCCATTGACTGCTAAAAGTCTTAAATTTTCTATCAGTCCTAAGTCAACTCGTGTTCTCAATTCACCTTTTGACTTTTCAACCTCTATTACTTGGTAAAGTTTTCTCAACTGGGAAGATCCTATGTGGCCTAAAATACTTGGGTTTTACATCCTACCCCTTAAAAGAAATTTCGTCCTTAAATTTAATTGGAATTACCTCAAAATTCGTTAAACAATTGCGGATGTTATCACCTCAATTCTTTTTCAGGTTCCCAAGTTGCTTCTTTTATCCCATGATGTTGCCACCACACCTTGACTACAAAGATTATTTTGTTTCGGAACCTATTTTCTCCAAACTCCAAAATCTGTAAAAGTTCTTTTGTATAGGACGCATCGACATAAATCTGGACTTCTTGCAAGTCAACTAACAAAGTTGGATCTTGGGTGCATTTCCTTATCATCGACAGATGGAAGATGTTATGCACATGGAAAGCTGCGGGGGCAATACTAACTTCTACGTTACTAGGCCAATTCTCTTAACAATCTGAAAAGGCCTAACAAACCTAGGGGCTAGCTCCCCCTTCTACCTAAAGTGAAATATGCCTTTTTGAGGCCATACTTTCACAAAGAGCCAATCCCCTTTTTCAAATTCTAAGGGTCTTCTCCTCTTATCTACATAACTTTTTTGTCTATCTTGGGCAATTTTAAGTTTCTCATTAATAAGATAGATATTTTCTGTTGTTTCTTCGATAATTTAGGGCCCCAACAAACGACTCTCCCTCATCTCAATCCAAGATAAGGGTGATCTACAAGTCTTCCATAAAGTACTTCATAAGGTGCCATGAAAATGCTAGACTAATAGTTATTGTTATAAGCTAATTTTGCCAAGGGTAAGTAATCTAACTCCTCCAAAGACTAAGACATACATGCCCTTAAATATACTTCAAAATTTGATTACTTTCTCCGCAACCATTGTTTAGGGATGAAAAGTAGTACTAAAATTCAACTGAGTGCCCATGGCCCTTTGCAAACTCTGTCAAAATTGGGAGGTGAACTTGGGATCTCTATCAGACACTATAGATAAGGGCATCCCATGCAGCCTCATTATCTCCTGTATGTACAACTTAGCCAATGAATTCATGGAGTTAGTAGTCTTCATGGCTAGAAAATGAGCTAACTTTGTAAGGTGGTCTACAATTGCCCAAACTCTATTCTTCTTACGTATAGTCCTTGGCAATCCTACCATGAAGTCCATGGTTATATGATCCCACTTCCACTCAAGTATAGGTAGAGGTTGCAACAATCCTACATGTTTCTGATGTTCCGCCTTCACTTGTTGACAAATTTCACAATTTTCTACATACTAATCAATGTCCCTCTTCATCCTACCCCACCAGAATTGTCTCTTCAAGTCTTGATACATCTTTGTAATTCCGGGGTGTATAGTATATCTGGCCCTATGAGTATGTGCCAAAAATTCATTCCTCAACTCTACATTCTTTGGGACACATAATCTCCCTTTGAGTCTTATGCTCCCATCTACATGCATTGACCAATTTCCACCCGCTTCACCTTCTACTAATTGGGCTTTAACTCTTCCTAAAAGCTCATCATGAACCTGTTCTTCCACTACCCTTTGGATGATCATTGGTCTAACAGACATACTGTATAAGCATGAGCCTTGTTTCTCCCATCCAAAGTATAGCTCAAAGTCCTCAATAACTCCATAAATCTCATACTCTTTCATTCATAAGCTAGATAATTGGCCATGATTCTTCATACTCAATGCGTCTGCCATAACATTCGCCTTTCCTGGGTGGTAGTAAAGAGTAAAATCATAATCCTCTAATGTCTCAATCCATCTCCACTATCTAGAGTTCAACTCTTTTTTAGTGAAAATACATTTCAAACTTTTATGATATGAATATACTTCAAACTTCTCCCCACACAAGTAGTGCCTCTAGGTTTTAAGGGCAAACACAATTGCTGCAAGCTCCAAGTCATATGTTGAATAGTTACATTCATGTTGCTTTAACTATCTTGAGGCATACACTACCACCTTACCTTATTGCATAAGGACACACCCTAGTCCAACTATTGAAGCATCACAATAAACCGTGAATGGTTCTCCACAATTCGGGGTAGTCAACACTAGAGCAGTGGTTAACCTTTGCTTCAAGTCTAGGAAAGCCTCGTCACATTCCTCATCCCATTCGAACTTCACCCATTTTCGGGTCAATCTAGTCATAGGCACTACAATCCTTGAGAAATCCTATGCAAATCTTGTGCAATACCTAGCTAACCCCAAGAAACTTCTTACTTCAAAGATGTTAGTATGCCTTTGCCAGTTCTGGATAGCTTCTACCTTAGAATGATCCATTTCTATCCCTGTCTCAAAAATCGTGTGGCCTAAGAAATTCACTTCTATAAGCCAAAATTCACTCTTATCCCGCTTCCCATACAACTGACGTCTTCTCAAAATTTTAAGGGTGGTCACTAAATGCTGCTTATGCTCCTTCAAACTCCTTGAGTAAATTAATATGTCATCCACAAAGTCAATTGCAAACTGGTCCAAGTAAGCACGAAACACTCTATTCATCAATCCATGAAAGCAGCAAGGGCATTTGTCAACCCAAAAGGCATGACTAGGAACTCAAAGTGTCCATATCTTGTTCAAAATGCAGTCTTTGGGACATCTTCTTCTCTAACCCTTAGTTGATGATACCCTGTTTTTAGGTTGATCTTGCTAAAATACCTCGCTCTTTTCAATTGGTAAAACAAATCATCTATTCTTAGAAGAGGGTACTTGTGCTTTACAGTGACTCTATTCAACTTCCTATAGTCAATGCACAATCTTAAGGTGCCATATTTCTTCTTCACAAACAATATGGGGGCTCCCCATGGTGATGTACTTGGACGAATAAAGACCTTCTCTAATAATTCTTCCAACTGCATTTTTAACTCCTTCAATTCAATAGGGGCCATTATGTAAGGGGCTACTAAGGTAGGATTTGTCCTTAGATAGATTTCGATAGAGAAATCAAGCTCCCTATGAGGGGGTAAACCTGGTAGCTCATTTGGAAAGACATCTTGAAACTTTCTCAGCACTGGAATATTTGCGATGTCCTTATGTACTTTCTCCTTATTGTGAAGGATAACCAAAAAGCTTATTGACCCCTTTCTCAACACATACTGATAACATGGGTCAAAAGGTATGAATGGTGAACTAACACACTTTCCACCGACAAAGAAAATTTCAAAACCATATGGAAAACAGAATATCATCCTATGGCAATGACAATCAATAAGAGCCCTATACATTGATAACTAATCCATTCCCAAGATGACATCATATCCAAACATGTCTAAGACTCTTAAATCCGTGTTTTATCAGCCAAGGTTATCACATATTCTCTTATCCACTATAGAGTTCATACCCATAGGAGACTCAATAAATAGTGAGTTTTCTACTATCTTTGCTTGCAATCCCAATGAATCAGCACAAGATGTAGAAATAAAAGGAGTAGCACCAGAGTCAAATAAAACACGCACCCAAGTGCTATACACAAAGATCATGCCTTCCGCTAGGAAATCATCCTCCTTCGATCCTGATGGGATTAGAGCATAAAATCTGGAAGCTTGCCTCCCTCTACCTTTAGCACTCGACCCTTGAGATGATCGCGTCTAACTACCCATAGAAAGTGTCCTAGCTCCTTACGTTACTGGGGAAATTGAGGTTCTTGATAGTTGGGCAACTGAAACCGAGGAGGCTGAAATGGTAAAGCTTGCTACGGCTAGGAAGTTCATTGAGATTGGAATTGTCCTTGAGAGACACCCCTCAATGGGCAAGCCCTCCACAGATGATCTCCTACCCCACATCCATAGCATGCTCTATTGGTTGTTGCCCTTGGAGAATCTTTCTCACTCCTCCCATGAAACAATGAGCGTCTCCCATACTGTTGGTTCCATTGTTTTTGTTACTGATTTTGGGGCTTTCTTTGAGGACTTTCTCCCACCTTTTGTTTCCCTTCCATGTCCCCTTTCTACTCCCAAGTTTAATAAGTGTCTTCAATGTCTCGTTCCACAAGTAGGGCTCATTTGACTAATTCAGAGTAATCCATGAGGGCCAATAAGACTACCCTATTTTTGATGGTAAGCCTCAATCCATGTTGAAATCTCCTTGCCTTTTCTCCCTCCTTAATGAGCATGCCCAAGGCAAATCTGGACAATTCATAAAAATGGGACTCATATTCCATCATTGTCATAGTCCCCTAGATGAGGTGTTCAAACTCCATCCTCTTAGTGTGCTTAGCCACCTTTCAAAAGTATTTATCACAGAAGATCCTCTCAAATTGGTCCTAAGTCGTCGATTTGATGTTATGAGCTTGCCTCATAGTCTCCCACCAAAAATCCACCATGTCTACTAACATATAAGCCGCTAAACCAACTCGTCTCTCCTTCGGGATATCTAACCCATAAAACATCCTCTTGACAAGCCTCAACCAATTTTTTGCTAATTCTACATTTGGTTCCCCAGCAAAAGATGGGGGTTGCATCACCATGAATCTCTTCATGGCCTCCATTTGACTCATGTTCTCTCCAATTGGGGGAGGCCTCCTTTGGGAATGATCTGAGTCGTCTTAGGCCTGAGTGCTTCACGACCTCCCTAATCCTTAGGCCCTCATCATCTGTAGGGTTTCCATCAGCTCTCTTTGAACTTCTCTCATTTCATCATTCATCTCTTTCACTTCTCCCTCTTCTTGATTTCCTCGCCATTTCTCAAATTAATACGATGCCTGAATCAACCACCCTCCAAGGTGAGTAAAATAAATTCACAATAACTATTTGATAACATCAACCAAGTACATTTCATCAATATCAATGTCGAATGTCCTATGCTAATACTAACGAACACGATGCCAAGATTCCTCAACAACGAAATGGGAAAAAAATGAAGAAGCAATGTCGTGTCAAACCATTCATTGATCACACGTTTAGAAGTTCACAAATATCAACCCAATAACACAACAACAAACATAAACAATTACACAACAACTTTATCTATTAATCATAGATTTGAGAATTCACAAACATTAACTCAACCATACAAAATAGCACCAACAAATAATCCAAAAATCAATTCCTTGGTCAGGGTCACAGTGGGAATTTATGAACAGTGGTTTAATAATGTGTATTATCATACTCACAAAAATAATAATAATAAAAAATAATAATAATAATAATAATAATAATAATAATAATAATAATTATAATAGTAATAAAAATCCCAAGGTTTATCTGCATCCTAGGCTTTGATACTACGTTGTCACTACCCGATTTTAGGCAAACCAAAACCCGACTTATGACCTCAGGTCAAATGTTTGACTCTAATGGATACTTCTATTCCAAGCTGACAGTCAATCCTCATTTATTTTATTTTATTTTTTACCACTATTGACCACCACTAAGTATTACTCAAGCTAAATCATTACTTTAGCAAACAAAAGGACATAACATCATCTAATAGAAAGTGAGGATCGTATCCCAAGTCCATAATACAGGTTTAGAATAGTAAGCAACCCATAAAAAAATACAGTCTACATACAATCCATTATAAATAACCAAAGTACTAGAATTATAGAAAAATGTGACTACAAAGTGATTCAATACACAAATCCCCCCTTCAAGCCGCTTCAGGACCTCCCGAGGTATTTTGAAACCTTTTTGGCACTATATGTTGGTCATCAAGAGTTACATTTGTATCTAAAAGTCATTAAAAGAAAGGGGTGAGCATTGCCACATTGCTTAGTAGGGTGCCCTAACCCGAAGGGGGATATGGGAAATATAGCTAAGATTAAGAAATAAATATAAATACAAGTGATTAAATACTCAAACAAGGAAAAATTGGATAAATAACTCACATAAAAGTCAAGAAACACAAGGATCAACTCATAAATAACTCACATAAAAGTCAAGAAACACAAGGATCAACTCACAATCAACACACTCACATCATTCACCTAATGATTTAGCAATCAACATGATGCAGATAAATGTGAATGATATGCAATTGAGATGTTATGCAATGTACTATTGTTCTCAGACTTTCATCGAAGGATATGAGTCTATACCCTAATACATAATTCTCATTCAAAGTCTTCCCGTTTGCTCCTTTTCTACACTCAAGGATCTTCTTTCCCATCTTTTAATTCGCTCTCATGGGTCTTTTCTTCTTTCATTATTGTCACACATGATGCACAGCAATATACTAAAATTCTTAAAAGTTCTATTTCAACATTCTCAACCTTTAAAGGAAATTTCATAACCTTACATCAATTCCAAAGTCATCATTTTCATATTTAGACATATTACAAAGTCCTTAAATAATTAATATAAGCATTCACATTCACCCTAAATAATTTTCAACAAATTTCACTATACCAAAAGTTTCTAATTCCACATTCAAGCATATTACAAAGTTCCAAATAATTGATATAATCATTTGTTCAACCAAACAAAACTCAACCTTCAAGGGACCTAGCTTCATCAACCCAAAATACCTTATGATATTAAACTATAATAATACATGGCCACCGAGGCTCAAATTAACTTCAATATCCATAGTCCACCCAATAATCTTTCTAACACATCAAGGATCCTGCACCTTAATTCACTACCAAAAAGTCATTATTTTCATATTAATATACATTATCAAGTCCAAAACAATTCTCATCCACATACGAAAGTAACTAAATAATTTTCCTAGACTAGAAGACAATAAGTTCCACAACATTAAAATGTTTCTAATAATTCAACAATCTCACAAAACAAAAAACTTTCTCCCTAACTATACAAATATCTAAAAACCCAAAAAGCAAGAACATCAATACTAGTCAAATAAAAATCCCACCAACTTCAATACAATGCTGTCAAACATTCACATAAAAACAAACATCAACCCAATGAAGCATATTCATCAATGGTTTTTCCGAAAATTATAAAATAAAAGTTTTATGGTTAAACCACCTTACCTCAAATCTAGAAAATCTAACCGTTGAAATTCAAATCCATCACCATTGGGTTGTTCCTCATGTCAAATATGATAACCCTTCAAAATTTGAGATCAATCGAAGTTCATTTAGCCACAAAGTCACAAGCCCTAGCTTTATGGGGGTCTTTCCCCATTTTCCATCTTCTCTACACCACTATCCGACACCCCTTCAACTCTTTCCCTTTTGTTTCAATTTTTTTTTGCCTTATCCTCAATATTACCATAAGCTCTTATGGGCTTGCTTTTAATATTTTTATATCTTTTTTTTACACTAATAACTTATCAATCTTAATATAATTTATTTCCTCAACTTCTTTTCTATTATATAAATACCTATTATATGCATGTATATATATATATATATATATATATATATATATATATATATATATATATATATATATATATATATATATATATATATGTATTTATTGAAAATAATTATTTATTAATTATTGTTATTTTTAAGAAAAAATAATACACAAGTAATAATAGTAAAAACACATATTTAATAATAATAATATACTTACACATACTTATCCCAAAACAAGTAATTTATATTATTAATACCTCGCTTTTATTTGTATACCTTATTCATAATTTTTTGTTTTTTCCTTAATTATTTATTTTATGTTAAGCCAACGGCAAAATTCTAACATCCTAATGGATTGCCAAAAGTCTTAAATTTTCCTTATTGGCCCAGTCAACATCGTGTTCTCAATTCACCTTGAATTTTCTTTAACTACTAATACTTTGGTAAAGTTCTTCAACTTGAAGATCCCCAGGCCTAAAATACTTTGAGCTTTACGCTATGATCTTGGTGATGGAAAAAACTAAAGAACGCAAAAAAAAAAAAAAAAAACAACGAAGATGATTGTAATTAGATGATCCAAATTTGAAGTATTTAATATATATTAATTAGTTATGTCGGTCTTAAGTGAGACAGTGTTCTCTCATAAATGTTTCTCCTAATTATCTCATGCAGTAAACACAGAACAAGTCTTTATCTCATTATCTAGACTCTGTGTGCCCAATCACTCCATCTCTACTGGACTAACCACATTACTCATCATCAAGGCTTAGAGTAGTACATGCAACAACTATCTTCACATGTGAATAACTTCTCCAACTAATCTCCTTTGTGTATGCTCTCTCCCTCATAGAAAAATGTCTCTACAACTTTTGGCAGCCCTGGAGATATTCCTCAATATTATGTGGCCTTATGCCTTTAATATGTCTCAACAAGGCAGCCAGAATATTTTGATTTCCTTTCCATATTTATCATAGCAGAATATCTTCCTTCTCAGAAATCTCGTAAAATAACATATGATCATCTGAATTTATTTGTGGAATATTGGTGTTTCAACAATTTCTTCTAACCTTCCTTGTTCATCACACCAAATATTGATTCCCTTTATTTGCACATCGCTCCAAATTGATTTGGATTGAAAATGCAAGTTATGTCACACAACATGATGCACCAACTTATGCGACATCAACTATGACATTAAATTCTACTACTGGAAACATGCGATTTATTTTTTACCTAAGATTATGACAAGAAATATCTCCAACAATCTCCCTCTTTGGCATTTCAAAATAAATATAGAGGCCCTGCGCACACATTTAGTATATTGCGATACAGAGTATGCAGACAGAACTAGAGAACAAACCTCATTCAACACATTAACAACATCATCAACAAATATCGATTGCAAAGTCACCACTATCACAAAGACAGTCAGATGGTGAATGATTTGGGCTCACTCAGTTCAACGATTATCACACTTAACGTCACCGACATCTACCGATTCGCAAGATACATTAACTGTCCTGCGTTGTCTCGAATTTACCTGAACATCAATGAGATCTAATATGCTGAGATGAATGATTCTGAACTAACCCAGATCGGCGCTCACAGGACGGTCCGGACTTAAATGCACACACAAGGCAGAAGGCGAGCGTGTGGTGTGTGTGGGTGGGTGGGTGGGGCAAGAGTGCATGGCAGGCAGAAAAAAAAAAAAAAAAAAAAAATTAATAATCGCTAATATTTTGTTACTGGGCTGAGTATGGTGAATGCCATCATCCGAATCATTCACCTTGTTAGAGTAGATTTTGAGCCCCAATCATCAACTACCATATTAACGGATTCCAAGGACTCGTGTTCGTCCTTTTGTCAGAAACTCAGAGGTTCGAATGTTTAGGAATATCCTAGAAATATAGCTCTAATCGTTCTTTACATCTAATTTACCTTTGTTTTCTATCATGATAAACAAGTACTACCAAACTCATGAAAGTACTTTAGGTCAGTTTCTACTCCTCCAAATTCATAAGGTGTCGTAGTTGTTCCTAGGCATATATTTGTTCAGTATAACAGTATGTTCAAGGCTTCAACCCAAAACTTTACTAGAACATTTTTTTGCTTAGAGCATAATCCAAGTCATTTCTAGTAGTGCTTTGTTCTTCCCTTCTTCCACCCCATTTTGTGAGGTTTCTTAGGAGTAAAGAATTCGTGGTCTATGCCATGTTTATTGCAAAACTTGGTGAAGTAAGAGTTTTCAAACTCCTTCCCATGATCACTCTTTATCCTGATAGTCTTCTTGAGTTATCTATTGTTTTAACCCATCAACTTCAGAAACACTATCTTAAATTAATTAAATGTGTCGGATTTATCTCTAAAAAAGCTTACCCACATGAATCTTGAGTAGTCATCAAAATACACACACTCAGCTTCTAAGTTTAACCATTAGTCTCACAGGTCCAAGGGAAGGAGTTCTTAGACCATTGTATGTATGCTGATGTTGCATCATCTTGTGAGACATCCAAATTTGTTTCCTGATTTGACATGGACTGCGCATGTGAAACCCGGGAAAATCATATTATCTTTTTTTGAAAATGAGCGACCGACAATTTCAATCTTAACAAATAGGACAAAACTCAGATCTTCTTCAGACCCTGATGACTAAACGGATCACGCTGTTAGAATCATCTCGCGAAATCTAGTTGAACAAAAACGAATCGCCGAATTCCGACTGTCTGCTTATGGCACCATTTTATTTGAACTGCCAACCATGCAAGCCATGGAGACTTAGATGGGAGACACTCATACATGGGTGGGCCAAGTGTCATGCCCTTAGGATTGTACATGAGTTGGGTGGGCAATATTAAGCCACACTCTCATGCATGAGAAGAAAGCAGGTTAAATTGCATGGAGAACATTTGTCTTGAGTCAATTAATGTCAAACAATTTCAGTTAGGTACCTTAATTTAGGTCAAACCAACTTTGGAGTTGGAGGAGAGATTGCAAACAATTCATAGACAAGAGGAGAAGAAAGAAAAGAGAGAAAGGGTGCTCAAGTTCTGAGGGAAAAATAAAGGAGAGAAAAGAAAGAAAGAAGGAATTTAAGAAGAAGGAAAATAAATAAAACAGAAGAGGAACTGGGCAGGATTTTTTTGGTTCACGGGTGCTGTGGAGCCTAAAGCAGCTACGATCCGCACCCAACAGGTAGAGAACTTCTCCTTCCATGGTTATATCTTAGTCTGGGTTATTAGTTTGATGATTAGAAGGTTAATCCACAGTGAGTTGATGAACACAGTTTCTAAAGTAGAAACTACATGCTTAGGAATTGTTTTACTTATCCATTTTGATTAAAATCTGAAATGGCCTGTTAAACTGATCTATGTGAGGATTAAAATCTGAATCTGGAAACAGTCTGTTGAACCAGCATTTATATTACAAGCATGATAGATGTTGTATGTAAGTGTGTAAGTCATTGCTGTCTCTGGAAGAACTTATGGATTTTTTCGGGGTTTTAGATTGAAGAAAACACTGCTGGTATTATAGTTGAATGAAAAAAACATGCAAAATTTTCTCTAGTTTTAGACTAGAAGAAATATCAGTTTGGTGTATGGTTGCTTGCATGATCAACATGCAGAAATTTTTAGTTTGGACAAAGGAAATATCAGTTTTGAGTATTATTGTTTGTATGAAAACATGCAGAATGTTCTGGTTTTAGGGACTGAAGAAATTCAGTTTGGTAGATATTGTATGCATGAAAAACAGTAGAGAATTTTCTACTCATAATGACCAACATGCAGAATGCTCTGGGTTTTGTGGATCAAAAGAAAACCTAGTTTGGTGTATTATTGGTATGCATGAAAATATGAGAATTTATATATCCATACAGACCAACATGCAGAATTTTTCTGGGTTCTAGACTGAAAAATCAGGTTTGTATCATTGCTTGCATGGTTAACATGCAGAATTTTTCTAGTTCTGACTGAAGAAAATCAGTTTGGTGTGATTAGCTGATTGTATGGTTAATATGCAGGATTTTTCCGGGTTTTAGCCCGGCTGTTTAGGCCATAACTTTTCCGTCCAAACTCCGATTTAGTGTTCTTGGGACTCTCATGGAAAGTTCATGGAGTCAGAATCTAGCCATAAGCCATTCAGTTGAAAATATGGTGCACACATCTGTGCCGAAAAACTATAATTGTTATCAATATGGAACAAAAAAAAAAAAAAAACATTGGGTTGTAATGTGTTGAAGTTTGAACATGGCCACGCATGTATAGTTGTATAGACTGATATTATGTCTCACTGGGAATATGGATAGGCATTACTTACTGTATAATGGTGGGAATTATGTTAATACATGCTTGAAGTTGTGTTGACATGAATGAATCGAATGACAGAAAAGATGTAGTATTCTATGATGTAATCGATGTTGAACGCGCATATTAAAATGACCGCATGCTCAAGGATGCTGAACCTGAGTCATATGAAACGTTGTATGCATTGTGACACAAAGTGTTCATAGCACACAGTGAGTGTACTGTGTAGAATGTCCATGCAGAGGTCTTCATACATTGGTCATGGCCTGAGTGCAAGACAAATTGTATCATAGACAGGTATATTATTCACATTACATGAGAGTGCGACATGGTAATGATTGCACGTTGGTGTTGAATCGTGGTTTGGGAATGGATAAGTCCAATTGAGTTCCACAAACATAACTTAAATGAAAAAATGAAAGGTGTCGGTGCAGTAGATAGATACCCCTCGTGAAAAAGCCCGAAACCTAGTTAGACAACATCCACTCTGAAAGTCTCAAAATGTCTGAGGGTAAGAGACCGCTGGAGACCTCGGTAAAGTTCTATTGCCCAAAAAGACACGAACGATTAAACAAACATCGCATAGACAGGATTGTGAGATGAGTCAACCGACTCAGTAACCCGATTTCCATCGCACTGTACTGGGGTGGTGGGTTTGAGGTTGACTCGTACTGGGGCATGTGAGTGTCGCCTCATACATGCATGTAGATTTTCCATGACAAAGATGTCATGTGGCGTACCCAATTCGGTTGTTGGTTTGATCGTGAAATTAATATTTGCATGTCGACTCCAGCGAAATAGCTCCTTATAGGATTTCCATCCTCATCGTTAGCTCACTCGCCGTGGGACCCTTCGCATAGATGCACAAAGGCACGACGCCCTCAGAGGTCGGATTATGAAGTGGCCGAACTGCGGCCTTGATTCTGTTTTTGTATATTAGAACGACCAGTTTTTTAATATATGCTCTCAGATTATGAGTACAATAACTCGCATCTATAGAAATGATGGTCTTGAAACCGCATGACTTAGTATGATGATGGGCCCTATTAGGTCATTTTATCATGTATGGGTCTCATGATATGAGACAGGTTTTTGTGTTGACGGTAGTCAATAGGACCTCGGGTTTCAGTGTCATGAAAGACACCTTTTCTCATAGTCAATCTCCACTTTGAATTCTGATAATGTTACTGGTCGCAATAAAGCCTACTAGAGTGGTCGGCGACCATCAGGGCGCCAAGATATGGAAAAATATCCGAAAGGCTTAACAAGATGGTGTAACAAGTTCATGAACAAGTTAACAAATGGAAATTGTTTGATAATCTTTTCCTTCCATAACACATGCGTTTGTACTATTAGTGACTAAGCATTTGTGTTTAGTAAATTGGATAAATAAATTATGATCAATACAATTACTATTAAGGATGATTTAATTCTTTAACCTAATAATGGAAGAACATTTCAATTTGTGCATACTTTGAACTTTTAGGAGGCCACTGCAATCACAAGCATCTTTTAACACCATCACCAAATGTCATGCACTTGGGACAGTAAGGTTGTAGATTAGTCAAAAGTTCTTTATTACCTGTCATTTGCCTGGAGCTTTCACTATCAAAGTACCATTTTTGCTTGAGATTCACCTTGAGCGATGTTCATGCCACCAAGCACTTTCCATTCTTTTTTACCACCTAGATATGGTTTGTTTTAGAGTGTTGCTTATGTTGTCTCACCTTCTGATGCATCAAGAAGTCAAAACATTCCCTTTGGATATGTCCTAGCTTCGTGCAATAGTAGCATTTGAGTCTTTGTCTTCTTAATAAATGATTCTTTCTACCATCTTTGTGATGGTAATTTCATGTCAGAATGCTATTTGTGAGGCATGAGGTTTGTTTATGACCGCTTCAGAAGCTCCACTTTTGAGGTCTTTTTTGCTCTTCTTTCCCATCAACAATCTAATGTATCATTATAATTTAATCTTAACATCCGCATAGTTGTCTGACTGTTCCAATTGCTCAAAGACTCTTCCTTTCATTCTTTCAAGACATTGACTTTGTTTGACGAGCCTATTTTTCTTCTCTACACAGCTTCTCGTAGATTCGCTTGCAAATTTCCAGCCACGGATAGCCTCCACCCAACTTCCTCATACATATTATTTTTTGTAGGAGGAGTCATTCTTCATCTGAGATTTCTTCATCATCATCGCTTCACTCGCTTGTTGCATTAGTTGTCACAAATATCCGATAAGTAGTCAATGAGTATGTGTGACTAATAGGTTGATGGATTAATCAGACCAACATAGAAATCACCTGGACGTCGAAGTCATCCCATCTGCAGTGGATTAATTGATACCATTGATTCATGGCATATATCCTCTCACTCATTGCATGCTTCAGACTCATTATCACTCCATGTGTTTGCATATTTAGCCTGAATATGTCCATACCCTCCATATTTCATGCACTAGATTAGGTATATGTTCTTTGCACCAAGATTAGCTCCTTGATTTTTTCTTATTTCATGAAACCATTAAGAGGTTAGGGGCATAATCATATCTGTATTAAGGGAAGGTACCTTTCATTCTCATGTTCAAATTCTTCACTGCCCGACAATACTTTGAGACAAACAGTTAGATAATCCATGGATCTCACTGAATAGCTTAGAGGGACTCACTCTAATACCAATTGAAAGAGAAAAAAAATTGTTTGTTATGATAGTGATTTAAGAGATGTTGCACCAAAATGGATGATAATCACATATTGCAGCTGTCGCATTGTATGGTAACTTGTCGCATGATAGATCCGAAGCCAAGTAATGTAATCTAAGAAATATGAATTACATGCATGGAACTCACAATACGTGAAACCAGAGATTTATGTGGTTTGAGCCCAGATGTAAGGTATTTCATTCTATATCAATTAGGTTATGTCGTCTAAATGAGAAAGACTTTCACTTTCACACCGTCTTCTCCTAACTATCCCACAGAAACATATAACAAGCCCTTATTTTCCATACGCATTTGGACTCAAGTACCCACCACTCCCATCTCTACCAAAGCAACTCACACTACTGTCATCAAGGCTAGAGCATACGCAAACAACCATCTTCTCACGTGTAAATACCTCCTCCAACAAATCTCTTCTGCTTGTGCTCTCTCCTTGACAGAGAAACGTCTCTACAACTTTTTCAATAGCCCCATGGAGATATTCTCTCAATATTATGTGGCTTTATGTTTCCTAATATGCCTCAACAAGCTAGTTGGAATATTTTGATTTCCTTCCATACTTATCATCGTTGAATATCTTCCTTCCTTGGAAATCTCATAAAAATATATATGATCACTCTAATTTGATTCGTACAATATTGCCCAATATTCTCCTCCAACCTTGTTCACCACACCAACTATTGACTCTTTATTTGTTTAAGATCTACCAAACTGATTCGTTGAAAATGGAAGCAGTTTATAAACATGATGCACCAACTCTCAGGCGACATCAACTACGACATCGTTCTGTCGAAACATGAGATTTATTTTTACCTAAGATTTTGACAAGAAATATCTCCAACACAACCTATTAACACAGAAAGAAATGAAACATTATTTGTTTTGAATAACTTAGCTTAGCTATAATCATGTTTCTCCAATATTTAACTAAAACTAAATTCACTAAGAGTTTAACAACTTGGTGAATAACTTTCTACCACCATCAAATTTTGGTAATGATTTGTTTCTCACTTTGATTCAATTCTACATTTGACTCGATTATGATTTTGATCATTTGGCCATGTCCATATCTTTTTCAACAAGCATATAAGACTGTGAGATATTTTATCCTAAAAGGTCTCTATTTTAAGAAAGATCATGCATTTTATCTTTATTCTTATACCAAAAAATTCAAAATGCTGATCATAAGCTCTTCTAAATGAAAACTCAACTAAAGCCTGGAGTCAAAAATGATTCTTAAGTTCCTTTAAAAAAGATTCAAAAACATAAACAAAAACTTTCAAAGGTTTCAAATCCCAAACTATAGTCTTGTTATCTATTTGAAACCTGAAAAATATTAGGAAAAGAAAAAGAACACTAAAGAAAATGATTTTAATATATTTAGTTTCACTGTGAAAAATATAAAAGAATATCATTTATAATGAAAATTTCTCAAAATTTTACACAATTAAAAAATTTTAGTCCCTAGAAACAAATAAAATTAGTTTAAATAAACATATATAATTATTTCCTTTAGAAACCCTAATTTCTTTTGTTCTTTCTTTTCATCCTGTTAGAAAGGAAGGGTGGTTTTTTTGCCTTCCTTGGCCTAAAATCACCCCTCCCATTAGCTTCCTGGTCTCCATCGGGATCTAGGCTTTCCCCTCACACAAAGTGCCTATTCCACCCGATCCGAGGTTTCCACGGATTTGCTTTCTTGCCTATGTTTTGTCTCTCGGGATTTGTTAACATATGATTATTATAGTTTGTTTGCTGCTTGTGAGAATCTCAAACAGCAGCGAGCCATCGATAGAAAAGTCACATCAAATCCCTGTTCGTTAGTATGTTAATCAAACCTGGAATCTTAGGTATTCTAGGCATATCAGGATTATCCTCTTGTGTAGGTCTCGAGCCATTTCTTCTTACTATTAACTTGGATGCTACGTCATCCTCTAATGTTTTTAGCAGTTTGATTTCTATGTTCAAATGTAAAGGTATTACCATTTTGAATAAATGAAATTTCAGTTTCCATTGTCAAAAAAAAAAAAAAATCATAAATAATTAATTTAATTAGATTTAAACCAATTTTTTATTTCAGTAAATTCTTTTTTATTCACTTTTTTCACATTAATTTTCCTCTATATTTTCTTTCCTTAATAGTACTTTTTGGATTCCAAACCAAGCCTTATAGCAAGTAAATGAAAGGGTCAAGGAATAAGTTCAATTAATAGTAATTTCCTTAAGTAGTTGGTTGAGGTGGTTCTGATTTAGTTAGACCAGCTTTCAACTGATTATTAGTCTAAACTCAACAAAAATGAATTGTTTTGCAAGCTAATATTTCAAAATCCTTCTCAAAACATTTATTGAGCAATGGAGAGATTATGCTTTTTTAATGTACCTTTTACTTCCAAAATTTCACATGGCATTTGGTAATAATTTTAATCCTAATATACAAATATCAGAGCATAAATTTGTACTAAAATTTCAGTTTGGTTCTCAATTATTTTTAGTGGCCTTTTGGTAAGGTGAGCCCAAGTCAGTATCACTATCAAAAATAAAAGTATTACACATCACTTGTACTTGCCAAAATGGAGAAATCACTTATGTCTGAGAGCTGAAACATTTCAAAAGAAATTAAAAATGTCTATTAAAGATGACTATTCAACTATAGTGCTGGCAGTTGTATTAGCAGTCCAATCAGAGAAACCTTTATCCAATTACACACTTAGAAAGTGAATATAAGTTGAATCAATAATTAAAACCACATTAATTGTAAAGAAAACTGTGTTCTTTTCGTCATCATTGTTTCTCACCATATAACATTATTCGAGACAAACAGACTATAAGAAGGAAAGTAGATCACGCAGACTACAAGAAAAGAAGCTGACTGATGACACCTGTAAGATCTGGATCACTTACTGCAAGCAGAAATTAAGAGATAATAATCTTAGGAAACGTTATGCTATGGTTTATTAATAGACTTTATTTTAAAAAAGTTTATGAGGACAAAACGAGAACAAGTTAACTAATTTAAAATAATTTTATTAGGTACTGTTTGAGGAAGATTAAAAATAATTCCTAGGTATTTTGTTTTGAGGAAGATGAAAAATAATTCCTATTAGGGTATTTGTTTTCATGAAAGAGTTCTTGTTCCAAAAAAATGCCCTTTTTTAACGACGATCAGGGAAAACCAAAAAGGATTAGAACTCAAAACAAAAACGATTTTTTTCCTAACCCTTCTTCAATTTGCTCAAGATTTTTTCCTCAGTTATTTATTTTTCAATTTGTCTTGATTTTTCTCACATTTGCCTCAACACATTTTTATACTTTTTAAATATTTATTTTCATATATGGGTTTGATTTCAGCTCAATTGTTGAAAAACTGAGTCTTGAAGCCTGCTGTTAATAATACCGGAAAAAATTGTATGAGTTTCATGTTAAAGTATTATATATACTTTGGGTTTTCCAAATATCAGAATCTAAGAAAATTTTCTGGATTTTGGATGAATTGGCTGTTCACTATTTATATTATAATTTTATGATATTGGTCATGTATGATTGTGTGTGTTTGTTTTTATACCGTGACTTATAGAATTTATTTTTTTATTTTTAATCTTAACAGCATTACCAAACATAAAAAGGAAACAAAGCTGGATTAGTCTCAACATAAATCTTAAAATCTGTACCTAAAATAAATCTATTGTCCACACAGTTTAACCTGGAAATAGAGCGTTAACGCTAAAGACAAGAGACAGGAACAGAGGGACTCCAAATAATATCACATTGCAAAAGTGATTGCTTCTAAAAAAATATGTGTTTTTGGTTTTAGTTTTCGAATCTAGTTGCCAAAAAGTCATTTTTAAACAAGAACTCTCTCACCAAAACAAATGATCTAATATAAATTATTTAAACGAAGTTAAAGAAACACCTACATGAATTATTTTTTTAAACTATTTCAACTATTCCTGACTCATTCCTGTTCTTTAAATAACACCATTGATGCAGTCCGTCGCGGCCACCTCCCAGTGTCCTTAATAGCACTAAGTATGTATTCCTCTCTTTCTTTTTTTTTTTTTTTTAGATGTATTCTCATTCTTACTCTCCTTATTTTATAAACAGTTTTAAGTTTTATAATATTCATCATTTAGTAATATATTTTTAATTTTCATTCATATAGTTTAAATTAATACAAAATCACCATCACCCTATCCACTATGTGATCTATAGATTAAATTTTGCATATAAACTTAATAGTTTTTCCATATAATGTGAAAATTATTGCATGGTTAGAAATTTTTTTTTTTTATATATTATTTACTTACATTACAACATTACAAGCATTTTTACTCTAAGACAAATATTATAGTAATTTCTTTTCCTGACTTAGTCTCACATACCCATCCCTTACCACTTGCCAAACCTCAAAAGGCCAAACATTTAATTTTGATAAATTCTCTCCACTAATTCAAATACCATTATCGAGCTCAATTTATTTAAAGAAATTCTTTAGCATAATTTGTACACTCATTCTGAGAGAGTGTACGCATGTTGATACCAGACGTGGTGTATATAAAATCATGCCACATCAGCATTTTATATCAAAAGAGTAAACAGTTTATGAACCCTAATTTCAAAATAGTACAAGGTACACCATATATTTAGCAAAAATTACAGAAAAGCAAAATCAAATTGCAGATGGGCCAATACAATAATAAGTTTACAATTTAATACAATAGTTTGAGACCAATTGCAATTAAAGGAAAGTGTAAAATATAAAAGAGGAGAAAACAAAAGCCAAAATCATATTGAGTTCCCAAAAGCTGTGGTCTACGTAGGAGAGCAGAGTACAGAGCCAAGATATAAGAGAAGAAGAAGGTGCATGGTGAGAAGTCCAAAAATCACATGTCTTTGCCTGAAACTACGGGGCACTGGATTCTAGACTTGTAAGAGATTTGAGATGCTCCTTTGGTTCAGGCTTTGTGGTAAAGATCACATAAACCTTTGAATTGTCAGTCATGAGAGTAAAACCCCAATCGGGAGAAAATAAACATGGAATCATCAAAATTATGTGGTTTTAAAAAGAATCAAGTGGACCTCCAGTTGAGTTCTCGATTTTCACCAGTCAGGTTTAGGTTCGAGGTTCCATAGCACCATTCAAGGTTGTGATGCTTTCAAGATGAATCGCATGATAATTCGAGGTGTTAGTGAATTATGGAAGTCAGACATGAATTGGTATCAAAAGTGGGAAAAAATAGCAAAACCAGACACCCCTAAGGTGTACTAAGAAGATGTACGTGTGTACTGCACACTCTAATAGAAGGCAAGGTATACCAGACATGGCAGAGATGTACCTACATACCCCAATTTAAGGCAACATGTACGGTGATAGTCCAAGGTGTACTGTACATGTGTGTCCAAAATGCCCGTAATGCTATGTTTTGTGTAATTAAGTCCCAGATTGCATTAATCGATAGTTTAGGAACCTTATTAAACGATTAAGATAGGTCTAATAAGATTAGAACTCAAGAACGAGAGTGACTAGTCTAGAAGTACGTTAAAATTATACATGCCATACGAGGCGATTAATTGTCGTCAGATTCTCCGAGATGTAGGCCAAAAAAATAAAAAGGGAAAAGTGTGGAACTCCGTGCTCGTTGCTAAAGAAGCAAAGAGGTGAGGTTCTAAACCTGGCTTTTCCAAATACTTAGTGCATTATTATTATTATTATAAACTGCTTTTACACTGTATTTCATGATTTTGATTGCAAACCATTTTCAAGAAGTAAGTAATGAATTAGGAAAGCAAGCACGGTTTTGAGTTAAACCCATTTTGAAAAGCAAGCATTGTTTTAAATTAAACCATAATTAAGCAAGTAAGCAAGAATGGTTTTGAATAATTAAACCATTTTTCAAGCAACAAAGGCAAGTAAATGTTTGAATACCAAACCATTTTTCATAAGTACAAATGGTTTAAATTTGTAAACTATTTTACAAAGAGCAAGCAAGCAAAGAATGTTCAGAAAAACAGCCTTCCTGGGCCTCGTACAAGCAACCGTCAGAGGTATTCCGTATCGTGCATGGTGGGTGTTAGGATTCATACATGGACAGTTTTGCCTAGCCTGCAAACTTAGGTCACATCATGCATTTAAAGGAGACCGTGGCACGTACAAGAGTATATAAGGTTATGAGCCCAGAACTAAATTATGGTGATGGCGACACGAGGTCAATTTACCATATTCACTTAAAGGTGACGCGACAAAGGTCCTTCCACCTAAGATGGTTTAGCATGTGTTCCTTGTTCATCAGGTACAATAAGCAAAAATACTTCCAAAGGGCTGGGATGTTTACAAGCATGATATACGCTTGAAAATTAACTGATATTGGTTCATGAGCTTAAAATACTTCCCATATTTCAGTCCATTTTTCCCGGCTTTTGATTTTGGGGCTGTAAAAAGGAATACCAAGATGCAGAATATGAAGAAATCTACCAAATTTGTTATTTGGTAGAGTATAAAGAAAGAAGAAAATGCAGTAGGTAAAAGAACCTATGAGTAAAATGCGAAATAGCAGAAAGGTAAATGAAAGCAATCTGGTTAGAATTAATGCTGCGCTGGGTTTGTGACAATTACTATGAGGTCGCGACATCAGAAAATGAAGGAAATTCTGATGCAGGCCGACAAGAGAAATCAATTTGAAGCTATGGATATGTTTGGGAAGGGATGAGCCAGTTAACTGGGTCATGGTCACACGTAGGACCGGTTGCGACACCAAAATCACCAAGCGAGGCCCTCCAAAAGCAAAAGTCGCAGGTCGCGACGTGAGATCGAGGTCACGGCTAACAGACTTGCTCGCTTGAAAGTCAGGAAGAAATGAATCATTGTCATGATTGAGATTGATGTCACGACATCAGAACTCAATGAGTCGCAGAGCATGAAGTAGATGTCGCGATAAGATATTGATGTTATGACATCGAACACAAACAATGACTGTGAGCCATAAGTCGATGTCATGGCAGAGATCGGCCGTCGCGAATATTTAAGAGCAACCGCTGAAAGATATGGCTACAAGATTGAAACATGTTGATCGCTTGATGTCACGACAATAGGTTGTTGTTATAAATAAGAAAACTCAAATTTGAAATTTCATAAGAATAGTGAACTGCTGTCGCTGACTACGTGATTGACATGTCGCGACATCATGAGTAGAAACCGGGCTGAAACATGCAGATCCTGCCGATGTCGCGACAAGAGATTGATGTCGCGACACCCAAGACAAGTTGAATGTCAAGACTTATTGAGGTCATGACGGAGATCGAGGTCGCGACATCGTGAATCATCACGAAACCCGCGAAGGCATGAAGTGATGTCGCTGACAGAGATCGATGTCGCGACATCGTGAACACAAAGCTGAATGTCGCCAAGACTTAGTTTCCTGATGTCGCACGTGAGATCGATGTCGCGGACATGGATGATACCCACACATGGGAATTGAAGTCGCGACCGAACATTAACATGGGCCAACCCACTGGAAATCCACAAAACTGCATCGGATTAGGGCCTAACCGAGAAACTTATAACACGCACTACCCACCATAAGGGTAGCTTTACAGTGACACGACAGAGAGGTCCGGCAAATGGCGCTCATTTTCTTTTTATTTTAGCTTTCTTTTCTTTTTTTTCTTTTTCTTTTCTTTTACTTCTCTTTTCTTCTCAATGTGGATAGTTAGAGATTGTTATTGTATTTATCGTGTTATTTTTCGCTTATTTTCTCGATCCGTGTTGTTTATTTTGAAAGTAAGTCAATGCGTAATTATTCTTTTCTGGCACCACACTGAATGCTCAGTTCATACCGGGAATTCAACTTCTTCAGTCAATTACGCTATTCAGAATGAGAATGTTGTAGCGTGTAATTAATTGAAAGTAACCACCCCATTAAGTGACACACAATAAATTATCTTTTCCCGTAGTTGCTTCCAGCCAGCCTTTTGAATTCCCCGCGCCACGACCACTTCTCCTCGGAGTTAGTTTCATCGTTTTGATCTCGAATGCTTATACCAAGCAGATTTGCCCCCATTGCTGCTCGATTTCATGAGGTCCTCCTGAAAGACACAGAGGATGACAATCCCAGGAGTTATGAACATTTCTTTCAAGGTGGTAAGAGTTGAATCTGCTATTGAGATTTAATGAGCTTTTGTGAGTTTACTTTGATAAATCCTCTTCTCACTTGAACAGAATGAGTTGGAATAGAGCTACCACTTTAAATGCAGAGAGTTCACCTCGACTAATAGTGAAGCCAACCGTGTTAGTCGAGATCTAATTCTCAAGGAGAGGGTGATCTATTCTGACTCTTGAGGAAGAGTAACCCCTAGTTGTATATCCTTTGCTCTGACCGATAACTCAGAGCAAGGTCATAAATTCATAAATGGTATGAAGACAGAAAAAGAAAAATACCAGACTAGAAGTCTCCTGTGCAGTTGTATTCAATCTCATATTCAGAGACCGAAGTAAAAGATTAGATAATGAATGTGAAGTGAGATCCACGAATCACTTAAACGCCTTTTGGACATTTTAAAACCTCGATTTACACAAGCAAAAATTAATAAAGGTTGACAAATACAGAATCGATGATCAGATGAGATTGATCTGAAGGGGGTCTAAACGATAATTATCCGTCCATTTATTTTTCTTAACTATTCACATTATCATTCTCTCATTCCGCTTTTATTTGATTGTTCATTTATTTTATCATGACAGATAATTTCAAAGATTTTGTCGGATCCCACCATCATTTTAGAGTCCAAAATAGTAATGGAGCTGAGGCAATGTAGTTGATTCAGAATTCTCAGATCTCTCGGATCGAGATCCGGATTCTTAAATCCAATTTTATTACTTGTCGCACCGCGGCACTTGCAAAGATATTAGGCCAAAACCAATACGAAAATGATTAACTCTAGGACTTTATGTTAACAAGTTTTATGGCCTGTCGGGGACTAGACAATAGTCCTTGGTAATAACGCCAAATTCAGAGGTTCTTCGTATATTAACGTTTTACAGGCGCCATTGTCAGGATCTAAAGAATTTAGTAAAATCAATATTCAAATGAAAGAAGGAAATAATAATTTGGACATTTAAAGCAAAGAACAAAAATAGTTTTTTCATGAAGGTTCATTTTGATCAATAACCTACAATCAACATATTAGTAAGATTTGTCACTCAAATCAATCCTGTCCATAAGTATTTTTTGATTTAACAAAATTTTTAATGCATAGGAAAATGGTATCATCATCATCTCCAAATGACACTAAATGGGAGAGGGACACTTAGAAAGTTTGAGAAAGACAGAAGGTAGAAAACTCAACCATGGCGATGAAAGACAGATCGATGAGGTACACACATAGTTAGAAGATCTCCAATGTCGATACAATGAGGGGACTTCGAGACCAATTATACAAGATGAATACTTTAAAGAATCGACAACCCGGTAGTTGATGCTAATAATTTTGAATCAAGCCATCACCGATTACAATGGTCCAACAGCGCATCGCCTTTAACGGGGTCATCCCACTAAGATCCAAACCAGCACTGGAAGATTCCTCATCAAGCACATGTTAGTTGAGTTCGGTAAGACCAAGTCATAAAACTCGTGATCTATTCCATTCTCTAAGAGATACAAGAATTACATGAGCATGAATCTTACCATGGTTCTCATGATTACTCTGAGGAGTTAGTAGACGCCACTAGTAGATTCTTTCCCCGCCCTCACCACGTAAAGAAGGAGGGAAATCATCAGAATTCCGTAAACAGGGGGAAGATGAAGCCTCAGATGTGGAAGCCAGGGAAGATTCAAACAAATTTTAAGGCCGAGAAGATGTCTAATGTATGGATAGATTCAAGATCAGATGGATATCAGAGCATCATGCCTGGAATGATATATCAAAAGGGATCAGATTGCCTGTGTCGTGGAGCATCTGAAACTAAAAAGTGCCGAAGAGGCAAAAAAGAGTCGATGAAGACCTCCGGTTGGAATGTAACATGAAAACTCCTTTCCGGAAGCCAAGAGGAAACAACAGAGGGAAGGGGGATCATGAGCCGAAAGCAAGATGACAGCCATGGAGGCCGGGTGCTGGATGCCATTATGCAATGTGTCGGACAAGCAAGAAAAGAAAAGACACACACCAAGCCATGAAATAGGAGCACCAGAGAGTATTGAAGGGCCGAGAGTGGCAACCGAAGAACAATTTTATGATGTCAAGAGGTTAATTATTTGGGTGAGCTAAGAAACTATCATTTCAAACCCAATACGTTAACCCGCTGCCAAAGACATTATCACTCAAAAGATTGAGGAAACTATGAGAATTTTCTTTCTTTATGGTGGAGGGGCTCCAAGGCCCAAGGTATGGACGTAACTCCTCCACGGTTATCAACACCACCATGTCTCCAGCAGCCAGCCAAGGAAATGAGCACATAAACTAATACCGCACGAGAGGGCCCAATTAAGAACGCAGTATCGCAGCCTTCACGGGGATAATAAGAAGATGTTAATCATGAACAAAAATTCTCCTGCAGAGTTAGCCAAATCGCTACCACCTCCCTCAAATTTTTCTCAGAACACCACCAATGCATCCTCAAGAACCTGGAGACACAAGTAGGCAATGCCCTAACCTCGCAAAGCCAGAGAAAGATGCCTTCCCAAGTGACACAAGGAAGAACCTAAAGACTGCATGGTCAGGCACCTTAGGAGGGGAAGGAGCTAAGAGATGAGCAGAAAGAGGACAAAGAACAAGAAGTAGTAAGATCGTAAAGGGAAGAGAACCGAGAATGAAAAAGAAAGAGTAGAGAGGAAGAACATCCATGATCAAAGTCATAGCCCCATTTCCACAAAGACTCCAGGTCAAGGAAGGAGGATAGCTGCGTTCTGAAACCTTCCGTTTAGGAGATGTTATGCCTTTATCAAGTGGTAACTCAAATGCCACTCTATAAAATTTATGAAGGACATAATTGGAGCAAGAAAAGAAAATAGTAGAGAAGGAATAGTGAATTGCCACCGCTACTACAAATAAAAGAATCGAAAAGAAACTACCAAAGAAAATGAAAGACCTGCAGAGTTTCACACCTCTGTATTGCCTGAGAATCAACTCCGCAGCCTTCCAGGATCAGATGAAGACACTTGATGCCTCTTTCGCTGCCAAGAACTTAAGCTTGGGGAGCTTTACCCCACAACTGCTACTTCAAACGGCGCACAGATCGATGGTGAAACCTCATGAGCCAAGATGCAATCGTCACCGTTGGGAAGTTTGTTTTCCAAAGACTTGACCATTCGACATGAAGAAGATTCAAGTACTGCCATTGGAAGACTATTCCTAGCCACCGGAGTCACTCGATCACATAAAAGGAGTTCTTACTCTAAGGGTCGAGAAGAGCTGTCGCTTTTAATTTGATCAAAAGTATGCAAAATACACAGGACAAGGGAGTATGTCTGTAATGCAATGCCTTGTCTCTTTACTCAACCCTCGATGTTAACAATGATTGTGAATACTCCAATCTTTTATCATGAAAGAGATGAATTCTAAAGATATCAAGATGTCTATTCTGACTTCTATACAAGAAGCTACTTATAGAAACTGTTGAAGCCAAGCAAAGTTAAACGATAATGGGGAAAATAGTGAAAAGAAGAAATTCATCAAGAACCAAAGGTAGAAGGGTTGCTTTGAAGAGAGTTATGTTATTGAAGGTATAAGCATTTAGAATACAAAGAAAAAACCGCGGATCATTTCAGCCAAACTCATGATGCCGAGGAACAAAGATCGCTAACATTACAGCTTATAAGGAATCGCGAAGTCAATCAATAGAGTCAAGGTAATACCATCAATTTGTAATGATAGACTAAGTAAAAGAGACTTCAAAACCATCCGTGGAACACCAGTGAGCACTCGAATCCAGCGATGAAGGAAGTAGTCGGAAAGGAGGTACTTAAATTGCTGAATGTTTATTTTATCTATGCTATTTATAGTCCTCAGAGCCTACCCATGTGGTTCCAAAGAAAGGGCTTATCAGATCCGCAATGAGAAGAATGACCTGATTCCAACAAGAACAGTTGATAGATCGGAGTGTGTATTGATTATAAAGAGAGTTTAACACAATAATTTAAAAGATCATTTCTTGCCCTTCATCGAATCGAGTGTTGGACAAAGTTAAAGGTGACACCCTACTTTTGTTTTCTTCGATGGGTATTCAGATGGCAATCGATTAAGCATTACACTCCGACGATCAAGAGAAGACCACATCCACATGCCCTGGCGGCACCTTGCCTGTATGATGCCATTCGCATGGCGTCTGCTACATTCCGCAGGTAAGATGTCTATATTCTCTATTTGCTGAAGAAGTGATGGAAATTTTCATGATGATTTTATCAGGTATGGATTCAGCCTTTGATCAATGCTTAAACAACTGAAACAAGATCAAAGATGCCAAGACAAACTAGCACCGAATCGAAAATGTCATTTTATGGTGACAGAAGGAATTGTTTCGGGCACAAATTTTACCATCGACTAGAAGTCGATCACACTCCATGATCCATTATCAAACCTTGCACCACCTAATATGAAAGGAGCAAGAAGCCAGCACTGATTTTTGCAGAGATTCATCAAAGATCTTTTCAAAAATAAATGCATCGACCACGCGTATTAATGGAAAAAGATACAAGGTTCAATTTTTGATGACTTCGCAAGGATGCTGACAAAATCAAGATCATTGGTACAAGCACCTATAATGGCTGCACCAAAATGGGATCAAGGATTTGAAATAATGTGATGCCAAGATTTTAATATGGAGTCAGAGTTTGGCAAAGAAAAGAGAAAGTATTCAGGCCTACATACTATGCAGAAGACCCCAACGAACAAGAGAAACTACCAACAACCGAAAAGGAAAAAGGAATAGCATTTGTTTGTGAAAATTTAGCAACACATTTTAGATCCTATGTATTCACACTGATTATGCAAAGAATCAAGATTTGATGTCTAAAAAGAAGTTAAGCTACAAGATTGAGTAAGGTGGGTGCTATGAGCCAGTAGAGTTTGACTTAAATCAAGGATAAAGGGATGTGACAAATGTGATGAATGATCACTTGTCAAGAGTAGAAAGAAGTAAACAGAAGAAGAAAAGGTGATGTTAACAAGAGAACTTCCCTGCATGAGCAATTGCTTGCTGCCTTCCAGTCTCTCCAGTAGTGTCAGATATGGTGAATTATCTCGTTTAGGAGATGCTTCAGACCAAATACCAAATGTAAGAGGAAGCTCTAACCGACAAAGATAATATATTCAATAGATCCACTATTATTCAAGAGAGGTAACATGATACTAAGAATGTGTGCTGAAGCTAACATGCATTTATGAATGGATGCCATGTATCACCATATATTGGGGATATTTCTTAGAAAGAATAATTCAAGTAAGATACTCAAATCAGAGATTTATCAACACTATCTCGTAGATTGTGCTGAGTGTTGATTGTGATAGATGTCATAAAAGATGGGGAACACAAAGAGAGGGAATGAAATGCCCTCAAAGGTATTATGTGTACAAATTTTGATGTGGGGAATAGATTTTACGCCGACCCTTTCCACCTCATCATTCGAAACTCACACACCACAAGATAGATTGCCCAAATGGGAAGTAAAGGGTTTGTCCAAGAAAATAGATGTTAATATTAAATAGAGCTGTGAAAAGATGATTACAAGATTTGGGAATTCAGAATCATCACATGGAACCCACTTTGCAAACAACATTTGCAAAAACTCATGAGCAGTATGGGATCACATGTAATGAGTTTAGCTTATCATCCCCAGTAATTTAATGGACAAGCGTAAATTTCCAACAGAAGATCAAAAGAATGATGAAAGACCGTGAGCTCAAGTGAAGGGATTGGTCTTCCAAATCTGACGACGCACTTCAGCTTACACGTATACAAACCCCTATCGAATGTCCTATGATGAAATAGAAACTATGTCATCTACCTCTGAATTAGAATACAAGGCAATGTAATGGTAAAGAAGTTAAACTGATTTATGTCGCAAGTGAAAGAAAGATTGTCTAACCGGTTCGAATCGGGAAGAATCGAGAAATGAAGTTTTCATGATAATGCTGCTGTAATATATATAAAGAGCAAGACAAAGAAATGGCATGATTAGAGAATTTGAGAAAAGAGTCGTGAAGGGGAATGTGTCTCACTGCGAATTGAAGATCAAATTGTTTCCTGTGTGGAAATTACAACCAACTGGAGGGCCACACACAGAAAGCCAAGTACTACATTTGGAGCAAGGACACCAGGACTGCATCGCGAAGAATTCAAAGTCAATGTGGATAGAGAGTAACAAAGCATTATTCACAGAAGAGGAAATGAAGAAACTCAACCTGTTTCTGAGAAAAAGAAGAAGTAACACCACACAATAAAGTCTAGCTAAGGACCCAAAATCGAAAATATAATGGGAGTGCGTAAAACCCATAAGGGATTTAAATTCTCGTTTTAAGTTTTTAATGCCAACGAAGCCACAAATTCAGGTCATTTTGTTTTAGTATGATAGAATTAATTTTAGAAATCGGATTGTAGTTTAACTAGATTTTCTCGATACGCGCAGCTTCCTCGCAAGGTCTCATGACATGAATGCATGGTGTGAATCACAGAACATTCCTAAAAGAACTGCGCAGAAGTCACAACATGAGAAAGGAGCAACCTAACCTCAACCCGATCTCGCAGATATACTTGAATTGTTGGTTAAATCTTGTTGAGATGCCAAAAGTAATGTCTAGCAATAGAGCAATAAGAGAAAAAGGCTCTTTGAGGTCATCGAGTTAAGGGCTCAGTCGCGCGACAGAAGTTAGTTGCGTCGCGACATATGATGCTCCGACAAACATCGATGTCAGACCTCATTCAAAACTACCATATCATGAAGAAGGTATGATGTCGCAACACCACCGTGAAGTCGGCGTAGAATTAAGTTTCTAAGTCGGAAAGGATGTCGCAACATCAAACAATTCCTTAGAGGCCCTGTATTGTCAGCGACATCCTATGTGTCGCGACATAAAAGCCACAGATGCCAACCGCCACTTAAAAGTTCTAAATCTAATGACTCAAATAAAAAGACGCGAAAATCAAGTCACACGTGTTTTAATGAAGCACACTCAGCCCATAAACATTGATCAATTGCAACCTGCTGGAAACTTTCATCTACCTTAACCTCGATAAGAGCTTTCACCCTCTTCCCTCCTCAATCTCAACTGAAACCCCAGCTTCAAACCTTCCAAAAGCTTTGGTTTTCCGTTCTAATGGTCAAATCCCCAACCCAATCCCTAACCTAAACGAGATTATGAGGGAACATGAACAACCGGAAAAAGAAACTCGCCAAGAAGAACGGTTAGGGATGATTCTTCAGAAGAACAAGGGTGATATGCTATCTAAACACCAAGCTCCTGAACTTCCAAGAAAAGAGTGCAAAAGGAAAAGGGAAAGTAGACAGAGTAGGCTAAGAAGTGAAGATTCGTGTCGACTAAGGCATCTCAAGAAGAAGACATAACAGAGTTTGTCACAGAGGATTCAAAAACCCCCAAGTACTCCTTTCCCCAAGAGAGATGATAGAAGGCAGAGTATAGAGAGCCTTCTCACACACCAAAATCAAAGGTATACAAAGACTGGGTAAGAGAGTTTTATTCAAATTTGCAGGGAAGGAAGGATGAGCTGTTTATGTTAGAGGAGTCCTGTTTCATATGAGGCTAAGGCCACTGGTCCAGGGCCTATAGCATGGCAAAGCACAAGCATGGTTCCAAATTCAAGAAACTTTAAAACCAGATTAAAATCTGCCAAGAAGCTTTACCAACTGCATGTGCAAATAAACCACAGAGAATGCCAAGAACATGAATCAGGGAAGCTTCCAACAGAGGCTAAGGTATGGTTTTATTTCCGCTCGTTTAAAAGCTACCAAAACATGTGCACAAATGAGAGAACAGAGGTCAGGGTTGTCGTACGCCATCCTAAAGGATACAGACTAATATAGAAGTCACACGAGAATTCTATCACAGTACGTAGCTGAACAAAGAGGCCCATTCTCTACCACCCAAACACAATCACTGTTCCTCTATAAGCTTGAAGGTCAAGTAAGGGAATATAATCAAGAAGAAGTACCAGATTTTCACCAAATTCTTAGATGAGTTAGCAAAGCGACCAAGAAACCAGAAGAAAAGGGGTGCTGTAGAGAACAGAGGTGAAGCTCAAGATGAAGACCAGAAAGAGACTAAGGGAGTACTGATCAAGGAGGATGAACTGCAAAACTCCCTCCCAACAATGATTACATGTTTGAGGCATGGCCAAAGGGCATTACAGGCCTATCAGACTTCTTCCATCCCCAACGCCTCCCATGTAACGTAAATTTCCAACACTCTGAGAAAGCTCATGTATACAAGAGAAGAAATGACACTGAAGCTCAATGTTGAAGTAAGAGAACAGATGAAAGAGAGAAGGAGGAAACCACAGAATCAGAGAAGGCATCATGAAAGAATTTAAAGAAGAGACCAGTTGTTCTGGAGGAAAGAAATTAACAGAAAAGAAAAGGAGTAATGTAGGTAAGGAGCTACAAATCTAATATAATGCAAAAGAAACAAGAGTCAGAAATTTAAAAGAGCAATTATGAGAAAAATTAGCAAACAGGAAGAGTTTAAGAAAGAAATGAAGGAAAGATCACACAATCAGTTGGCGTAAACCAAACTGGCCATGGCTTTTATATCAACCACGATGTGATTTCAACTCTTAACTCCATAAAGAAAAGAGATACGTAGAGTAAGAAGCAAATTTGGGAGCAAGTCAAAGGATCCAATTCTTTATACAAGTCTCTCACAGAAGGATTTTGAGAAGAAATTGGATGATAGAGATAAGAAGGTAAAGATGTAATCCTATAGACAAAAAGACGGCTAGAAAATTTGGATTCGACAATAACAACTTCTCCAAATTCAGAGGCAGACCTAAATGAGAATACAATGAATGGTTCGGGAAAGAGACAAGGATGAGTCGAACAAAGGTTGGACTTCATAATGAGATTTCATTGAAGAAACGCTTTATAGTGGGAAACTACAAGAGAAAGGAAAGAGAAAATGAAAATTCCTAATCTTCAAAATTCATTTAGGCATAATGACCCAGATCCCCAATATCTTTGCCCGGCCATCTAAAAGAAAATAGATCTTCTCCCCGCTAACCCTCATTACTATCCTTATCCCAGCATCGTAGTATCCAATCACAAATGAACTTGGGCCAAAAGGAGAAATTTAATTGAATTGTTAAAGCATTTTGAATTTGTTGATTTAATGCTTAAAGTGTTTGGTGACTGCAATGATTAGAAATTAAAGCAGAATTGAAATTTAACAAAACTGCTAAGATTTAATATCAATCGAATGAAGCAAAGATTTGTGTATGAGTCGAATGTAGAATAAGGGCCACATGAATACAAATATCAACACAAGGTGCAAAAGTTACTAGTCTAACCATAAGTCCGTAATTGAGAGTACTACAATGAAGGAACAAACATACTTTGAGTTCAGGGCATGAAACAATAAGTCAAGGAACCTCGTTGAATATCAAATAATTTAAATATCACCATCAAATGAGCCACAAGATTCTTATTATGAATATCATTAACTGCTCAAACTAAATTTGAATTTGTTAGATTATCGTCGAGGCGAAATCCTGTGTGACAAATTAATAAGTTATATTTATGCGTGCCATTCTCGATAGCTCTGGTTTCATTTTAGCCATCCCCACTACGCCGATGGTATACCTTAGTTCCCGAATTGAAACAACAAGCTTATTTTTCAAAATCACTGAAACCCTAACTCCATTCTAAGAAATCAATCCTTCAATAAAGAACCTATGATTACCTAGGAATTCAAGGAGGAAGAAAGAAATGAAGTTTGGGGGAGTATATATTTTTGAGGAACTCAAAAAGGGAACGAAAAGAAAAAGGCAAAGAACAGAAAATGCAAGAAAAGAATAATGAGTAGACAAGTTTTATCTTGGTGGCCCAACCTCGAATTGGGTTCTTAGTGTTTCAACACCTAGTGTTCCTAATGTGCTATCTCAGTATGGGAGCTACTAACCCAAAGTTCGCAGAGGTATTAGAAAGCCTAAAAGTTAAACATTGCACTATCTCTAATGGTGACAAACAAAGGAATTATCTCTGAATTTCTAAGTGATAAATAAGGGCACATACAATTCAATTGAAGAAATCAAAGAGATGTCCCAAACATTAAGTCTAAGGGAGTTTATTAGAGAAACTACAATAAAGAAAGGGCAGAAGATGAGAGAAAAGGTTCAGGGTAATCTTAACCTAAAAATTCCTTCCATCCTACCCATTACTCAAAAAATTAATAATACTGAAAAGACCTGATTGATCTTTGAAGGTTAAAATCACTATATACTAGTGGAGATCAATATGAAAACAAAACCCAGGAACTTGGAAATACAGAAACAATCAAAACCGTGAAGGACTTTAGGGTTAATTGACTCAAGATGAAATGAGAAAGAAAATAATCTATTATTCAATGTGATCCAATGATTATGTCATTTAGAAACAATTTGGTCATTTAGTTTGTATAATTATAAAGAGCAGAACCAACCTGAATTGGACTTAGTTATGTAATGTAAAAATAATGCATTACCTTGTATTTCAATTGAATTGAAATGCCACTCGTAGAACAACTTAAAATGTCCCATTAGTTCGAGGACAAACAATTTTTCTTTTCTTGCTTGAGGACAAACAAATTTTAAGTTTGGGAGAGTTTATTATTTAAAAGTCATTTATTTCTAGTCCATTCTTTCCGTTCTTTGATTTTAATGTAAAAGGAATAATTAAGATGCAGAATATGAAGAAACTCAACAAATTTGTTATTCATGGGAGTATAAAGAAAGAAGAAATGCAGGGGAAAAAATGCAAGAACTGGAGGAGGAAAAAATGCGTAAAAATAGCAGAAAGGTAAATGAAAGCAATCGTTAACTAATTGCGAAGCTTGGGGTTTGCATACCGTTATGAGGTCGGGCACATCGGGAAAACGGCGAAATTTGATGCATGTCGTGACAAGAGAATCAACTTGAAGCATGAGCATGTTCGAAGGATATTAGCACCGCCGCGGTCGCGACAGAGGACCGGTCGCGACACCGAATCAACAAGTGAGGCCCAAAAGCAAATCCGAGGTCGCTGACGTGAGATCATATCATTACGAGACTTGCTTAGCTGAAAGCTATAAATGAACCGTTGTCGACGTGAGATTGATCGCTACATCGGGAACCCTGCACTGAAAGCCGGCAGAGCTATAAGTGATGTCGCGACAAGATATTGATGTTGGGTGATATCGTGAACAAACAAATGAGACCTGTGGGAGCCATGTTTGACATGTCAAGGACAAGAGATTGCCTGACATCAAGATAAACCAATGAGATACAAGTGGCGATAAGATTGAAACATGAAGGATCAGCTGATGTCACGACAGGTTGTTGTTGCTAACAAGAAACCCACGAAATTTACAAGAATAGGAACCGTTGTTGCACTACGTATTTGATGTCATATTATCTGAGAAACAGCTGAAACTCGCAGATTCTGTCGACGTCGACAAGAGATCGACGAACACACCCAACATTGCTGAATGCTGGCAGTAAGACTCGGGAGCTGGAGGTCGCGATTTGAGATTGAGGTCAGCGACATCAGAATCATCGCTTGAAACTCCATAGTATGAAGGATGTCGCTTACATCGTAAATAAGTTGAATGTCACAGAAGACTTAGTTTCCGATGCCTGACAAAAGAGACTGGATGGTCGCGACATGGACGAGGTCGACAAGGGGAATTAAGTCGCGACTAACATTAACATGGGCCAACCCACTCGAAACCACAAAACTGCATTGATTAGGCCCAACCCGAGAAACCTGATAACACGCAATTACCCAAACATATGGGTAGTCACATTTCATTAACACGAGGTTCCGGGGTAAGAATATGTCATTTTTCTTTATTTAGTTTTCTTTCTTTTCTTTTTCTTTTTCTCTTTTACTTTTTCTTTCAGTCAGGATAGTTAGAGATTAGATTAGATTTATTTGTTATTTTTCGCTTGTATTTCTTTTCTGATCCTGGGTGTTGTCGATTTGGAGTGTGTTTAACAGTAATTCTATTCTTTCAAATTACTACTCCGGAATGCCTGGAAGTTCAAAAGAACTGAATTCAACTGTTTAATTCAATATTCTATTAATATATAATGTTAGAATGGTAATTCACTTGAGAACTGCACCCTCACATAATGCTATACTGCAAACATTCTTCCAATCTTTCTTCGCCAGCCTTGAACTCTCAGCCATTAATTTGCTCTGAGTCGGGTTGTACTGCTTTGACTCAATGCGCCTCTATAATTACTATAAGATTTGCTCATTGCTCGATTTCAAGGAGGTCCTCTGAGTGACACAGTAGATGACAACTCGAGTTATGAAATATTTCTCAAGGTATATTAACCCCGCTATTAGAGATCTAACGAAGCCAGGAGTTTACTTGATAAATCCTCTTCACTTGAAATCAAGAATGAGCTGGAATGAGCTATCAATTTAATGTTAAGAGTTCAATTCTATCTTCAATAGTGAAGCCAACTCGCAGCTAACAGATCAATCAAGGAGAGGGTGATCTATTCTAATTTTGAGGAAGATAACTGAAGTCAGAGGATCCTTGCTTGACCGATAACTTGGAGCTACACACATACCATAAATGGTATAGTTATTGCAAAGAAAAATACCTGCACTAGGAAGTCCCTATTAAAAGTAGTTATCCACTCTCGTATTCGAGTGATCAGTAAAATATGATAATGAAATGTGAAGGAGAGATCCAATTTAACTTACTAAACGCCTTGACAAATTTTTAAACCCGATTTACACAAGGCAAAAATTAATGTTGTTGACAACAGAATTAATATCACACAGCATTGATCTTAATGTGTGCTCTAAACGATAATTATTCAAGGTCCATTTATTTTCTTAACTATTCATATTCATTATTCTTCATATCTACTATTTGATTGTCATATTTATTCTTACTTTATGTTAGTATAATTTCAAAGACTAAGTCGATCCCACTATCATTTTACAGTCCAAATAGTATGGAGTCATGAGTAGTAGTCGGTAGTTTGATCTAGAATTTTCGAGATCTTCAGACTGATATCCGGATCTTAAATCCACTTATTTATTACTTGTCGACCGTGCACTTGCAAGATATTGTGCCAAACTAATATTGAAATGATTAACTCTAGGAGACTTTTGGTGTTAACAGTTTTACGGGCGTCGCCGGACTAGACAATAGTCTCGTAATAACGTCAGAAATTTGTATGTGTTCTTTGGTCTATTAACGTGTTCCTCACCCAGCTTCCTGTGAGAGTTTTAGCAAACGGCCGAGCCCAGTCCCATTTAGATTTCAAAACGATCTACTGAGCTAAGCTCCCATGGATTTTAGGCAACCATTGAGCCCTGTGCCTCGTATTTATAAAAAGTTTGAGTAAACTTTAAAGCAAAAAGTGTCACAGTTTTAAAAGACTTTTCGAGCAAGATAAAGTAAACAAGCAAAGAAATCTCGGTAAGCTTTATAAACCTTCAAGAAGTTAGCAATAAGAGCGTGTTTTTGAAGAAAAGCAAAGAAAGTATAAGCAAAGAAAAGTTTTAACTTTTAAAGCAAGCAAAGCAAAGTAAAGCTTCTTGAAAATATTTGTAAAAGAGAGCTTATGATTTCAGATGCTTCCTAAAAGCAAAACATTTTATAAACCATACACTCACCGGAGCCTCGTTTACCATTATTTCGTATTTTTAAAAAACTATTTTCCAGTACAGTACGCAAGACGCCGATAATGTAATAGACAATAAGGATTTGTCCGACATTGTACAAGTGTCAGAATTAAGAATATTATGTAAGAAAGACTTAATATGTATAATGGAACATATGTATGTACATGGGAGTAGTTTTGTTGTTGGTATGTCACCGCCATATTTTGATATACAAATCAGATGGCTACCGTGATTCGAATTATACTATATGTCACATGCCGCTAAGGTTTTTTCGCTACTAAGATTTTACCAAATCCTAAGTTATAAATAAAAGAAAAAATTTTTTATACAAGGTTTAAGCAAGCAATACGGCTTCACTTCACAGGAGTTTCTAGTCGTTAGAGGTAACGGCTGGGGATTTCTGTGGAGTGGCCGGCACACCCGCCGCTGGAAGGGGTTGGGGGTGTGTCATAATTCCTCTCCTTTGCTAGCATATACCTTATCTTTTTAAACAAAACATAGGTTGAAACTTCTTAAACCTCGACCGTTAATATCCTTTCTATCAGATTCCACTGGGGCCATGTTTTACAAAGAATTTGCTAAATAACTCGTAATTCGCCACAATAATAATAGTAACAAGTCTAATAATAATAGTAACAATAATAATAATAATAAATAGTATTGTAGGATAATAATAATAATAATAAATAATAATATTGTAGGATAATAATATTGTAGGACAACTAACAAACATGTAGGTGAGATGGTTAGGGTTTTTTCTAACTTAACCAGAGGTATCGGGTTCGAGCTCTAGGAATACAAATATGTTATGTGATAGAGCTTTACTTCTCTTGTAGTCAATCTCGACTCGAATGAGGATTAATCTGGATGTGGTATGGCTTAAAGATACCTTCTATATGTGCACAAACCTGCTCAAGACACCCCATGACCTAACAAAAAAATAATATTATAGGACACCCAACAAGATAATGGAGTGGTTATTTACATTTTATTATGTAACTGAGATAGCCCAAAATCAATAATGATAGTATCATAGGACACCCAACAAGATAATAGAGCGGTTCTTTACATTTTATTATGTAACTGAGATTGTGAGTATCATAGTCTTTAGACCTAGACCCACTACTCGATGGGCTCAGGGCTCGCTTGGCCCCCACATCGGCCCAAGTCCACTTGCCATATTAAAACAAGCAGAAACTAACCAAATGAGAGAGTCTTAAAGCTCATGGTCTTTAGACCTAGACCCACTACTCGATGGGCTTAGAGCCCACATGGCCCGCATCATGAAATGGCCCAAACCCACTTATCATATTAAAACCATGTCACACCCCCAACCCCCGCCTAGGCAGAAGAAGGGGACGCGAGGCTGTATTGGGACTCTTTACCTGCTTTTTCAAACGTTGGTGGGCCCAAGTCTTATAACTGAATCAAAATATCATATAAAAGGATACAAAATAAGAATACCACCATGGTGGTGTTTACAGTGTCATATACATAAAGTCCTGAGTCCCATTTACATATACAAAAACTGTACATTTACATTTACAAATCAGAGCACACAACCTACATGTGATGAACCCCTACTAGTGTGATGGCCCAACAGTATGCGGAAGATCACGGACATCCTCCTCTGTACCTACATAGATAAAAACCCGTGCTAAGCTTTATGCTTAGTAGGAAACATATAACTTATACGTATACACATGCATTGATACGCACTTATAGTAAGCATATAACAGTAACAAATATACAGTAACAGATATCAGGATTTATCATGAATTCATATAACAAACTTATACATATACTTGTACTTATAGCAGATATTTATATTTATTCAAATCTCCCATAAGAGTTATAGAGCTTATACTTATACTGAGGTACCCGTAGGTACTACAGAGCTTATGCTTTACCTTATTCGTTATTCAGACTCTTATAGTATAATTGTTTGACTACCTAGACAAGTAATAAGGAATGAGTAGGACATAGCACAATAAGTACCTGTGCTGTATTGTACATCGAGGTGCCATAGCACAAAGCAGAGTGCCGAAGACCGATCGAACGCGTCGCCCACTTAATGGCGGTTGTGTCATTCAATATCTGGTCTTAGGTATTCCTATAATTATATGTGTTCAGGAACTTACTATCTTATCATAAGGGCATTAAGTTTGCCCACATTGAACTCGCTTCGGCGAGGCGATGAGATACGGTATAATTTCTTCGTTTCCTTTACCTTACAAACATGTATGGACCCTTTCATACACGTATAGGGTCCTCATTAGTCTAATAGACGAGTCCTCGGAGCAATGGAATAACAAAACAAGACCAAAACACAGCAATTTTCCATGTTATGAACAATGGCTATGCCGCGACATAGCATTGCTACTCTACGGCAAAGAACCCGAGGATGGAAAAAATCCTCCTCGGCCAACCCGCGGCGTGGACATGCCACGCCGTGGCGTGGACCTTTATTGGGGTGAGGGGTCCCTACGCCGTGGCGTAGGGCCCCTGACATTGCCCAGATTTTTTATCATTTTGTCCATTTTTTCTAAAAACCCAACCAAAAGCCTCAAATACTCCAAAAGCATCACCAAACAACTCCCAAATGTATTCTAACCCAACCAAAACCAAACATAGAGATTAATTAGGGTTTTTCCAAACCCTAATTCAAATACTTGTAAGTTAGGTTAACTTCATAACACCCATACATGTATCCATATACCATAAACCAAGAATCCATATAAAACCTTACTTATCTTATGCAAAATAGGGTATTACCAACCCAACTTTCAAATAATCTAGGGTTAGGATGAATTCCTAACTAAATCCTAGAAATGGAACAAACTAAAATCCATACAAAACTCAAGCAAATTCAAACAAAACCATAGCAAATCCAAACAAGTATCCAAACCTTTCTCGGGGCTTCCTCTCTTCTTTCTCTCTTCTTTCTTCCCTCTTATTCTTCTCCTTCACGTATGAACCTCCAGTAATGCCCAAAATGAGAGACCAATTTGGTCTTATCCTCATTTTGGAGTTAAGGCCATGTTTGGCCACAAAAATGTATTCTTTTGATTTAGGTTTCATTTTATTGCACTTTGGTCCTTCAACTCTTTTCTATTTGCTCCACAAGTTATTTATTTCTATAATAGCCTCACATCTTTTTATCTTATGACTCTTGTGTCCCACTTTGACAAATTACAAATTTACCCTTGCTTATTTCCGGGTTTCTTAGATTTCACGTTTTGCATTTCATTTACGAAAAATTCAAATTATACCTACAAAATACCTTAAACATGTTAAAAACGACTAGGGTATATTTCGGGGTGTTACAAACCAAGCGGAAACTAACCTAACCAGACGAAAGAGTCTTAAAATTCATTTGAGAAAGCCAAAGTGTCATACTAGATAATTCACTTCATGATGTTCACATACTTCAAGTCCCCCAACCGTACCAATTGTAGACACATATGGGAAGTTCAATATGAATAAACATACGAAAGCGAAAAATATGCAAAACAAATATTTATCAGCGAGTTCCCTAGTTCTAAAGCCCTTATTTTTCAGAATATTAATCCTGGATAAGGAAGAACATATTTTATCCCTAAAATTAAGAGATTTTATTCCTAAAATTAAGGATAGATTGGCGAACCACGTCTTATAAATCAGGGAGATCTCCCACGAGGCAAGGGCATTCAAACAGTGCTAAAACTCTCTACTTCTTCTTCTCCATTTTTCGCTGACTTAATCATCGGAGAGGTTACCGACACACCTTGGTCGGATCACCTTTTTTACAAGTTCACATTACACCGCTAACGCTCAAAGATTCCTACGATCAAGGTAACAACAAAGATAGCACAAAATCCAAAAGAAAAACCACACAAATCCCAAAAGAAAACAAAACGGTTAGAAGTTAGAACTTAGACTAAACCCTCAACGCTCATAGCCAGTTTCATCATTCATGCATAAACTTAGTGTTGATCAAGGGGTATTCAAATAGAGAAAAATAACTTCTTGAAGTTTCAGTTTTGAGACATGCAATGTATACAAAACAGTAACAGTTGTACAGAAGGGAAAGTTTTACACATAAAAGATAAAGTGTAACAAGTAATAATTACTAATATATGCAAACTAGATACTAACCCGATTGCAGAACAAGAACTGTGATAGAACTTTATGTAGATCAAGGCTAGTGTTTGACACTATATCCTTAAGACAGATTCCCCCCAACTCTTGGTGCTTATGGAATACCGAGTGTTTGCCTCCCAGGATACAATGATCTTCACACAGATAGAAGTAGCACTCTGATTTATCTGTCCATCGAACCAAACTATGTTGTGTACTCTCCGAAGCACTGCCTTAAATGCCGAAAATTAATGCACAAAAGGCTGCCTCAGTGCACTGGTTTTTGAATGAAAATGACTTAAATTCGTTTGCTATATGAAGAATGACAATGAACCTGAGTATTTATAGGCCTCTTGGTGACTTTCTGGACAATCACCATCCTAAGAGACAACTCAAAATGAAAGTTGTAGACACCTTTGATAGTTGTTCTTCATGAACAAACACACTACCCTTGACCGATAAACCGACCCATGGATACCGGAATTAAATTAACTAATTTCGATCGGGTTAAGGAATTCACGCCCATTAATTAATTTTCTACAAAAAGATAAATCACAACCACACCCGGCACAAGCGCGTGTGGTTGAACCGTAGGCATGTAGGTGCTCTCTCCGTTCACAAAACTGTGGTACCGCTTGGGGCCCAACCCATAGAGAAAACCTTAGCCTATATATGTCCATGTTGAGTCTTTTCCTTAACCAATGTGGGATTGGTGTCACAACCCACATTACACTTCCTTTATTTCCACATTCACAAGAGGGTCACTTGGGAGCCTATTTTCTCATTCATTTCTTAAATTAATATATTACATTATTCTCCTCACGAAGTAGTATGAATCCACGAAATATTGTTCAAAATCATAATTGGGTCCCACTTTAATTTAGGCTCAAAGTCAACCAACAACTCAGTTTTTACACTTAAAAAATTGTTTTGGTCTAACAACCTCATTACATGAATGAAAATTAGCTGCAGGCAAAATGATAATGGCCATACACTATGTAGAGTACATATTTGGAAAGATCGTGCACGAGATAGGTAGCTTTTTTTGGCCTTGAACCTTCCCTAGTGAAAAGCCCATTGACTTATCTGGCCAAATAGTGAACGTTGATGTCTTGAACTATTCAACAAAGTTTAATAAATCGATCGAATAAAATTCACACAAACTTTCAACACAATCAGTTCCTCATGATCAGGTTCATTTCGCCCCGAACAACTCCCCGGTTTTCATCGCATTCTAGAGAATCTCAGCCTTTATAAATTCCTCAGAAGAGGCCCCTTCACACCCATATAGGTACCCTAATAGGAATATCCCGCAATATCCCACTTCGGGTTTCCAAGATATAAGAATCATTAAAAGCATAGCTTACTCCTAATAATCAAGCAAAGATTAGTTTATCAAGTAGGAATAGGTAGGAGAGATTATCTCCTTAGTGCTTTTAATAACGCATAATTCAAGCCAGTCCCTTGAACTCAGCCTTGGGATCTCCAGCTAACTAGGTTAAAGCAAGCGTAAGGTGATTCTTTTGTCATAGGCTTTAATCCCATTCCTCGATGCAATTTACTTGCTCTCTTGTCAAACCTTGCAGCTGTCCGCTAGATTATTCTTGACTTATATAATCAATAGAAATAATCCCATTTGAGAGCAAATTGCCTAACGGCTATGTCTATGATGATATGCCTAGATTCACTGCTATACATGTCATTTTGTGTCCTACTAATGTCTGCGCATTGGCTATCACAATGTATACAAATTGTCGCACGTATTTAGCCGTATCGAATATCCTCTAGAAATTGACAAAGCCACTGGGCTTCCCTCTCCCACTTCCTTCTTATATAAAGCAATAAATTCATATTCCATTGTGGATCTGGCAATACACGTTTGCTTTGAGGATTTCCAAGATACAGCTGCTCCATCAAGTGTGAAAACATAACCACTTGTAGATTTTGTATCCTTCATATCAGATATCCAGTTTGCATCACTATACCCTTCTAGTACTACTGGATATCTTGCATAATGCAATCCATAATTCTGGGTATATCTTAGGTATCTGAGAACCCTGATAATTGCCTTCCAATGGTCTACTCCCGGATTACTTGTATATCTACTCATTTTACTAACGGAGTATGCTATATCTAGTCTAGTGTAGTTCATGACATACATTAGACTTCTAATGATACGAGAATATTCCAATTTTGATATGCTTTGACCAATATTTTTAGACAAATGAAGATTTATATCAACTAGTGTTCTAGCAATGTTGCCTTCATCTTTATCGAACTTGTCAAGTAATTTCTCAATATAATGTGATTGAGATAATATAAGTTCACCAGATAGTCTAAAATTTTAATTCCTAGTATAACATCTCGCAGACCAAATCCTTCATGCTAAATTTACTAGACAACATCTTCTTGGTAGCTCTAATATACCTACACAATACTCAAAATAAGCATATCATCCACATATAAGCAAACAATGACGTGATCCATTATTTGTCTTTAACATAGACATTTATCACATCTATTATCAGAAACCATTTGACATCATTACCTCACAAATTTCTCATGCCATTGTTTTGGTGCTTGCTTTAAACCATAAAGAGATTTAACAAGTCTACATACTTTCTTCTCTTTGTCCTGCAGAAATAAACCTCTTCAAAGTTGGTCCATATAAATTTCCTCATTTAAGTCACCATTTAGGAAATAATTTTCACATCCATTTGGTATCTCAAGATTATACAATGCTGCAATAGCTACAAAGATACTGGGATGTTATTCTCGTGACAAGAGAATATGCATCAAAGTAATCAAGACCTTTTGTTTATGGCCTTGCTACAAGTCTAGCCTTGTACTTATCAATTCGATCCATCATTTTCATTTTCCTCTGAAAATCCATTTACACCCCAATGGTTTACTCCATGGAGAAGATCAACCAACCCTGTGTGATTTCGCATGATGGATTCAATTTCACTATTTACAATTCTTTCACATGGGTTTCAGAGTGGATATTGCTTCATTGAAGCTTTGAGGCTCATTTTCTAACAAATATGTTAGAAAATCTGGACCAAAGGACTTGGAAGTCCTTGCCCTTTTACTGCATCTAAGTGCCTCTTCACTTTCATCATTTATAGACTCATGGTCTATATCACTAGTCACAGTCTCATGAGTTCTTTTAAGAGAACTCCCATCACATGCATTTTGACTAGGAAATATATTTTCAAAGAAAGATGCATTTCTTGACTCAATTATTGCATTGACATGTATATCAAGAATATCAAATTTATGCACTAGAAAACGATATGCACTACTATTTATTGCATAACCAATAAATATCTGATCCGATAGTTTTAGGTCTATTTTAATCCTTTTGAGATAGGAACCATACCTTGCTTGAAATACCCCCACACTTTTAAATATTTATAGGAAGGACTCCGACCTTTCCATAATGAATAAGGGGTTTTGTCTAACTTCTTGTGGGATAATTTATTTAAAATATAATTTGCAAAGCAAAGCTTCCCCCCACAAGTTTTAAGGTAATCCTGAACTAATTAACATGACATTCATCATCTCTTTAAATGTTCTATTTTACCTTGACAATTCCATTTCTTGAGGTGTATAAAGTGAAGATTGGTGAATAATCCCATGTTCTTGACAGAACTGATCGAACGGTGCGTCATATTCACCACCTCGATCACTTCTTATTGTCTTAATCTTTCTACCAAGTTGATTCTTAATCTCATTCTTATAATGCATAAATTTTTGCAATGCTTCATTTTACTCCTTAGCAAATATACATAGCAATATCTTGTGCAATCATCAATAAAAGTCACAAAGTATTTCTTTCCTCCTCTAGTTTGAACATATTTCAAATCACGTAACATCAGCATGAATTAACTACAGAGGTTAAAGTACTTCTTTGATATTTTGAAATGATGCTCTAGTTAATTTTGATTCAACACATGTCTAACATTTATGATTTGCATCAATATTAAATTTAGGCAACAATTCTGGATTCATTAATTTATCTGAAATGTCAAAATTAACATGTCCTAATCTACCATGCCATATATTAGAGGACTCGAAGCATATAAGCGAGAAGATGTGTTCTTATTATTAAATCGAGATACAATAATCATTACATTCATCTTAAAAAGCCAATTGCTCATATATCCCTTGCCTACATAAATCTCACTCTTAGTGAATTTGTCGAACTCAAAAACCAACCTAAAACCCTTTTTACTCAACAACGATCCAGACACAAGATTCTTTCAAATTTCTAGAACATGCAAGACATCATTGAGAGTAAGCTCTTTCCCGGAAGCCATCTTCAATCTAACCTTTCCTTTTCCTTAAACTTTGGAAGTGGAGGAATTTCTATAAGAGTTGTTCTCGTCGTTAATTCTTATTATGAAGAGAACATCTTCTTATCCGTTTATATATGTGTCTAGTGGCCCCGATTATTACTTGCCATTATTGGTATTTCCCACCGAGTTGACTTTGGATACTACGAGAAAAACTTATGTTAAAACATTTTTTAAGTTTTCCACCTCGATTTATATTGGCAGGCGTGCTTCCTCTTGTGGTTCACTTGTGCTTTACGGTTTCGACAATCCTTTGCACGATGTCCCGGTTTGTTGCACACAAAGCAATTGCCTTTGAATTTCTTGGAATCACCACCCTTGGCCTTGTTGGCCCAGTATGCCTTTCTTGATGGTTTTATGTCGCCTTGATCGCATGTGCCTTTGACTCCATAGAGTGATTGCCTACTTTCTTTCGAACTCTATTGTCCTCCTCTATCCTCGATCTCATGATCAAGTCTTCAAGCTTCATTTCTTTCGTTTGTGTTTCAAATAATTTTGAAGTCCTTCGATTTGGCGGTAATTTCAAATAATTGCGGCCACTTGAAAAAGATTCACTTAAGCATCATCGCCGGCGTGAATTTCATGTAGGATCAACGAAGATCTTGAACTTGACTTATGATAGTCTTGAAATCCATGCATTTATAATCTAGGATCTACCCACAATGAATTTCTTCATTAGGCATCCTCTGTCTTGTATTTTTCTATCGAGTTCCCACATCTCTACAGCCAGTCTTGATTCGGTATACACATTATATAATGTGTTATCGATCCATTAAGGATTATAGTTTTTACATAGAAATCAGTCTTCCAGTAAATCCGCTATAATAACAACTTGGTAGATTGGCCTCATTCTCCTTTAAGCGGGAGCATCTCGCGGAAGAAACTTTGTGAGATTCAACGTGAGTGAGATCAAACGGCGTTTTATGTTAACGCGTCTCTTGAAATCATTCGTTAAACTTTTTCGGGTTTCTCCCTATGAGACACATGAGTAGGAATAAGCACCACGGGCCTGACATGATTTGTAGTAAGCAGTGTGATAATATCATTTGCATCCATTTCGATAAACAAGATTACAAACTATTTAAACAATGAAAAGCGATGAGATTACTCAAACCCGAGAAACGTTATAAGTTCTGGTTTTAACGTTTTTTGTATGGTTTATCAAAAGTCACTATTTAGTGTAACAATTTGAATTAAAACAGAAATAAAATCACTATTTTAAATCAACACCAGAACCACAACAAGTGATTAAACTAATGAAATATGTCTTAAGAATGTTGATCAAGGGGTATTCAAATAGAGTAAAATAACTTGTTGAAGTTTTCAGTTTTGAAACATGCAATGTATACAAAATAGCAGCAGGTTAATACGAAGGGAACGTTTACATGTAAAAAGATAAAGTGCTAACGGGTAACGATTCTTGATATTCAAGCCCAGATACTAACCTATTGCGACGAAATTGTAATAGAACTTTAGGTATTCGAGAAATTTAGTATTTGTTATGTAAAGCTAAGACTGATTCCCCACTCTTGAAGTCAAGCATGGAATCTGGCGTCTGTCTGGGGATCTGATGATCTTGGCGGATAGAGGCGTAGCGACTCAGATCTGTCATCGACGAACCAGAGCTATGTTATGTACTCAGAGACGTGCCTTAAATGCTCGAAAATTAATACTGAAAGTTTTGCCTCGGTCGTTGTTTTAAATGAAAATGAGCGAAATTAGTTTGCTATATGAAGAGATAATGATAGACATTTCTTTAAAGGCACTCTTTAGTAGCTTTCACAGGACGTCTGGCAATCATAAACAATTTCAAAGCAGAAAGGCATAGCTCAGCGAAAGGCGTAGACACCTTTGATAGTTGTTCTTCATGAATAGACACAATTAAATTTTGGGATGGATAAATCCGACCCATGGATACCAGAATTAAATTAATTAATTTTCATTCGGTTAAAGGTATTCCACGCCATTAATTCATTTTCTGAAAGATAAAACACACACCCACACGGCGCGTGTGTAATGGTTGAGCGAAATGGCGCGTGGAGTAACATTCCGACATAAAGCGTGGTACCCGCGGTATAGAAAAGCAACCCAGCACATATATATATCCGTGAGTCTCTTGGCCGCCGTGTGGATTGGTGTCCCACATTGCAGTCCCTTCACTTTATTTACATTCACGGGTCGATTTAGGAGCGCCTTTTCATTCATTCTTAATCGATTGCAGAAACGAATGAATTTATTATATTATTTTCCTCACGGAGTAGAATATGAATCCACAAAATATTGTTCAAAATAATAATCGGGTCCCACTTTAATTTAGGCTCAAAGTCAATCAATAACTCAGTTTTTACACTTAAAAAACTGTTTTGGTCAACACTTAGGTGGGCGTAAAATTGCAATTCTCAACCAGAAATATCAATGGCCTTGACATCAGATTTCTTGACTTTGGTTTTGGGAACTGTAACGGTAAGAACACCATTCTCCATGGCAGCCTTCACCTCATCCACCTTCACATTCTCCGGCAACCTAAACCGCCGCATGAACTGGCCGCTGCTCCGCTGCACTCGGTGCCACTTGTCATTCTTCTCCTCCTCCTTCTCAACCTTCCTATCCCCACTGATCTGGAGAATCCTCCCTTCCTCAACCTCCACCTTCACTTCCTCTTTCTTTACCCTTGGAAGATCCGCCTTGAATACGTGGGCATCCGGAGTCTCCTTCCAATCAATCCGAGTGTCCACGAACGACGCCGTTCCTCCTGGAACCGATAGAGCACTGCCGGTGAACGGGAAGTCCCAGTACGGATCCCATAGGTCGGACATGTTGTTCCGTCGGCCGCCGAAGAAGCTTGGAATCAGAGACATTTTTCAAGAGTGTCGCAGGAGCGAGTGACTGAATTGGAGTAATATAATGCGTGACGAGAATTCAACACCTTTTAGCTATGTTTCTGGTTGGAAAATGTTCAGACTCTGAAATTTATAGTGGACGACGAGGGTAGTTTCGTCAAATTACGTACTGTATTTCGGATGCTTCAAGAAGATGGAGAAATATCTAGAAAGAACGGATTATAAAGCAACGCTGTCGAGTATAAAGATCGGTGTACTCGCGACCGTTGTTGCTCGAACTATCTGGAAAACGTTGGACAGCTACAACAATCATCCTTTTACACATGGGCCTAAACCAGGTAGCCCAGTTCCATATTCCATAAATCCAAGCCCCACCTTATAAATATTTCAAGAGAAATTGTTTAAAAGGGAAAAAAATAAAAATTATTTGTAAATCTAACTATTTACTCTTATAACGCCCAAATGCTCCAGATGAATTGGTTTAAAAGATAAAGTTATTTATGCATCTAACAATCTTCTTTTATAACGCTTAAAATATATTTTTAGATAAAATTCTCACTCTCGATATGTACCTTGCACATCTCTCCCCTAAATTTTAGTTTTACTCTTTTGTTTTGCTAAATTTTAAATTCATTGAGAACTTTTCTTATTGAAAGCGGCCCCGAAAATCTGGCTTCGGATTCTCGTTTTTGCCGTTTATCACTTAAAGAATCCCAACAATTTATTTTCATCGCTTAATCCTTGTTCTTGTTCTTTTCTTTTAGAGCGTGCGAGTTCGAGAAGAAGAGGCATGTCGAGATATCTTTGTGAAGAGAGTGATTCAATCACAAATTCAAATTCGAACTGCTTAAAGCTTGTTCTCGTCGTTGAGGCATAAACAAACTTGAAAGGTGTCAAATCTAAATTTTTAACACATTTTCTATTGATATTAGACCTAACCATCGTTTAAGTTATCACCTTAAGCGAGCGAAGAGTGTCGAGTCAGATTTCTCACGGTTTACATACATGTTGAAGCAACACTCGTTAAGTGAGCGTTTGAAGCAGCTTGAAAGTTGAGTCAGGTTTCCTAACAGCATATACATGTTGAACTCAACACCAGATTAAATTAGTATTTAAACAAACTTGAAAGGGGTTAAGTTCAAGTTTGTAACACAATAGTTATTTAGTTTGGACTTAACTATCGTTAAGTTATATTTGAACAAACTTGAAGGGCATTAAGTCCAGGTTTGTAATAAAGTAGCTATTTAGATTGTACTTAACTATATATTTGAACAAACTTGGTATCAGATTTTAGACTTAACTATTGTATGAGTTCTTTATTTAGTATCAAATTTAAAGAGGCGGTGAAAGAGAAGAAATTTAGAAACGTGGAAGAAAGAAATAAGGAAAGGAAAATAAAGGGAAAAAGAAAGTTGTTGGGAAATGAGAGTAAGTTGTCATATGGTGGTTAGAGAGGTAAATTTTTCCAAATGATGTGTTTTTATTCTTCTTTTTGGGTTTTAACAAAAGGGGTTAGATATGTATTATCTTTTCTCTTTTGTCCCTTTTAAACTATTACCCCTAAAATATATCCACTTTAGACAAAATTACCCCTGAATGTGTCTCTCCACATCACCTCGAAATCCAGCCCTTCTCTCTTGTTTTCTTTTGTTTTTTTTCATTCCTTCAAATTTTCTCCCTTCCAAAGCTGTAAAAATACGAACTTGGTTCCCATTTTCCTTTATTTATCACTCAAAGAATCTCAACAATTTCTCTTCGCCCGGCAATCCTTACATTCTTTGTTCTTTAAGAGCATGCGAGTTCGAAGAAAAGCTTATGTCGGATGTGCTATGAAGAATAAGTGATTCAATCCCCAAATTCAAGTTTGGCTTCTTCCAAGCTTGTTCTTGTCATTGGCGGCACTTGAACAAACTTGAAGGGTGTAAAGTCCAAGTTCTTAACACATTTCCACTATTATTGGATTTAACCATCGTTAATTTAGCATTTGAACAAACTTGAAGGATCAAGTCCAGGTTTCTAATACAATTTCTATACATGTTGGACTTAACCATCGTTAAGTTAGCATTTGAACAAACTTGAATTGTGTCGAGAGTCGGGTTTAACAGGCTTATGCATATTGAAACTATGATGTTAAGTTAGTATTTAAAACGAGCAGAAGGGTTAAGTTTAGGTTTGTAACCGATACAGTAGCTATTTAGTTTGAACTTACTTGAATTTGTTAAGTTATATTTGAATAAACTTGAAAAGGGTTAAGTCTAGGATTGTAACATAGCGGCTATTTAAATTAGACTTAACCATATATTTGAACAAACTTGGTATCAAATCTTGGACTTAACCATTGTAACAAAGTAGCTATTTAGTATCAAATCTAATAGAAAATTGGTGAAAGAGAAGGGCTAGAAATGTGGGAGAAAGAAATAAAATAGAGTGAAAATGACCATTGAAGGGAAATGAGAGTAAGCTATCATATGGTGGTTAGAGGGGTAAATTTGTCCAAATGATGTGTTTTCATCTTTTTCTTTTGGTTTTAGCAAAAGGGGTTAGATTTGCAATATCTTTTCCTTTTTGTCCCTTTTAAACGGCTATCCCATATTTCAAAAAATCAAAACAAAATGAGAGTATATTCTAAGCGAAGCTATGATTGACTTTTAGTAGAGACAAGATTAAGTAAGAGAAGTTTTACAACATTTAAGTGAGGGCAAAATATCCCCTTCAATGCAATGAGAATTTTTTTTTTTTTAAACAATTCTAGTGGGGGAAGGTGCCCCCATTGGACACTTGGTGGATCCGTCCCTGCTTCTAAGAATTTGTGAAATATATAATGATTTCAGCCTTTAAAGACATAATATGAAAAGGGGAGGGGTTCGAGATTAACTTTCAAATAAAAAAGTATTAAAATAAAATTTTACTTTTTTCTCTGTAGTAATAAAACTTCTATTATATTATTTATTTTACTCCTACCCATTTTTATTATTTAATGTTGATAATTTGTAATGGGTAATAAATCCAACCCTAAGTTATTTTGAAAGAGTAATATTTATTATTATTATAAATTTTAATATAAAATCCTTGTTATCCATTATAATGATTAATATCAAATTTATTCTGACCATCCATTTTAGATGATATCTCATTGCAAATTTATTAAAAGCCATAGGAAAGAATCTGATTTATGTTTTATCATTTAAAATCTATATTATGAGCTTCTAATTGAGTATTAAGTAATTTTGTTTTAGATGTAAATTAAAAAGTGATTGAACAACCTAATCAATCAAATTATATGCGGAAGCAAAATGCCAGAATCTACATACCTCTAGCCATTGTTAAGAAATGGAGAAAACTGGAAAACTGGAAATATTTTGGTTCTTCTAAACCCTTCTCAAAAACAAATTGATGGTGATTTTCTGTATTTGAGTAGGCAGGGACTGAATTGTACAGTGTCTCTTCTTTATATGGAGACCAGGCCATCATGGAGTTTACGAAGGATTAAGGGTTAGGGGAAAGGTGTTATGGGAGATTGATGTTGAATTCAAAATTCAATTGATATGGACCGTTCTAACGTTCTCTGCTTAGTGCATATACCCACAACACCTATCATAAGGAAAAGCCCAAATATATAAATCGTGGCGATAGATTACATCTTATAGTGGCGTAGTATCTTCTATGTATTACAATATATCGAGTTCGCCGACCTGAGCCCTTAAACTAAATGAATAAACCATATGTTTATTCAGGTCCAAACTTAATGATATTTCTCAAAATAATAATAATAATCTGAAATGTACAAAACCATAGAAGAAATATCAGACTGAATAAGAGTTTTATTTAAAATAATGAATGTATGTACAATAACATTACATCGTGGAACCAAGTCCCATTTGTACTACATGATCCTTAAAATACTTAGGTGGCATGCCTTTAGTTAAAGGATCGGCACTCATCAACTCAGTGTTAATGTATTCAATGACCACTTTCATTTTTTTAACACGTTCTCTTATGGCTAAGTACTTAATGTCGATATGCTTACTTCGACTTAAAATGTATTGTTCTTAGCCGTAAATACTGGCTGAGTTATCCTGATACAACTGATAGCACAGATATAGAATCCACAATTTCTAATCCCCGAGGATAACAAACTCTTTAACCATACACCATGCGAGCTAGCCGCCAAAGCGGGACTGAACTTCGGCTTCCATAGTGGAAGTGGCGTCAAGGTCTATTTCGCACTTCTCCAAGACAAAACTCCATTAGCTAGCATGAAAATATAACCAGACGTTGATTTTCGAGAATCAACCTGGCCAATGAAAGTCCACATCGGGTAGCGATCACCTCGAGCTATATGTTTGTCACATACCTTAAGCGTATAATCGGCTGTTCCTTGAAAATTATCTCGCAGTCACCTTCTTTGCAGCTCCACGTGATATTTTTGGATTACTACGATATCTTCCTAATACTCGACAACAAATGCAATGCTCCGGGTGCAGTACCAGACTTCGAGCATACATTAGGCTTCCAACATCCCGAAGTATATGGAATGTTCTTCATGTGTTCTAGTTTGAAATCATTTTGGGGCAGATTCCGTCGAATCTATCACCCCTCGAAATGGGTGCTTTACACTTTCGGTGAACAATTTTTCATGTTAAATCTCTCTAAAACTTTATTGATATAGGTCTCTTGAGAATGAGCCCAAAATGCCTCCGAGATCTTTCATATGGATCTTAATGCCCGATGACATAAGATGCCTCACGCATATCCTTCATATCAAAGTTCTTTGAGAGAAATTGTTTCACCTCATATAACAAACCCTTATCATTGGTTGCAAGCAGAATATCATCCACATATAACGAAAACAAATCTTTACTCCCTTGACCTTGATATATATACATTGATCCATGATATTTTCTTTAAAAAGCGAATGAAGTAATGACTTCATGGAATTTCAAACCTGCATTAGCGAGATGCTTGTTTTTAATCCATATATGGATTTTGTGGCGTGACTTAGAGCACGAAGGGTGTCGGCAGTGTCACCTTTGTGTGGGATCTTTAACATTTTCTTTCTTAGAGCTGACACCTGTCCCTGTTTTCTCATTCATATGCACAATTTCTGTAATAACAAAAATTCTTTTTACATATACACATATACTAGAGTCCCTTTACTTGTACTATTACAATTTCACTATTACAAAACTATACATATAAAATCGGAAGTGCAGATAGTGCGTGAACACCTATATACGAGATGCTTTGTCTTTCTTGATGTGGGATGTCATGTCCTCTGTCAGCGCTAGCCTGGCTTGCATGCCTCTGCGGATTAAAGCTCGTACTAAGCTTTACGCTTAGTGGGAAAACATATACATGGACAACCAATAACATTGATCGTCGCAAGCTTAATCATATACTTGATCTATTTCATATTATTTCTTGTATCATGTTCTTTGCAAGTTTCTACTGCTTTCATGTTCATTTCATGCCATGTTCGTATCTTTGTGCATGTATCATATACTTTCATATCTCGGAAATACTTTAAGTATAACTTTATCTTATCTAGCACTTATCTTTTATCTACAATCTTATACTTTTCATATACGGTACTTTTGTATGCTTTCATCTGTCTTTCACCTGTTTCTAGTCTTTTTCACTTTTCAGTGCTATGACTTGGCCACATTATATGTCTTATTTATATATCATTTCTTATCTATTACATATCATGTCTTCTTTCATGCTTAGTGGCTACACGCCCATGCTATACTATTCATTTCTTACATATTGTTTTGTCATACATTTTCTTATACGAACTTATATTGTCATATACTTTACATTTGCGTTTCCTCGGTATAAATTGACATTCATGGCCAGTTCGAGAGGAATCTTGTCATGTTTGTCATTCCTATATATTTGCCATCTTGTACTTTTCGCCCTTGCTATACTTTCCTATGATTTTCATATGCTGTGCTTTTCATATACTGTACTTTCATATTATCTGTCGTATACATTCGTGTCGTGGCTTTATTCCTTATCTTGTATCTTGTCGTATATTTTTTATAACACCCAGATCTTGTACTTGTTCATATACTTTCATGTATTGTACTTTATACTTTCCATATACTGTCATATACAATTCTTTGTCCTTTTCATATACTTTCATGTACTATGTACTTTTCATATCTTGTCCATATTTCATATCTTGTCATCTTATACTTTACTTGATCTTCTTGTAGTATCTCTTATCGTCGCATGCGATCTTGTGCTTCTCATATCGTGTCGTATATTATACATTTCATTTGCATATACTTGTCATTTTCTTTTATTTTCATGTCTGCAAATACCTTAGAAGCTGGATACGAGAAATAAGCGTGTATGCCGGGGGTACTATCAGCTGTGCGAGACGGTGATCTCTATGCTGTATATGCCGAGAAGGTATCGCCAGCATGCGAGGCAGTGACTGTGCATAATACTATGTGACCCCGAACGGGCGGTATAATGATCAAACGGGATACATGTCATCGACAAACGGGGCCTCTCGATATCTAATGAAAACGTATCTTTGTAGCAGCGTATTACACCATAGGCATGCCTATCTATATCACTCTCAGGGTTAGCGAACTGATCCATGTGTATTTATGTTCAATACATATCACCATGACCGAATAAGTATTTTTTTATCCGGTACTCATATGCGATATTACTACTTAGATACTTTAATACGGTCGTTCTCTCATATTTGTAGCTTCATATCACGATTCTCATATTTCTTTCTTTATATACATGTATATCATTTCATATATAATACATTACATGTCGCATTTCGTTCGTGTTTTAGCTATTCATATTCTATCTATTCACTCTTTGTATTCATCTCATGTTATCATATATTCATCTCCTTATATTAGCATATAATATTTGCATATAACCTATATCGGATCATGTCTACATCATCCTAACACATAACATCTTATATTTTGTTAACATATCTTGTGTATTCTGTCGGACTAATAGTATCTTTGTTTCATATATTTTTAACTGATTTCTTGTAATCATAATTCTTTACCATACATGTAACTATTTTCATATCATATGTGCATTTCTAGCATGTGTTGTCTAATCGTATCTTCCACAATCTCTTTATTTCTATCGTATATTAATTTAGTATATTCATATATTCATATTATTCGTATATTCGTATCATATCGTATATTAAGTATATATTAGCATTAACATCTAATTTATATCCTTCAATACTGGAATTTTGGTCAGTCTAAAAATTTCTAATATTGATCCCTAAATCTTGGACCCAATCACATAAAACAGACCTGAAACAACCTATGCTGTTACACTTTAGCTTTTATTCCCAGTAGGAAATTCCATACCTCGTGGAGTTTGACTAAACTCAAGATTTTTAGATGCCCATAGTAGCTCGCGATGCGTGGATCAATTGCCTCTGCTCAGATCAATTCGGCCAGTCGAAAGCGTAGATCTGAGAAAATCTAAAATTTAGGATTTTCTAAATATTTAATTAAAATCTCGACAAAATCCTTGTTTTGGTTTGCTGTGCTTGCCGTCAGTGGAAGCACTTTTCTTGCCACAAGCCAATTAGGCGGTCAGTTCATATATTGGAAGAAGCAGAAGAAAAAAAAAATAGCGGCTCGCCCTTAACCTGTTGTAGCGAGGTAAAGTTTTATTTTTTATTTTTATCATTTGTTTATTTTTATTTTATTTGTTTAAGTGGGACCCACATGTCCTTTTAAATGACTTCTTCAGTCAGTTAGCTCCGAGGAAACAAATCATTTCATCCCGGTTTTCAAATTTCCTTTATATAGTGAATATACTGTATTTACTATTTTCGAGATTTTCTCAAATCCAGTTTAGTTTCCTTCACACGATCGCAAAATTCGCCAAAATATTGAAACATGCAGAATTTAACAAATCCGACAGGTAGCTAGATTTCACGAACCATTGCTGACACGGTCGTTTGTATCCGAGATCCTAGAAAGGGTGTTCTGGCTTTCAAAGTGGCAAAATTAGCATTTTGCCTTTTCCTCAAAAATGTCATTTTTTGACGATACAATTACAACTTATTTTATACCTAAACATGTTATAAAACTATTAGGGTATATTTTTATGAGTGTCTGATTTCTTAACTTATGAAACTAAATGCTCGCCCCTTCACTAGAGGAATCCTTTAATTGTTTCATATAAACCTCTTCTCTAGGTCACATTAAAGAATCTTAGTTTCGCATCCGTTTATGTAAATCAAAATTAAAATGAACTAATTCATGGTGTTGAGAAATCTTTCTTCGAATGTTAGGCGAGGTCTCAGTGTGAGTACGATTCCTTCCTTTGATGAATCCTTTGGCCATTGAGTCTGGCCTTATGTCTCTCGATGTTGCTTGATAGATTCATATTACAGTTTTAAAGACATTTACATCAATGGCTTTATGCATCTGACCAACTCAGAGATCCCAAACTCGGTTATGATGCAATAAATTCATTTCTTCTTTCATGGCATTGTACCATGGGATTGAGCTCACCAGAACTCATGGCTTGTGAACGTTTACGGGATCATTTCGACTCGATGTTATAGTCGATTCTTGTAAATACACTATATAATGATAGAAATTGATGATTTCCTAACTCTTGTAGATCTTCTTAATGTTGCTTCATCATTTCTCTTGAGGGTGATCAGCACATTTGCTCAATTGGTTGTTAACAAATTTCTGGAGCTCTTCATTTGCAATAGCTTGATCCCGCGAGGTCCAATATTAGCAATATATTATGAACTTGAGGAAATAGTTGTCTCACACACTCGATTGTACTTGAGGGTGCGGAATGACGAAATCATCATCACTTGAACGAGAGGGTTGACCTTCATAATGATCCTTCTTAAAAACAATGTCTGAAGTGTCATATTGATTAAGTCATTCTCGAAAATTTTGTATTCTTAATTCTCATAAATCTAATTTGTGAGATGGACAATAAATCTACCACCCCTTGGACCTTTCAGCATATCAATGAAAATACCCACTAATGAGGTCCTTAGGTCTAGCTTCTTTTCTTGTAGGTTATAAATTCTTACTTGAGCCCGGGCATCTTCCCAGTGCGTATATGTCACAAACTGGTTTCGACTTCTTGAATGACTTCAAAGGCATCTTAAGAAACGACCTTGGTTGGAACACAGTTTAATATATACACGATTAGATCTTTAGGTTCAATCATAAGTATTGAGGTGATTTTGCGTTACTCCTCTTTCCACCATGTCCATTAGGTTTGCATTTGGTTTCTTCTTTTACTTACGCCATTCGATATGGAGAACCGAGGCACTTGATGTCTTGGGCAACAATCCCCATTTTCTTGAAGAAACTTGTAGGAAATGCACAGGAGCTTGTCTAATATTCTCTGTGTGTTGCCATGACCTCTCACACCTCTATTTGATCTCCACGATCTTAATATGTTTTCACGTGATTCTCTTGACCTTAAAGCTTTAAGGAAACATCAAAGCTTCATCCTTTGAGCGAAGTAGTAGAGATACATATAATAAGTGAATAATCATCTATGAAGGTGATGCGAAATGATAAACTGGTTATTTGTATTTTATGTCGAGGACAACAAATGTTATTATGTATAATCTCTAATAGGTTTGTCACTCTCTTTTTATTTTTAGAAACTTGTATTGGTTTGTAATCACAATTTACCACATGAGTCATAAATCAGCAAATCAGTACTGTGTGCCCCCATCATTAACCGATAATGTTTTTATTCTTTCCCTAATGGAGTGTATTACACAATCTGCAGTGCCACCTGTATAGGGATCACCTCATTCACTTAACACATCTTTTTAATCCGCAGTGTTTATACTTAGAATTATAAAGTAAATCATTTTGTAAACAAATATGGAAAAAAGACCATGACAATGTACCATAACAAATAACATTGTATTGGATAAGAGCTGAAACAAATCTGGCTGAGAAAATCTAAATATTTTAGTCTTGAAATTGAAGTGATCCCTAGAAAACTTGGAACATATAAAATGTCTTTCAATTCCCAAATGAAACCCACGCTTATCTGAAAGTTGCAGTACGATAAGCACCCACGATGAACTTTCATCTTGCTACCGAATAATTGTATTGTTCACTTCCCAGCTGGCTTCCTTGGGTTTGCATACTGTAAGGTATTTTGAAACATAGTTGTAGAACTAGGAATCAATCCTACCATGTGTTACCATGATTAAGCATTAACCATAGATTCATAACATACAAAAGAAAATTAGGTACCTTTCTTATCGAGCCGGATCACTTTAGAATTTCGACGATCCTTTGTCATGTCCCTTCTTCTTCTGTGAAAAACTTCTTTGACTCCTTCTTTATGCACGATTGGATAGGAATCTTTCGCATTCTTTTAACCCCCGATCCTTCCTTTTTCTTTCCAAAGGTGAAGTCAAAATTACTTGCCATTAGCTCTTTAATCCATTAACCTTCCCTCTTCTTTTACAGCAATTAACAATTTGTTAATTGACCATTTATCATATAATGTGTTATGAAATTTGAAGGGCGTATTGTTAGAGCGAGTGTTCTAATATCTCTCTATAAAGGAAAAGTGTCTGCTTGTGGTAACTTCTATCATACGAAAATTAGGCACTTCCCTCTCCCTCATGCATGTTATATGATCCACCCTTTGCCTCCCTCCTTCAAATAAGATGACTTGGTGGATGAAAAATTGCAAGTGAAATTACTTGCAAGAGCTTTGTCGAAGTTTCAGCTTGCTCATCGATGGCTTTTGATGGTTTTGACTTTAATCAATTGCTCAGCGGAACCACCGAACACCAGCCGGAATATCTTAGTCTTTATGGGTATCATGCTGGAGGAGTGATTAGACCTCTCACTTATCTCTCAAGGCAGGAAAAACCACAATAGTCTTTGGTTTGGTATGGGATCGGGTCCTCTTTTCCTTATAAGCGTGAGTCAGAAAATATCCATCCTGTCAAATGTAGAAGAACTCTTTCCTTCTATTACCACATATAGTTATCTTATAATTAGGAGATATCTGCACTTAAAATCGAAGTATTCGTGAACTGAATAAGCTGCAGATGTTAAACCCTTCTTCAGCATCTCAGTATATTGAGGCAAAAGATACAATGCTATGTTTTACCAATACCAAATCGTGCTTCAGAAAAGCACTATTCTAGTGACATAAAAACTTGTTTGTGAGGCTAAAGAATACTTACTCAATGATGGGTTTAATTAATTTTATGACAAAACTTCCAAATCATGTTCCTTTTCTAATCACTATGGCCCCAAATGAAAATATCTGATTTGATATTTCATCCCTAATTAATCATACAAAATGTAATAAAAATTCTGTGGGATGATTTATCACCATTTCCACTTATAATTAAACTACAATTGTCTCAATCAAATGTGATCTTAAAACTTAATATATAATTTATCTAATTAAAGGATGTTGTGGCTATTCCTAATCAATGAAAATTATATCTGATCAACTTGAACATTATTATAAAAGCTTAAGCAATTTTAAAGAACAATATTATAAGCATGTAAAATTAACTATTCATGCAAACAATCATAACAGTTAATAATGAATTTAATTACGGTATTTGCCTTCTAACATAGGTTGTAGGTTAAATTAAAACATCAACCTAGCATGTATAGATTGGAGTGTGTCCCTTGAATTTAAGGCAGGGGTTTAACTCTAACAGTGAACATCACACTTTCATTAATTTTGTTAATAAGGAACTTCAGTCCCTTTTAAATATGTGTAAATAAAGCAGGTGTAAACAATGCCATCGAGATACCTAGTCTAATGGTAGGCATTCGCTTGAAATACAATTACGGGATCGAATCCCTTTAAGCGTGATAACAACCCACCCACTTTTTAACAAAATTTTTGAATCCAGGTATCTGGTAGCCCACACACTAATTAAGGAGCTAATCAAAATTCAATGCCATCATCATCTAAACGGGCTGGAGTGTTTTTAACCAATTTGTCCGTTTAAAAAAAGATTAAAGGCTCTTGTTCAGCTTTATAAGGCCAAGCCATTGATCACATAAGAGCAGATTGGCATTCATATCGGTTTGCTTAATATTAATAAAATGAAAGCCCAAATATAGGCAATCTCGTGTGAAATCATGCTTGAAGCAATTGTGTTATGTGGCCTTGACCTTTTAATTAGCTACGGTTTCTTGTAGGAAAAAGCAGGTTTTTTTTTAAATCTGTCTTCTTCGTACTACCATGAGCGCCATTGAAGACCTTCATCTAGAAACAAAGGCATGAATTTCTCATGTAGTTTGATATCATTTAAAAAACAAAAAGCATCAAAATTATTATTATAAAATAGTTTAATAATGTATTCTCGACTCAAGTAAAAATGTCAAACCAAAATATCTAGCATTCTGGAAAATCAATACTGCATTGCAAATTTTCTATAATGAATATAAAAATGTAGTAAACAATGTAAAGAGCAAAGATATAATTATTGGCTATGATACCAGAGATATAAATTAAAAGTGAGTGAACAACCTAATCAATCAAATTATATGGGAAACAAAGCATCATGAGAATCTGCAGCCCTGAATGGGTGTTAGAAAGCGGGCACAAGAAAACTGAATCATTACGGTTAACACAATATACCGAACATATTTTGATGGTGATTTTCTTTTTTGTACCATTTAAAGTAGAACTTGGGGCCATGATTGTGCGGTCCTCTTGCTTATATGGAGGCCAGGGTCATCGCGAGGGTTCTACTGAAGGATCATGAGTTAGGAAAGGTGTTGTATGGGGAATTGATATTTGAATTTGAAATTCAGAATTAGTGGACCATTCTAACGTTAGACTCTATTATTAACATATTCTCATTTCAGAAATAAATTTATTAAATAAAAAGAAATAATGGATTATGTTTTGTAGACACATGTTCAATAGACGACACAAATATGTTTGAGCCAACGCGTGTTTATCTTATCTATATTCGATGACCGCGTTTTGTCTTCAGTACTGCCTGATTGTGAGGTGACAAGGACCACCCAACCCACCCATACTCACATGTCTTTGTCTCCGAATGTCCATAATTTTTGTTTGAATGAGTTCTCTCCTCAACCTCATTGGAGAACTCAAGAAGCGGAACCTGATTTTAGTCGGTCGTCGTCTTCGCCTACTGGTCCTCTTTCCTCTCCCCTTCAAGGGCCACCTAAATCCCATGCTCGAGCTTGCAAGCATTCTTCATTCAAAAGGCTTTTCCATCATCATCATCCACACTCACTTCAACGCTCCCAACTCCGGTGACTACCCCCACTTCATGTTTCAACCAATCTCCGATGGGTTGTCGGAAGGTGAAGCTTCCACTGGGGATATTCTTCTTCCTCTCTTGCTACTTATTGCCAACTGCGTGGATCCGTTTAGGGACTGTTTGGCTCGGTTGTTATCTGATGTTTCGGAGGAGCCGGTTGCTTTCTTGATCTCAGACGCTACTTGGCACTTCGGTCAACGGTTGCAGGCAGCATAAGCTGCCAACGGTGTCTTCCGGACGGGTAGTGCCTCCTCGCTTTCTTGTTTTTTGGTGCCTTTCCACTTCTGCGGGAAAAAAAAAGGGTTGCACTCCTATACAAGGTATGTGAGTTTTAGTTACACAGTGTCCTTGCAGGCTGAAAAGGAAGAAAAAAGAGGACACCTGTTCCTGTTTTTGAAAATATGAATGGTATTGTCTGAATTTAAACCACGTTTATCTGGATTTTGTGTTTTCTTATCCATGTTTTTTCAGAATAGAAAATATGAATATCCAAAAGTATTCGCTCATATTCTCCTTTATTTTGAAATAAAAATCGGTTTTTGAAAATAAAGCAAGCTTGAGTTCCTATTTATTGTTTTCCAAAACACAGGGGAAAACACTGAGAACATTTCTATTTTGGTTATGAAAAGTTAGAAGCGAAGAACAAATAAATTTAGAGAGCCAAACGATTTTTGAAAAGCATAAATTGATGCTATGTTTTAATAGTTAATGATTTAAAAAACCTAACATGCCCTAAGATTCATTTTGTGACGCGAAAAAATATTTTTCTTTTTTCACTTTTGAATAACGCCAGATTCTAGGCTAGGAGCCAGTGCAAGTTTCCTCTTTAAGATCAAAGATCTTCCAATGATCATTACGAAGCAAAAATTGAAGCTTTTTATCAAATAGTGGCAGCGATGGTCAATGAAAGTAAGGCCTCCTCCGGAATCATTTGGAATTTCATACTGTGATGTATATTAGGATCTGAAGAATAAAGAAAATGAATAAAGAAAGCGAGCAAATGCGAATATTTTGATATTAATCCAAGTATATCAACGATAACAAGGTCTTGTTATAAGCGCGAAATAAAATACAATGGATAATCCCGAATACAATATATAAATCAAAAATGTAATGAATCGTCAAGAAATCTTAATAGATGAAATCAAAAATCTTATCAGATAAATCAAAATAAAATTAGCCAAATAATTAATATAGTAATAAAATTAGCCCCGTTGAACTTTGGGAACTATAGTTTAGAAATGCAGATGTGTGGCCTCTTCAGTCTTGTCGTTACTCCAGGGTTGAAAAAACTGACTCTAAGTGAAAGGAAGGTATGATGACAATGAAGAATCAGATAATAGAAGATCGTCCTCTTTGTATCAAAGTGAAAACGTCGGAATTCGAGACGATGAAATGTAGTTTGCAATGACTTAATAATGTAGCATCCTACCAGAAGCTAATGACTCGTCGTGAGGATAGTATCCACCGTCTCATTGCAGAAAATAAGTAGCGAAGGCATAGTGGGTGCGGATTTGCTAGCTTCACCTACAGGCAGCTGAAAGCAGTAACAGAAGGCTGAAAGTGCGCCGGTAAGGTACAGCAGTCTACCGATGGCTTGGGGCTAATATCCATGTCGTAGGCAAATGTGAAGATATGCATTAGATCATTTTCACGAATGACCGAATAGGCCCATGGCTCTTACCGTAGTTTTTGACGTTTTTAGGAATTCTTTCGAATACGAACCATAACACAGTCCTGCGTTAAATTATCTTTGATCGCGTGCACGCGTGACGATTTATATCTCATTTGCTTAGAAATTTTTTACGCCTAATCTCGACATGTAAGTCATGGATGTGTTTTGCAAGTTTTAACGAGGTTTTGGATCACCACATGTGAGGTGGTAAGAACAAGATCGATATAGGTGTGCGGGGTGAGTAGCCATTAACTAATTTGAAAATGACTTTTACCGGTTGAGCGGTTCTTTGAAATTGTTATAAGCAAGCTGATTGTTGTAAAATTAAATCCCAAACACCTTGTTTTACCCCAATGAGCTTTCTAACATATTACCCAGACTACGATTAAAAACTTCGGTTGCCCATCGGTGCGAGGATGAAGCAGATGAAAAATTTTGGAGTAGTACCAAAACAATTTCAAGGTTTTCAAAAATAGCTAACAAATTTCACATCCTCGGAATCGTGGTGGAAGGCAAGCGGAGTACAATTTAACACTTCTCTAAAAAACAATTTAGCAACATGTGAAACATCATTGGTTTTGTTACATGGGAATAGATGTTACATCATAGAAAATCGTCAACAACAGCCAAAATAGAATCATGTCCTCTAGCCAGTCTAGGCAATCCAGAACAAAGTCCAATACTAACATCTTTTCCAAGGTTCCTGAGGACCAATTAAAAGGAGTATATAAGCCGGTGTTTGTTTTTCTTAGACTTAGCTATCGACATATTTCGTGTGCAACTATCCTAGCAACATCCCTTTTAGAAAAGGCCCATTCAGAAAACTATCATACAAACCCAGTACCAATAGTTTTTATCCTCCCCAATGTCATTTGAAACCACCTGTAAATCTCTGATTGGCCAAATCTAAGTAGTGTCGAGGAGGGTGCAGCACAACTTAGTCACTTTATGATACCCATTTCCAACAAAATCAGGATGCTCTTGAGGTTGCCATTGCTAACGCAATTTATAAATGTGCAAGGAGTCGGGACATACGAGAATACCATTTTCAATCTATCAAACCCGACATGACGCTCATACGATGAAGTGTAGTTAATCGACTAAGTGCATCGTGACTTTGTTTTCAATACCCGAGCGATGATTTAATCACAAAGAATATTCATTCAAAAATTCAAACCCACTTAGCATATCGAGCATTCAATTTCTTTTGTGAGTTTTAAACTCCTCTTAAGAGCGATGTAATTCTGAAAAGCAACTGCAAATTGATCGGTAACAAAATAAAAATCTCCAAAAACGCAAACTACGCATATAGCATAAAACTCTTTTATCATATGTGAATATGGTCTTTTAGCATCATTGAGTTTTTCACTAAAAGAAAGCTACAGAGTGACCTTCTTGACTGAAATTTCTGATACCTACACGATGCATCACAAGCAACTTCAGAAAAACTTTAGTAAAATGTAGGATATCTAAGCCCGGTGCCTCGGTCATTCGACCTTGATTTCTTTAAATGCAGCTAGCGACATTAGACCATTGAAAACTCCTTATTCTTTTAGCAGTGATGATACTAGAGCCGTAATAGTCACGTCTATATAAATCTCCTATAAAAGCTAAACCATGAAAACTACGAGTCTCGATGATAGATTGTGGTTCGAGCCACTCCACATAACTCTGCCTTTTTCGAGATCGGTACGAAATGCCATGTTCGAGTTACAATAAAGCCTAAGAAAAGCACATATGGTTGCATAAAGGAACACTTCTTAAGGTTAACATAAAGCAGCCTCGCGAAAGTGAAAAACTTGTCTTGAGTGTGCTAAATGCTCTTCTTTGGATTGACTATAAGATCAATATGTCATCAAGTAGACCACAGAGAAATTGCAATGAGGGGTTGCGGGGACATGGTCATGCTCTCATGAAAGTGCTAGGGCATTAGATAGGCAAAGGCATGACTAACCTGCTCAAAGACCATCTTGTGTTTAATCTGGTTTCCACTCTGTCTCTGGCCTAACACAGAATTTGATGATAACCACTGTAAAATCTATCTTAGAGAACCAACTAGAACCACTAACAAGTCATATCCTCAAGGCGAGGGATGGGTAATCTATGTTGTTGTGATCTTGTTGATGGCTCTACTATCCGCATCCTCAGTCCATCTTGTAGGTGTCAACAAAGCAGCCTTTGCCACCAAGGACTAAGGCTATGCCTAACAAATCCTCTTTCTAAAGTCCTTCTACTTGCCTATTGAGCTCATCTCTCTCTTTAGGATTCATCTATAATGTGGAGTTAGAGTTGAGAACACGGAACTAAATCTATGGCATGTTGGATGTCTCTTAAAGGTGGTAGTTCACTGAGTAACTCATCGAGCCTCCATCAACAAGTCATCTAACAAATTCACTTCCAAGAACATGAAACATGAAGAATTAGAGGAACTTCTTTTACCACTAATCTAGCATACCAGTCTCGAATCCCTCTCTCAATTGCTTACATTTTAAAATATTAAATTCCTTCCCCGGGAAGTTTGAGAATCCACGTTTACCAATGCAAATTTTAGGCACGAGGTCTCGTAATGTTCTTACCCTTGTACTTAAGGAATAAATGTTATCTTTGCAAAATTATGGTAACATCAAGATCATAAAATAAGGCGGCTACAAAGAACATGGTGACATCCATGGGTAGCACCTCCTGATAGATTTCATCCTTATAATCCCCATTTTGAGATAAGAGACTAGACACCTTTGAGTGGCAAGAGGCAAAGTGGTCATTCACCAACTACTCTAAATATAGTTGGATGTGGTTCTACTTTTAGGTTTAACAATTCTTGACATCTTAAACCGCATTCTGTTGTTACCCCATCAATCCTACTAACTTACATTTCTTATCTCACTTTGTATGACGGCTGAAAAATACTAGTGCGCCTCCAATGATCATTATCTGCGTTGGCTGGATAACACACGTGAACCTTACACCAACACACGCATCTTCATCACAATTTCTCATGAAGACCATCTTCATCACCCGGAATAATCTAAAGGATCAATAATTTGGTCTTCCTCCTACATTTCTCAAATATACTTTTAATTTCAACATCTAATACAATGCACATTAGGAGCCAGCGAATAACAAATATGACATATATGATGACACTTATGACAGGACAATCGATGAGTTACTGGCCTTAGGCGCGCAATAGGAGGAAGCGGGAAGAGAGTTATGTAAAGCTAAGACTCTTTTGCTCCTAATGTCCCATTAGGCATGAGTATTCTGGATTTGATGACATGGATTGGGACTTGATGACTGTGTGTGCAAAGAGGAGGGTGTGAACTTCTCGACTTAGGCTTTTGGTATGCACTCTCTCACGGTGTGTGGGTATGCAATCTAACCATTCTTTGAATGTCGAACCTAAGACCATTAACAAAGCGGTGCGAGACGACAAATTGGTCCTCGGCATGGAATTTCACTACCTGATCCTACTTCCTCAAATTGCTTGAGAATGTTCAGCTACATTAAGAGTCATTTGTTTAGATTAATCATGGTGGAAAACAATTGGCTCTTATATGATGGAGGAATGTACTTTTCTTGCAACTTTGCTTTCATACACTTGGCCATTGGGTGATGGAGATTGGTTCACTAGGCCAAGCATGTCTTGCAACACATTACGCGTACATCTTAGTGAATTAGTTAATTTCATTTTAGCAAACTTGAACACCTGTTCACTATCAATCATTTCATACCAATCAAAATATTCCTCAATAACAACCTTGTCGGAGAAAACATTAGGATCCATTCTACCATCAAATTCGGGAACGTGCCTTAACTTTTTGTGATGTCCCTTTGAGTTGTCTAACACCGCCTATCTGATCTACCCCGAACACCGTATTAACCTGTTTTGATTAATACATTTGAGAGTGACATCTTCTCGCTGGATTTGGTGGTAAGTTTGCACCTTGGTGGTTGGTAATCTAATGGGAAGGTGACATTAAGCGAGGTTGAAATGGATCACCTAAGTTCTGACTCTGACTAATTTTTCCTTGCAAACCATTCTGAATCTGTCAGTTGATGCTGAACCTAGAAAGGACTTAAGCCCCGTGTGTGGTGACCAGGCGTGTTTCCTAACGGGTTTCATCGACATAGTCACTTATCTCATGTTGCAGATGTTTTAAAGCAAGTCCATTTTTTTTATTTATTGCATGAGTTTGTTGTTCGAGGGCAGTTGGCGTTGAGTGAAATAAGCCACATGAATTTAAAATTACCTCAGATACGGTAAACGAGAATCAAAATTGTCGTTTATTGGCATCATGATGGCCAGGTAATACAAACTAGACTATCATTTAGATCTTGAGATGCAGGCTTGTAGTCTTAAGTCAAAATTGTGAGTCTCTCAATTGGATCATTTAGGTTAGGTGAAGAAAAGATGCAACAATATCACTTTTGGTAGGTGACATCTTTGAGATAGATTCTAAAATTTAGCGAGTAAAGAAATTTATAAACTATATATGTTAATGAAACAAACACAAATCTAAAAAAAAATGTAATGTGATTATATATCCTGGAGTACACAAGTCACGAAGAATAACTAAAAAAACAAATTTTTTAAAATACTCTTTATGCTCCTATCAAAATGTGACCTAAAACAATCAAACAAAATATCTTCATAAATATCAAATATGTGGCGAGTTTTCAAAAAGAAAAGAAAAATGTGCAGTTGAAGAACCTTTGGGGCCTTTCTAATTCCTTAAAGCGAAAGTGGTTGCAAGGAATCCAAATAAAATATGCAATTCTTTGATGAAAGAAAAAAAAGTTTCCAAGATTGAATATGACAGACCACCACTTGAACCCAAAACCCCTAGCTCGTTCCACTTAGATTTGCAATTCCTCGCAGATGTGATTAGAAAGAAGCCCGAAGCCTATGTCAACGATGGAAGAAGCGTAGTCCTAGATGTGGCGACCTTGTATGAAGAAGTGCAAGGCGTGGAAGGAAGTCTCTATGGATTTTTATTATTGAGGTGAAAATCAATAATAAAGAAGTTTATGGACTTGTGAGTCAAAATCAGGTTTGACTTCGATGTAACCGTAGTTGTTGAATGCGGAAGGCTCACCAGATGGAAGCCAAAAATTAATAATTGGCGCGATTGGCTATGCTTTATTGACTCACTACTCGAGCGTGTTGGAAGGCTTCGGCGTTGAAGAAGAACTCAGTAGCGTGGCGTTAGCAGCGGCGGTGGTTGAAATTTAGGACTGTGGGTTATGGTTAATCAAAACTCACTACGGATCCGAGCGAAGTTTTCGATTGCCGGAATAATAGCAGTCTCGGATCTGAAGTTATGCTCACGATAAGCCCGATGTAACCGGCTGCGAAGAATAAAAGCGAATAAAAATGTGACGAAAGATACAGAATATTTTCAAGTATTAATCAAGTCTATCAAAAACTAATAACATAAGGCCTTTATTTATAAGCACTAAATAAAATCTAATGGATAATCCCAAAAATCTAATATATAAATCCAAAAATACTAATAAATAAATCAAAAAATACTATCGGATAAATCAAAAATAAAATTAAATAAATAATTAATAATGACCAAATTCTTCATTGGACTTGGGCTTCCCTATCTCGTTTAGGCTAGATATGGGCTACTCCATGCCAATCCTTTGAAAGATTTGGAACAATACACCTTTGGGTACAATGCGCCAAGGCTTTCATATCCTATCTTTATCATTTATTCACTTAAATATTCACAACTAAATATCTTATCCATCGAAGACCCAAGCTATATTTGCAATTTGGACACACCTTTTAATTCATGAAGGTCTATGAGCTTTGGGAGCGTTGCAAGATTGGATGAGCGACTATAGAGATGGCTTGGGACAGCCAGCAACAAACAGCCCATACTTCTTATGGGTGGTTCAGCCTGGGTTCATCAGTGGCTCAGTAAACTGAACCAGCTGCCAGTGGATTCTGGAGAACATTGTGATTGGGAGGGCGGATAGTGAAATGGACTCCTCGACATGAAGTCTTTGGCTCATCCTGGCTGTTGGAGCATTTGTACTCATAGTGGCTGAATTCCACCTTGGAAGTATAAGTGAAGAGTCCTATGATTTGTTTGCCTTCTTTCGACCAAAAGTAATGCAGTGTGAATGAAGTTTGGAGCAGTTGAGATTTTGCAATTCACAGGGAATGGCATGAAAAGAGGAAATAGAAGGGCTATCAAAGAATGGTGGTGGAGAAAATCGAAGCGGGAAATAAGAAACGGATGCATTGAGCTGGAAGGGAAAAATAAATCTTTGTCTAAAAGCAAAGGTGGCTCTTCTTGAAGCCCTTGGACTTGATTAGTTTACATCACATCCTTTTCTTGAAGGAGGCGTGACCAATGATCATTAGTTAGATCTTCAAATTGTAAGCACATTATACACACAATATAATTTATAAAATAGACTAGTAATTAATTTGGGAAACTTGTTTTTTTAAGGCATTGATTTGAGAATAATTGCGAAGAAGGTATAAAAAAATACAAAATAAATGGTTGGTACGGTTTTATAGAAATAATAATGTTTCAAATATGGTGACTTAGGTATTATCTTAATAAACTATAGATACTACCTTGACATTATTCATTATGGTAGTACTTAAGATATTAAGGTATAGTACCTAGGTATTATCATACTTTTTTTAACAACTATTTACTTTGCATTAATCATAGTAATTTGTTTCTTATAAATTTGTCATCATTGGGATTGAACCTAAGCCCCTCCGCTCTATGCAAGCTTGAGCTCTTAACCTTAAGGCTACGGTCTTATTGACTATATAAAACCATACTAAAATATATATATTTCTTTATAACTATTCTCAAATCAATGGGCTGAAATTAAGGGATTTGTATGGTTCGGTTAACTATGATACCACTAAAAAATAAAGTTGATCGTCGGTTTTTGATTTTTTATTTATATAAATCAAAACCTAACCATAAACATGAATAATCAAATCTTTGGTTAACCATTTTTTCGGTTAGCCATGTGGGCACCATGAGGCGAGGCCAGCACCCTAGCCGGCGGCTGACTGAAACTGAGGGATTAGGCCGGAAGCCAGCTAGACTAAGGTGCCCATCCGATCCTTCGCAGGGTACCCGAGGGACCAGGCCAGCAGCCCAGACTGAACACGACCGGAGTCCTACCTTGGGTGGGTATCTCATATCCTGATGCCTTTTTACCTAGGTGTTTCCTTTCCCAATCGGCAACTCTACCAAAGCGAAACATAATAGGATCTTCCATGGTATAACTATAAGGTCTCCATGACCTGAGTGCTCGTATCAGCCCAAGGAATGCATTCCTACTTGGCCAGCCACTATCGGAAGGTAGTTACGTAAAGCGAATAAAGTCATCCTTCGAGATAAGAGCCACCTTCCCCTAACATTGCATGGGAAGAAATCGTCTACTCTCAAAGAGCGGATCCTCTTTTCCTTCCATAAAGAAATGATTCGCTGGCAAGTCTGAGATTCTTGTCAAAAGATAATTATTGCTCTAAGCTCCCGGTCTTGAAAAAACTGGCACACTTATAAGAGGGGCTGACCAGAACACCATCGTCGTCTTCTTCACCATCGTCAGCTTCCTTATTTGTTTTGTGTGTTGCACCAAGCAGGAATGCTCCGACGATCCACTAACTCTGAGAATTTCGGAGAGCACAATTGGCGCCGTTTGTGGAAACGCCGAGTGCTAGCCTAGAGGCTGTGGCCGAGTCAGTACACCCATTCCAGTCGGGAGGCCGACAGGCCGAGAACAAGGGAACCTCCCGCCCATTTCCCCGCCCCGCCCCCAAAGGCAAAGAGGTCGCATCAAAACACCACCTACCGACGGATGACGAGCTATCCTCTGGTAGTTCCCCTCTCCCGTGCCGTTCACCATCCCTGAACGCCGCGGAAGTCCAATCTAGAAAAAGGCCACCTCACCGATCCGGCCGGTCCATCAGTGCCGCAAGGATCCAGGTGCGGAGAGAACTCACCAAGGACCAACGATCGCCAACACCAGCTCACCAATATATGCCCGACTGGGCGGGGGGCATCCCCCCGCCAGTTCCATCTATGTACCCGCCCTTCGGGGCCGCCCCCGCTCCGCAAATAATTTTTTCCTCCGTCGTCTGGGGACCACGAGACATGCTCTCCACTCCCCTTAGACAACATATCCTAAATTACGATCCCCCTCGCGGCTTCTCCATACCACCCTTTGTCATGTACGACGGTTCTTCCGATCCTTACGATCACATGGTGCATTTCAACCAAGCAATGATCCTCAATGCCGAGGACGACCGACTCTTGTGTATGGGTGTTCCAGTTAAATTTCATGGGCCCCGCTACCGTTTCATAAGCTCCCCAGACCTAATAAACACATTCGCGAACTCAGGCCGCTGCTCGCCTCTTAGTACTTTGTGCTCGTCGTACTGCAAGGGAACATCGCTCCTCGTATCCTTAAACGGGAAGACGAGTCCATCCGGACTTTTCACTTAGGTTCTAATGTTGTCCAAATAGATTGATGTCTACAGTATGGATGCATTGTTGCAAAACTTCAGAAGAAGCTTTGGGCCAACCACCCCGTTCTTCCAGTCTTTATCCCTGGACCCGCCGGCCACTATGGAGGAATTATACGGACGAGCGGATAAATTCTCTACGCTGGAAGATAATATCCGGCCGCTCACAACCGCCATGATAACTTCACTCCAGAGCTGATGTCGGCTACCAAGGGCCTGCCCAACAAAAACAAAGAGCTGCAGGCTGGCGCCCGACGGCAACTGAGAAGAGGAAAGATCCTCCCCCCCGCTCATCGCTTCAACACGCTATGACCGGCCTCCCCGCCCATCATCCGAGACCTCCCCGACTTCAAGTGGCCCCCACCTATGAGGGTAGGTTCAGATCAACGTAACATATCCCTACGATGTGAGTATCACAAGGACCATGGCCACGAGACCAATCACTGCAAGAGCCTCAAATTTCTGATAGAAAAGCTGATTCGGGCCGAGCACCTCAGATGGTACCTAAGGGAGCCAACCCGCGGGGCAACAAATACCATCAACTTTATACTGGGGGGACTAGCTGATAGCCAATATCAATCCAAGAAACAGTAGAGAAGAATGCTCCTGGCCGTCAGAGCCAGAGTAAACACAATCAACAACCGAGGGGATATCAAAGCAATTCTGCCGGTTGACGGCCCTATATCCTTTCCCCTATTAACCCTACACGGGTCATCACACCACACTACGATGCACTCATACTAACTGTATGTATTAACAGTTTTGATGTGCACAGGGTTCTCATCGATCCAGGCAGTGCGACCGATTTGCTCCATCTCCCAGCCTTAAGTGCACGGGAGTCCCATGGATCATCTTCTCGTCTGCTATGTGGTTTTGTCAGGTTTCAATGGAGCTATCACACTGTCAATTGGGGACATCACCTTTTCTGTCAAGGCAAGTCCGGTAACTCAGCAAGTATCGTTCTCCGTGGTAGAAGACCTGGGGCCATACACGTTATTCAATGAGCCCGGGTTACATGCCATGAAAGCAAAGAGACCATCCACATACCACCAAACAATCGCCTACCCGACCGAGTCCAAGTCTGGTTCTCTCAGTGGAAGCCGCCACTGCACGACAATGCTATCAGCTCTTAATGCAAGGGCGCGAACAGGAGGAATGCTATAGTGAACCACCCCTTGAGGGCCAACCTCAACAATAGCAATCACAGTCATCAGCCCAATCCACCTTGGGGGACAGGGAGCCGTTGGCAGTTGATCCATTAGAAACCACACCCCTTGACGGGCCGGATAGATGCATTTATGTTAGTACCCTCTTCTCCGATGAGGAAAAGGCCTAATTATGCCAGGTGATACAGTTAAATGCTGATGTATTTGCTTGGACTCATGAAGATATGACCGGGATCAGCCCCACACATGCCTCACACAAGCTAAACGTCGCCCCTCTCCCAAGTCGGTCAAACAAAAAGTGAGACGCTTTCACCTAGATCGCCACTTGGTCATCCAAATCGAGGTTGATAATCTTCTACATAATGGATGTATCAGAGCAGTTAAATACCCCGAAAGGCTGACCAACGTGGTTGTAGTTCCAAAGAAGGGAAACAAATGGAGAGTATGTGTGGATTACACGGACCTCAACAACGCCTGTCCAAAAGATAGCTTCCCCCTACCCCGCATAGATCAGATTGTGGATGCCTCACCAGGGCACGGTATGCTATCATTCCTGGACGCTTTCTCAGGATACCACCAAATCCCCATGCACCCTCCACGCGAAAAAAACGTCTTTCATCACTCCTCATGGACTCCCATCGTTAAATGCGATGCCTTTCTACTTAAAGAACGTGCAACCCCATCGCAGGTTGGTCACTAAAATGTTTCGGATCAAGCATTCTAAGAAGACTGAGTCTATATTGATGATATGTCAAGAAATCCAAGCACATCGATCACGCCGATCATTCCAATGCATATCTCGAATCTCCAGAGAATACGATATGAAATCAACCCCTAAAATGTACCTTCGGTCGTCACTGGCCATTCTCGGTTTTATGGTAACCAAAGGGGGAGAAGTTAACCTCAGGCGCCTTACGTCATCTTGCAATCGCCGCCCCGTACCCAAGAAAGGGATCCAACAACTGATCGAACGGCCGTCGCTTCTGGGTTGCTTTATTTCCTACCAGCCAACCATTTGAAACCCTTCACTCCAGGGAGCCAACTGAGCCAACTAATGAGGAATTTAATCGAGCATCTCAGAGCAACTGGCACACCCGACAGCCACCAATTCTTGTAAGCCCGAAAGCCGGCGACACGCTCTATCTCTACCTAGCAGCCTTTGATGTAGCAGTAAGTGGCTCCTTGTTTAAAGAATGTGGGGACGCGAGGTTGAGGCCGATGTTTTTTATCAGTAAATCCTTAACTGACGTGGATACACCCACCTTGAACGAGTCACCTTGGCCCTACGAACAGCCGCCCAAAAGCTTCGCCCATACTTCCAGGCTCATCCCATTGTGGTGCTGACTGATCTTCCACTCCGGGGCACAATTCATAAACCAGATTCGGTCTCGAAAGGATGGGCCCATCGGGAATTGAACTACAAGTATGGCATCCAAAGATAAGCCGAGACTTTCAAAGAAGCGGGGCAAGTCTTAGTCGATTTCGCAGAATCCTACAAATTGAGCATTTCTGCCCAGACGGTGCTGGGCTGGTGGACCCTTTTCATATGATAGGCTTCCAGACAACTCAGAGCGTGCATCTGGCCTCGCAATTAATTTCTCAATCGGGGAAAAGATCGAACAGGCAGTCCGTTTAGGCTTTAGTGCCTCCAACAACGAGTCAGAGTACGAAGCCATGATAACCGGTCTTGAACTCGCACTCGTCGGCGGTGCTGAAATTTCTTGATTCGCGTTTACCTCACAACCGGTCGTGGTGACAAGTCAACGTTGCACCGAGTCCGTGGAACCCCGACGGAAAAAACATGCTTCTCTAGCAAACAGAGACACCCTCTCCGGCCTCGGAAATCAAGATATCCCCGTGGACTGGAATGGTAGCGTCATGCCAGCCACCGTTGTCGCTACCAAGAAGGAAACGATCTCCCATCTACTATCAACCCAGCTCATCCATACTACATACTCAAGTAGCCGATAGAGAGGTTCCCCATCCTGGGGATGATCCCACTGGCCACTTAGCCACGGGAGAACTACCTAATGACAGAGGTAGAGCTCATAAAATTCAGATTCAGTCGGCTAGGTTCTCCCTGGTAGACGGGCAGCTATACAAACGGTCCCTGGGCGGGCCATACCTGAAATGTCTAACTCCCGAGCAAGGCCAGTATGTGTTGGTTGAGTTGCACGAAGGTATATGCGGAAATCACCCGAGGGGAAGAACACTAGCTCACCGGGCTCACACGCAGGGGTACTACTGGCCAACTATGAAGTCGTACACCGACACGTTAAAAATGTGACCTTTGCCAACAACGTTCCCCATCTCAAATCTCCTAAGGCAAGATTTACTCTCTATCTTTAGCCCGTGGCTGTTCACTGAGTGGGGGATTGATATTGTGGGCCCGCTTCCCACCGCACTTGCCTAAAAGAAACTATTGTTGGTCGCCACCGATTATTTCAGTGAATGGATAGAGGTTGATGCCTTCGCGTCAATCAAGGATAGAGATGTTACTCGATTCATCTGAAAAAACATTGTCTGCCAGTTCAGCATCCCGAGATCAATCATATCCGATAATGGGCCGTAATTTGATAGCCGGGTCTATCGGGACTTTTGGCAATAATTGAAGATAATAAACTTGTACTCCACCCCCCGATACCCCCAAAGCAATGACCAAGCTGAAGCCTCCAATAAAAACCCCGTTGACTCCGCCTCAAAACCCAAGACTCGTCAAGGGAAATGGGAGGAACTAACGGTGCTCAGCCCACAGACTACAAAATTAAAGCCTAACCTAAGATCTCTCCTTCATACTCACCCCAAGGGATGGAAGATGTTATCCCTACTGAAATCAGTCTACCTACCATTTGGACAGCTACGCCCGAATTAGAAAATGCAGGATTAGTGGTCAGAGAGTTAGACATGGCTGGAGTCATGAAGGCAAATAATACGAGTAGCATCCTACTCAACGCCGCTTGGCAATTTCCTATAACAATGAGAAGCCTCGGGGTGTTCCAGCTCTATGATCTAGTTTTGAGGAAAGTTTTGAGAATAATTGGACCCTACTTCAGAAGAAAATTCCAACTCCAACTGGCGGATCAGAGGTGTAGTCACACGACCCGGGGAGTTCTGTCCCATGCTATAGACAAAACAAGATGGTCCCCACTTAGAATGTAGAATGCCACGCACTTGAAAAGATATCAATAAAAGAATGTCTTTATTATCTACTTCCTAAGATGTCTTCGCAGATATCTATGTATAAATTACAAGCCTGGTGCAGCAAGAAATCGACCGCCTGGCCAAGATAGATAACATCTAGGCCGGGATCAAATTGACAAGTCCGTGGCGTGAGGAAACTAACTCACCCTACTAACATAGATAACATCTTAGTCAATAAATTACAAGTCCGTGGCGCACGAACCGATCGCTTGGCTCAAAGATAGATAACATCTATTGGTCAAATTACAAATCTGCATGAGTAGAAATCACTGCCTCGACCCAAAGATAGATAACATCTACCAGTCACCATAAGCCCGGTGGTGCAACAGTTGACTGCCTGCCCAAGACAACATCTAGTTGGTCAAATTCATAAGTCCGGTGGCGCAGAACCGACCGGCCTGCCCAAAGATAAATAACATCTAGCCGGGGTCAAATTAGAGCCCGGTGGCGCAGCCATCGACCACTCGCCAGATTAGATAACATCTTAGCCGGGTCAATTTCAAAGTCCGGGAGTGCAACCACTAACTCTACCCGCCCAGTCAGAGATAGCATCTAGCTGGTCACATACATGGCTCCGGATGGATAAGCCAAATGACTTCTCTACAAGCCAGCCACATCCATAAGCTCGAGTGAAATGGTTAAAAGACCTATCCGGCTCAGCGGAGATCACTTCCAGATCACTTCTGGATGATCAAATGATAAAACCCGGATGACCTAGTGAATGACTTATTCAGGCAACCTAACAAGCGGCTCATTCGACTCAATGCCTATGATTTCTAACAGATGCACTCGAATGAAGCACTCAACAAATATCAAAGCAAAACCGGATGGCATAACATTAAAGCATTCAGTATAACAAAACTTAGCAAAAAGAAGAAAGAAAGGCAAATTGTTTAGTACGAAAACACTGAACAAAACAAGTCTCGCCTCAATAAAGCTGCCACTCATGAATGACATCTCTATCTCAAATTCCGAGATTCATCGAAGAGTTGTTCTCCGGCTACGGCTGGGCTATTCTCCGAACTATCCTTGTTGCTAAAGGCAACGGGGTCCAAAGCAGGAGCTGCAGCCGAAGTTCCTGGGAGGCATCGGGGATTAGCGAAGAATTCCAGAGTTAGTGGGACAGAAGGATCCGGCATCCCATCCGGGATTTGAGGCTTGCTCCCGCAAATGTCAGGCGTGGAAAATTAACAACCATAGCCATAATTGAACAACAAGATCGCCGTCGGAATCGAACTCGCCTCCATTGTCTCTATCAACAGTTGTTCTCTCCGAATGCGCGAACTCATCCTGATAGTTCCAGCCCATAATCAAGGCAAGTCTCTATCTGGCCAAACAACCACTCTCATTCTTCCGCCTCCCGCAGTTTCCCACTGGCCAACGCTCCCGAGCGACCCATAGCCTGACCCGCCTGCAGGGCATCTTCCACAAGTGCTATGCACTGAACCCGGCAAGCCCGCACTCTATCCGTGCTCGGGCATTAACGTCCCTTTCTGTCACCAACTCGCCATCGCCGTTCACGGCATGCCGCTTGCCTCTCTCGCCCCGTCCGGAGAGCCTCCCACAGGCAATTTAGCCTCCAACAGCTACCACACGCCAATCCTCGCCTTTTAATGAGGCGCTCTGCATCTCCCATTCAGCCAATCTTGCCTGAACATATAATCTTAAACGATGTCCCTTAGCCGGTTTCGAAACTCGATGCCAAGCGCCATGCTCAAATGCAACGGCCTACAAAACCATTAGCAACTAAGAAAAAACAAGCAATAACGGCACACAATCTAATGAACCCCTATCTTACTAGTCTGGGTCGACCGACTAAGCTGCGGTTTAACCCGCATCCCCACATCGATTAATCAGAGAAACCTCCTCTGTAAGTAGGCTGTGGAAGGTCATCGTGATAACCCTCTCGCGAAGACTCCAGCCTCGAGCGACCACCGGCCAACCCTGCATATGTGCTGGTACAAATTACCTAGGCCGATCGGCCGCAGACGCTCCACGATGAAAGGCTCCTGGGCCGCGCAAGATATCCTTCACCTTCCCTCCCAAAGTCGACACTTCCCTCCCTGGCCCGCCCGTGAGGAAGGTAGTTGTCGCGATCACCGTCCATCCAATAGTCTGGCAAATCCGACCGCATATACTCAATTCGCTATTGCTCTCTACCGATCCGGCTGCGGGATTAGTCGGAGCCGCATCCATCCTCGCTCGATTCTCGACCGCCGCCCCACCGGCTCGCTCGACCAGTAAGCCCTGGGCCGAGAGCAGGGATGATGATTGCCCGGTCTCCCCGAACTTCCGCCATTGGCCGACTATCGACACCTAACCGGTCGGCTCGCACCGGTATTGTGGGCGGGGTTCGATTTCGTACCGAAATCAATTGTCGTCTCTCGCGGCGCTGTGAGTGGATTGAAAGCAACCTGGCCATTCTCTCATCCCGTTTTTCTTCCTCCAAATCCTAAGGACCTTTCAGATCGGCCAGTGAATCGCACGGTCCTCCCCTTGGACCCCAAGATCGCCCGACGCCCGACAATCTTTCCGCTTGACCTTACCACTGCAAGGTGTCGCCACCGGTGTGCTGAGGAGGTGCTCGACGATCACCCTAGCTTCCTCTCGACCAGAATAGAGGATGAACTAGAACCCCGCCGGGAACGGGATGACCCTATGTGCCCCTGCACCCCGCACTCGACTCGATGCCCCACCATCGATTCTGGAGGAGCCAGCGCCACCGTAAACTAGGCATCTCAACCAAGAACCACAAAGTGCCCTTCCATGACGTGTGAAGGCAAGGCTGTGGAATAATCGGGAGTATAAGGAGCTGTCATGTTCACGACATATGTTCTCTCGAGGTTAACCCTAGAGTGGCGCTCTCGGCTCGAAATCTCCAAAAGTCGGCGGATCTTCACAATACTAGGCTTCTCCACCTAGTTTACCAACCTTCCTCGCCAAGCCTTTCCTGCATGAGTAACCAACTAAGCACGATCATAACACAACAAACGTCGAGCATAAAGCCGACAATACACCTGGAAGGACTGAAACCTGCTAACATTAAATGAAGAACTCCTGAGGAACTCGGTCTCATCCTGTGGACCTCACTAGAAACGCCCCTTTCGCCTCCATCTTAGGCGATTCGGGAAGCCCATTGACGATCTGCAGTCACAGGCTCAAAATCAACATGAACATGCGGCCACCCGACCCTATGCTCAGAAAGTAAATCATGAAAAGTTCCACCAACGAGAGATCAAGTTGGTACAAATGGTTGAGCACGCAATGCCGATTAGATACTTAATCACGCTAGTGGATAAGGTCCGGGGCACCCAAGAAAAGTGCAAAAAACTGCTGCACCATGGCTCCACGCAGAAAGCGCAGCTCAACCGCTAGATGCTCCTCGCAAAAACACAATCGCTGTGTTCTCTACCTAACGCGGGACTCGCCCAATTTCTTCCACCAACCAGAGGTCACTGCTATTAGGACTTCACACGCCTTAGCTCCTTCCATCTGCCATGACAAAATGATAACATTATATATATTAATCGCGCGTTTCCGGCGACTCACTGGAAGTCTCTTCTAATCCCTCGCCATTCTCAGCTGCTGCATCAAATGAGGAGAAACGAATATTAGACCCCACATACACCCAATTGGTACAAAGGCATACTCCGAGCCCACAGCCACCGGATGTCATGTTAAAGACACGTCTTCTTCCGTGCCTTGATTGTACTGGAAACTGGGGCCACCCACCAAGGACCAACACTACTAAGGGGTGATGATGGTTACCTGCGAACGAACGCAAGGTAGAATTAGCCTATTCGCAGTAGTTGGTTGCCAAGAGGAAAGAAGATAAACCAAAATAACACGGAAAGGAAAAAGGTACGACTTAATGATGCCTATCTATATATCGCCGCCTAAAATCTTACAAATGATTTAATGCAACAATGATCAATCATTCGCTCCGATCTCAACCATCACGAAGTTTGCGCCGAGCACATTAACCTAAGGTAGGCCAGCTTCAAGTTTCCCTGACGGTTAAACCGGCTCGTTAACAAGTTTTCTAATGTTCAATCGACCTCAATTAGATAGAATGTCCACACACAGTTGTAATAAGGCACTAAGATGTGAAAAAATTACAATTTTATTAACTGCACCAAAAAGGTGTTCGGCATTACATAACTATGCTTGTTTCCAAGCATTCATAATACAACACGACAACCTAGTATTCATAACACCCGAAATACAAAAGAAAAACAAGCAAGGCACCCGACGCCACTGCCAAGAAGAAGGGAAAGACGGAGATGGGGTTGAAAGAAGTTGTTGCAAAAGCCAAAGAAGAAAGGCAAGATAGGACTGCCGTAGTGGCTAAGGAAGAAGCAAAGGAGAGGATGAGGTTGGAGGGAGGCGATCCCTAAAGAATTTAGCAGAGGGTGTCCTCGAACTCCATTCAAGTTCTAGAACCACCCAAAGTCCCCCCGGGACAATTCCGACTCCGCTCAAACCATGCAATCTCTGATCCAACTCATAATTAGGAGGCGTGCTCAAATGACTAAACACGATCATCCTTCATCCCGCAATCCGGAGCCTTAGCAACATTCAATTATCCTTCTCTGACGAAGGAACGTGGATAACCAGTAAGACAACTAATCTACTACTTTTGCGTCGCTCTAAATCTCAAAGATCAACTCTTAACGCACCCAATAAAGATCTAATGCGCCTTCAAAGTTATAAAATTTACGTTGAAAATTAGGCAGCATTAATGGTAGATTGTTCCCTATAATATGACAGTCAAGCTTGTTCTTTTTTTCTGACCGGGGATGATCTTCCTCCTCGAAGGTGAAAGGGGCATCAGGCACCATGGGCCCGTGCTCGGCACTCCCCTAGCCGCCCGCTCCACCAAGAGCTCTAAAGGGATTAGGCCCAAAAGCCAGTCGACCTAGGGACGCCCGGCCAGTCCTCCGCCCGGGTACCCCAAAGGGACTTGGCCCAAAAGCCAGCCTGCCTAGGAACACCAGGCCAATCCTCTGCCCGGATGCCAAGGTATCTCATATCCGGATGCCTTTTTACCCAGGTGTTTCCTTTCCCGGTCGGAAACTCCACCAAACGAAGTCGCCTAACTCGGCTCTTCATAGTATGGCATATGTCTCCATGAGCCGGTTTGCTCGCTCCCAAGAACTAGGAATGCATTCCTAACAAAGAAAATTCTATCGTGAAAGGTAGTTATGTGTGCTGCGCATTGTTTCATCCTTCCCGAGATAAGAGCCACCTTCCCTTAACATTATGGGAAGAAATCGTCTACTCTCCAAAAAAGATGGATCCTCTTTTTTCCTTCCATAAAAGAGAAGCAAGTCACACCAAACGAGGTACGAGATTCCCACTAAGATAATCGCCGCCAGTTTCAGTTCGAGAAAAAGACTAACTTTGCCATCGGAGGGGCTGACGGAATACCACCGTCGTTTTCTTATTTGTTTTGCAAGCTGCAAAACATTTAGTGAATGTCTTATCGATCACTAACTCTAAGAATTCCTATATTCACAAGCCATACATTGATTTTTGGTTAACCACAATAAAAACAAATAAATTTTCAATTCCATTTAAAATATTTTATATATTATTTTTTTGTTACTTTTTAACTATTAATTTATTTTTAATCATTTTTTTATGCAAAAATTGATGAAAGTAATAAACTTATATGACATAATGATATAGAATACTATTGTGTTTGGGTAAATAGCTTAATTAAGCAATTATTTTATAAGAGCTTATTATATGAGAGCTTATGTCATGAGTAATTTATTCAATAAACTATTTGTGTATGAATACATATTTTAAAAAGCACTTATGCATTATTTTAAGGTGTTTGGATACATACGCACTTATAATGTGCTTAAAATTAATAAAAGACACAGGCACTTTCTATAAAATTGAAGTGTATTAATAGATAAACACTTGTTATAATTTAAAAAATTAATAATCTAAAATTACATATATATATATATATATATAGTATATATATATATATATATATATATATATATATATATATATCATGAAAACAAAGATAAAAAATTAAAAATAAAGTAAGGATTCATTATATATTAAAAACATTTATCATTCAAATGTAGTTTCTAGTATAAAAACAAGCTAATGAACCATCTCTCCTCTTCATTTTTGTTTGCGCTTAATCAAAGTATTATAAAATTCTTAAAATATTATAGGGTTTTTTATTTATTAAAATCTTGAGACGCTTTCTATAAATCGGAACATTTAATGCATAACGAACTCATAAATTATTTGGGCGCATACCACACAGTAAAGTTCTTTAGGCTTTGAGGCGCACCCTAAGGAGTGGGCTTTTTGGCTGACGCGCACCATACCTAATATAAATAAAAATTATATATCTCTATTAACACATTTATAGTCTTTATCTAATAAATAAATACAATAAAGTAAATAACATCAAAATAAAATCAAACATCACTAGTCCTTCCCATCATTACAAAATACTAAACAAAATAACAAACATCATTAATAATTCTATCATTATAAAAATTGTTCAAAACAAAATAAACACTATAAATGCATCACCCAACCAAGAAACCATCATCAATATCTCATCCTCAATAGAAAATTTTCTATTTTTTAATTATATGTCAAGATTTTTTTTCCTATTTTTTACATAAATTGTACCAATTTTTTACATAATTTTTTGGAATTTGTTTTCTATTTTTCATTAATTTTCAGATATATTTTTTTCCTATTTTTATCTCAGTTTTCAAAAAATTTACCTATTTTTTACATAAAATTTTGGAATTTGTTTTCTATTTTTCATAATTTCTTTTCTTATTTTTACATATTTTTTTAGAATTTCTTTTCTATTTTTTCATTTTTCAGAAATTTTCTAATATTTCAAAGAATTTACCTATTTTTTACATTATTTTTTTTAAATTTATTTTTTATTTTTCAAAATTTTTTCCTATTTTTTACATAATTTATCAAAAGGATAGTGTTATCATTAAGATGATCAATTTTGAGGCTTTTTATAAGATTTTTTTGATAAACTTCTCCACGAAGCTTATTGAAATAAGCTAAAATGGGCTTATAAGAGAGTCATAAGTTATTTTTATAAGTTCTTCCAAATACCTATAATTTTTATCAAAGGTACATATGCGAAAAGATAAACTCAAATAATCTATAAATAAGCTCTCCCAAACACACCCTATATATGGTATTTTTTCAAAAATGGAATATGAGGTTTTGTATATATTAGGTTGTATTTTTTCAAAAAAGTAAGTTTCACAATCTCTTCTAAAATATTCACACCAAAGTACTTCGAAATTTTTGTAAATATTCTAAACAAAATAGATTTTTTTTTCTAAATAACCACCTAACAAAACTAATCATATTAAATAGCTCTTTAAAACTTAATCACTACAAGAATGAAGTACAATTGAATACATTATTTAGTTGTCTTTTGAACGTTAACACATGGTTTTCCAGCTCATTAGGAATACTCTTATCATGTTCGTATATTTTAATATATTTTTATTCTATTGAAACTGTCAGGAACAATATGAAAGCTAGTGAGCAGGACAAAAAACAGAGAGAAACTGTATGAAGAAAAACTGAATGGAATTTTTTATTTCACACGTGATTCAGTGAAGAATGAAGGAGATACATTGACATTTATAGACGAATACGAACCTAACTAAACTTTGTTAGATGGTTGTAACTGCTTTAGAACCTGTTTGGCTTTCATCCCCCCTCAACCTCGTAGGTAACGAAATGACTAAGAGCTTGTTACGTAGAGTGCAAAACTGAGAGGAAGAGAGATGCTTCATGAAGATGTCAGTCACTTGGTCAGCAGACGGTATGTAACAAATAAGCAATTCATTGCGGAGGACTTTGTCGCGAATGAAGTGTAAGTCAAGTTCTGTGTTTAGCCCAAGAATAAAAAACAAGGTTTTGTGCCAGGTGTGTAGCACAGTAGCACTCTAGTTATTACACCAGAGAATCGGAGGCGGAATAGACAATCAAAGCTCATGTACAAGAGATTGAAGCCAGGTGAGTTCAACCGGAAGGGTAACAAAACTTCGATACTCAAACTCCGCACTACACTTGGAGACAACTCTCAGATTTGTGGAGGACCAAGAGATAAGATTAGGTATAAAAAAATGCAAAAGCCACTAGTGCTCCTAGGATCATTAAGGCACACTACAAGAAAATTGCATTTTAGTGATAAAATAAGTTGTCATTAAAAGTTTAAAATTTGTCTACAAAAACATTTCCTTGCGAAAATTATTTCATATCTTGTTTGTCACCCTAAACCCGTTGCTAAAAGTATACCAACGAAAATCCAAATTTCGTCACCCAAAGGTTTCGGTGATGAAATAAAATTTCATCAGTGAAGGTTTTTCCTAACAAAACATTCCATCAGCATTAGGGTTTAGGGTTATTAATTATTAATATTGGCAAATCTTTTTACTAACAAATTAATTTCGTCTCTAAAATGCATCACTTTTTGTCAATTCATAATAGAATATGCATTTTAGAATTTCTACTTAAATATATATATATATATATATATATATATATATATATATATATATATATATATATATATATATATATATATATATATATATATATATTCTTTACTAATTGAACCCATCTAATAAATATAATGGAAAATGTTATTCTAAAACATTAAAAATCAAAATAAAATATTAATCATAACAATAAGTAATTGTAACAATAGAATATGTATATTAAAACTATACAACAAATAAAATATTATTATTACATTGTTTTTATCATAAAACAACTATATCTAAGGAAGTCTTTGATCTTCTAATGATGCATGATTTCTCCAAATTGTTGTTGATGCTCTTTGATCTTTTTTATGTTGTTGATCTTCATTACCAAGCTCTCTTGTCTTGTACATAATTTTTTCGAAAATCTTCATCTTGATCATTACCATAACTCTCTCTACAATAAGAAATATCAAAGCTTTAATGTGACGCCCCAATTCCCGGGGGTCCGTTGACTACCCGTCAACCCGTGGAATACTAGTGGATGTCGGGTTACCCGACGCCACTCATGAAAATCGGGCAGAGTCTCCTTGCCCAGGAGCTCTACCCACTACAACACCCGTATATAACTCGTCCCAATCAACATCAATCTACATGATATCTATATTCGAGTAAACGGCCTCTCGGGGCCCATACCACAACACTCATCATCAATATAAACCAACTATATCCAATAGTTTCAAGAGTTCTAAGCCATTTTATACAACATATATTAAAATACTAGAATTCTAATACATGTAAAACCATCAAAGCCACATTCCGGCTTTCTTCTAAAACTCAATTTCTAGGATGAGCTGTCTCCTCGCACACTCCCTATACCAGTAAAATAATATCCCTCGACAGGGTGAGCTAATGTTCGCCAGCGAATCACCCTAAGCTGCCACTCCTCCACCCAAGTTGCATATGCAATGTCTATCGAAAACATTACATTCAAGTAAATGCATGATCCTACTTGAATGTCTAATCTATCATCTCATATCCCGAGTCCTCCCCGACTCCCTCACACCTGCCTAAGCCACGTATGAGAACCTTAGTTTTTATTTGTGGATAACCCTCCGATATATATTGTAACACTTAAATATGCTCCTAATAGCTTGACTTGCTTAGGTATACAGGTTAAATAGAAATTTTCGAAATAAAATGAGAGACCTCGGAATCAATATTAGAGACAAGGGCAAGTGGTCACTTCACTGAGGACGGACCCAAGGGCAGCAAAGCCAAAGATAATATGCCAAACTAGAATTTGGAAAAAGTACGGGATTCAAGGTACAGAGAAAAGATGGGAATATAAATAGAAGAGAAATGGGGGGGACCAAGATGTAATTATGAAAAACTTAAAGCAAAAATGGATTTTTACTTGGCCAAACATGGCCTTAGCAAAACATGGGATTTAAGACCCAAAATTGGTCTCATTTTGAGGAGAACAAACCGTAGGGAGAGAAGAGAGAAAGAGAGAAGAAGAAGAGGAAGAGGAAGAAGAGAAGAAGAGAAGAAGAGGAGAAGCCAAGATCAAGCAAAAAGGTATGGAACTAACCTTGGATATGAATTCTAGTATGGATCATATGGATTTTGTATATGTTAATGACTACTTTCAATCTAGGGTTTTGTTAGAATTCATTCTAACCTTGGATTTCATGAAAATAGGGTTGGTAAAACCCCATATGGTACAAGATAATTATAGAATCCTCTCTTTAGGTTGGATTCATGGTTAATAGAGAGTCATTGAGTTAGGGTTTAGAATAAACCCTAACTACTCATCATGTTTGGTTTAAAAGGGTCATAACCCACATTGAATGATCTTTGGATGAATTTGGTGGAAAGAATTTGAAGAAAGATATTTTAATTGAGAGATGAATTGAATAGAAAAAGAGATTCCAAGGTGAATTTGAAATGGTTTTGAGGTGTATATGAAGTATCGGGTTGAATCTGCATCAAATATATGGAAAAAGTGAGAAAATACACATTCTGGGCAATTTCGGTCATGTGTACCTAAGATATCTTGAATGTGTACTCCCAAGATACCCCACGTGTCAAAGTGTACCGGGGTATTGACTTTGGGGGTGTACCACCCCAAGGTCTCGCTCCCACTTCGACCGCCAGATTTTGGCCATAACTTGCCTATTTCATCCGACGGGCGGATTCATGGCTACGTAAAATAGACTTCAAGGAGAGAATAGCACGCCAAATTCTGATCCAAAGTGGCCTAAAATCTACCTCAAAGTGGGGCCATGTGCAGTTTTTCAAATTCTGGTTCCAAATTTTGAACATAGAGTAATCCGGGTTGTTTCGGACGTAACTTTGAGTTCCGATGTCTCGACCAAGATTCAGCTGGAATAGAACCCCACACCTTATCTTAAAAGGAATACAATGACCTAGAGTCAAACATGCTAAGATCCCAGAAAAATTAGTAATACGAATCGCTCTAGTGTAATCCTGTAAACCGACTAGTTTGGTATGAAAATGCCATAACTTTAGTTAGATGATCCGATTGATTGATTCCACTTCCTAAGTAAAGTATATCATAGAGGAATAAGAATATATGAATGAGGTGTGATTGCACAGGCACTATACTTCACAAGAATATGAAGTGCCATATGTAATAGAAAATGAAACAAGTGAAAAATGTAGAAAATGAAAATGTAAAGATGTGTTCAAGTGAAACATGAAATGATTATGGAAATGAAAATGAAATTCAATTTGAAACATGATTAGAACATGAGAGGCAATATGTCATGAACACATAAGGTGGTTAAGTGATATATGATTATTATCACATATAACCATAAAATGATAACAAATGATAGGAGTATACGTGAATGAGTATACGTAAATGAATTTATGAATGAGTGTATGAATGAGTATACATGAATGAATATGTGAATGAGTGTATGAATGAGTATACATGAATGAGTATACATGAATGAATATGTGAATGAGTGTATGAATGAGTATAAGTGAATAAGTATACGTAAATGAATTTATGAATGAGTATATATGAATGAGTATACATGAATGAATATGTGAATGAGGGTATGAATGAGTATACATGAAAAAGTATACGTAAATGAATTTATGAATGAGTGTATGAATGAGTATACGTGAATGAGTATAAGTAAATGAATTTATGAATGAGTATACATGAATGAGTATACGTGAATAAGTATATGAATGAGTATATGTAAATGAGCATATGAATGAGTACATGTGAATGAGTATACGTGAATGAATATATGAATAAGTATACATGAATGAGTATACATGAATGAGTATACGTGAATAAGTATATGAATGAGTATACGTGAATGAGCATATGAATGAGTATATATAAATGATCACATGAATGAGTATGTGATTGAGTATATCTTTGAAAAGATAATACGAAAGTGAATATGGAATTGAAATGTGATATTTGAAAACCGAATAAATGTGAATTGAATGATATGAAGAATGAACCGCCTGACGGGATGCACCAAACGGCATCCGTCACAAAGGCACCCCGAAATTATCCAATGTCCCACTTACGGACGCATTTCCAATCGGCATCCGGCCATGATGGCGATGGCATTGAAGAAATGTCCCACTGGGCGGATTCACTCAATCGATCCGCTATGATGGCGTATGACATTTAATTGATACCACGTGTCGGGTGCACCAAACGCATCTGCATGATGGGAGACCGAATAATTGATACCACGTGTCGGGATGCACCAAATGGCATCCGGCTACGATGGGAGACCGACACTGATACCACGCGGTCGATGCACCAAACGACATCCGGCATGATGGAAGACCAAATAATTGATACCACGTGTCGGGATGCACCAAACGGCATCCGGCATGATGGGAGACCAAATAATTGATACCACGTGTCGGGATGCACCAAACGGCATCCGGCATGATGGGAGACCGAATAATTGATACCACGTGTCGGGGTGCACCAAACGACATCCGTCATGATGGGAGACCGAATTGTAATAAGTAATACCACATGTCGGGGTGCACCAAACGACATCCGTCATGATGGGAGACCGAATTATAAAATGTGAAGGCACATTACCGAATGATAATAAGGGCGGGATTCATTAAACGGAATCCGTCATAAATGTGAATTGAATAGTCAAAGTGAAATGACTAACATTGACGAGTGTAAATGAGATTTTTATATTTATGCTTAAATCTCATAAATTGAATTGTGAATTGAAAATGTATGTTGTGATATGATAAATGATATGTAAAATGAAAGCATGCGAAAATGAATAGCATTAGTATATGTGTGTATAAAGGCATTATTTTGTTAAATGTGAGTGTTATGGATCTTTTTGAATTTGTGGCGGTTATGGACGTCTAAAGAAGTGTTTTCGGTAATTAAAAGTTTAAAATGGAATAACATAAACAAATGTTTGGGAAGATAATTGAAAATGTCGGGTAAAACCGGCTCCAAATTTTTGATCCGCTAATCGTCAAGTCGGGATTTGGCGCATACTTTTGAAAATGAAAATTTAATATAACGAAACAAAATGTTTTAAACGGGCATCCCAGATCATGAAACGTAATTGCTAAAGGAGTTGATTAATGGCTTCGGCCGTGATAGTGATAAGAGTCTAATATGTATTGGTATTAGTCTGATCTGAACCTCGTATGAAATTTATATGACGGATTTGTTCAATTGCCATTGTAAACGTATAAGTTACTTTGAATATGATTTGATCTGACATACATGTAGTAGATATGAGTTACAACCTGTAAAAGACATGACACAGGAAGTAATATGAACAAGATGATGATAGGAATTTCTGAACACAAAATCTACATGAATAATATGAGATGAAAAGCAAAGTCATATAATGACTTATATGCATAAGTAAAAGTAAATGTAAAAAGATAGTGACGAGCGATTATTGTTATTGGTCGTTACTGTCTATATGTTCCCACTAAGCGTAAAGCTTAGCATGGGTGTTCAATCCGTGTAGGTACTGAAGAGGAGATAAAGAGGACAGGACATTCCACACCAGCTGTACGGGCCATCTCAGAGATAGGTGCTCACCAGCACTGTTCCGTGATCTCTGATGTTTGTATTAGATATGTACATGTATAAGTATTTGTACAAGCAATTGACTTAGCATGTGTAGAGATTTCACTGGGATACCACTCGATGGTAGTTCCTTTTGTATATAAATGGCAACTTATTATTATAAAATTAATTGTATACCCACGTGTATAAGTTAAGCTTCAAAAAAAAAAAAAAAGGTAAAGAGTCCAAAGACATGGGTTCGCACCAAACCGTTCGATTAGCTAATCGGTCGACCGGAATCGGGTGACATATATATCGATTGGGCCGACTCCGACGATTGATATTATGTGTGGACTACCCTCCTATGTATATCAATTGGGTCGACTCCGACGATTGATATTATGTTTGGTCTACCCTCCGATGTTATTATTTTTAGACAACCCTCTGAACCATTCTCTCAAAATAATTTCATGCATCTACCCTATTGTCCTGTGGTGCCCCGCATATGAAATGCATGATGCCAATTCCCATTTCACTTATAACACATGCAAATATATAATCATGCATATATTCACATAATTTAAATCACACAAACATGTCATGTAATTTCACCATCAATTACATCAAACTTAGCTCACGTGGGTTAATGATCAAACATGAGCAACTCGATTTGAATTACTCACCCAAACACATTATTTCACAAAAATTATTTTGTGAACACTATTCTCGGGAATAGTGAAACCCTCGGTTACTATTCCCGGCAAATCACCAATCATTGGTTCACTTAGTGAACCCGAATTTCACGGCCATTTCCGACCTCATACACATCAAAGCATGCATTAACACATAAATGTATTTGCTCACTAACTCCACCAGCGACATCACGGGCTGCACCATTTGGGTTTCAAAAATTATAACAATTCGGTCCCAAGATTTGGGACCGATCAAACGGCCCCTCACGGCCTCATTCAACTCAAACATTAACAAAGTATTTAAATAAAGAATAAACCATGTAGGGGAGAAACCTCACCTCTCGGAGTTTGTCGAAAACTTCAAACCGAGTCCACGCGCAGACCTTCTCCGCATAGAGTAGCTTTCGTCCTCCAAGACTACCCACGGATTCGCTCGATATTCTGCAGTAGCTCGACGCTCTCTAAACCTCCATTTTCGCCATCGTCATTTTCCCTTTCACGTTTCGCTCCCTTTGCATTTCCGAGAAGACAAATACTATTCATTGTTTGTCTTTCTAACTTAAACAATTCAAAATGACCTTTATGTCCTTCTTTCCCGCTCTTGGACACTCGCACTATCTCACGTCCATTCATCCTTTCACTACGCCACTTATGGAACATGAGTACGCAGTTACTGCACTTTTTCACATCAAATACGCTTTACCGACACCCTAATGCAATGCCTCAAAAACGTGCCAACCCGACGCCCGACCCGACGAATCGACGTGCTAGTTAGATTTGGTGAGACGATTCCAACGGTGAAATCCATTTCGTCATCTGAGATCTAGAGAATAAATTTCGGATTTTTGACCGAAATTAAGATTTTGTAATCGAAATTACGATTTTGCCCTTTTTCTAGAAATTGGAATTTCTCGAGTCTTACATTTAATATCTTCTCCTATAAATAAAAAGGTAAACACTAAAAAAAATAAAAAATAAAATAAAAACAAAATAATAAATTAGTAATTACAATTTACATGATCTTTGCACTTGAAATTACTTTCTCTTCCTTTTTCCCCTTTACCATAGGAGAGTTGTTTATGAGGCAGATAGTTCAAATGACTTCCTATAGAATTCGAGACTGCATGATGACCTTGCTTTGTGGATTTAGCACTTGAATTCTCGCATTCACTTAATATGCAAAAAGGATTTTCATATAAAAACTATTAATTCAATGGAAAAAGGAGTAGAGGATTAAGAATTTACTATTCCCTTTTCTCCTCCGCACTCATAATTCCTATATTTAGTGTTTTTATATTATTAATATTCATATTAGTAGATCAAACCCTTACAGACAAAAAAAAGGGAAAGAGATTCAAAGGTTATACCATATTCTCATAACAAAAAAAAAGTGAAAATAAAAAAATAAAAAAATTACAATGTTGATCTCTAATAAACAAAGGTCAAACTAGTTACGATCTTACCAGAAAATCTACAAACTTTTATTGTGTTTGATCTCAAGTGAGTTCCATTCCTTCGCCACTGTAAATATTAATTTTCTAAATAATATATGTCTTTGTTGTTTCATAACAATTTAATAACACTATTATTAACAAAATTACTCAATTTGTGAGGGAATAATTCATTCACCAATAAAAAACATTTCGTTAGAAAATATAGATAAAAATTCTAACTTTTGGTGATGAATATACTTTTGTTGCAAAAAAAAAAAATCATATTTAGGGATAAAAATTTTTGTTGGCAAATCTTTTATTTTTGTTACAAAAATATTAGCACTAGAAAAAATGCGCTAACTTTTCCCGTCATATCTTATGGTGACAAAAATCTTCAATTTGTCAAAACAATTTGTCAGAAAATTAGTATTACTAACGAAAATTCAAATTTTGACAGGAAAAGCTATTTTTATGGACGAAATTTAATTCATCACTAAATTTTCGTTGGGAAAAGCATGTTTTGTTGTAGTGGCAGGAAGCCCAGTCTGCATCCCTATAGCCTTGAAGGTCCAGAGACGTGGATGGCTGAAAATGAATGTCGAGATGCATTGTACCCTTAAGATAACAGAGTATGCATTTGATAGACATCCAATGAGCATCAGTGGGCTTAGCCATGAATTGACAAGCTCGATTAACAACAAATATAATATCAGGGCGAGCGATTGTTAGATACAACAAGGCACCAACAATACTATGGTATTAGTTTTTCCAATGTATCAAATAATGCTAACAAGTAGAATAACTAAAGACAGATCTAGAAGAAAGAGAACACAAAGAATAACAAGGTTTGATATAAATACCTACTGCTCGGTGCTAGTGAACAACTTCCACTAATCAAAGAGAATTACAAATTTAAGGCCACAAATCAATTTCCAAAGAAATTGAGCCAAAAAGTAAATACCCAAATAATTAGGCAATACTACAAATACCCTAAAGTAGATGAGGAAGAAGTGCTATTACAAAGTATCAAATGCCCTTTTATAGGCTAGTTGGAAGCAAATCCTACTTTTAACCAATGTGAGATTGCAAAATGAGACAAAATATATCAACTCTCCACATTGACGAATATGTCAATCTCATCTCAAAACTTCTCTTTGATAAAAGCCAAGGCCTCAAATGCGCTCAACGACGAAATCAAGCCTTCACACGCTGATTGGGTTCAAACAATGATTGAACTTGATCATTGTCACCACCTTAGTCAATGACATCTCAGGATTCTTGGCGCCTCAATCTTCTACGTAAGATTCATCCCTTACACACCCCACACAAACCGGAGCAGTGTATAAATATGCTTCATACGAACATGGAACATTGTATTCTTTGCTAAACAAATAACTCTCTGACTGTCATAATAAATAAAGCTTTTCTTTTAACCAACCCTCAATTCATCCAGTAGTCCTCCTAACCAAATAGTCTCCTTTACAACCTTAGTCAATGCCATGTACTTTGCTTCAGTAGTAGACAAAGCAACCATAGATTGTAAAATAGACTTCCAACTTATTGGTGCTCCTGAAAGAGTAAACACATAACCTGTTGTCTACCATTGTTACCCAAGTCACTAGCACATTCAAATCAACTAAGCCAATAACATATTGATCACATGTATCATCTCGCTCAAAGACTAAGCCAACATCTACGGTTTTCAATAAGTACCGTAGAATTCATTTCACTACTTGCCAATGTCCTTTGCTAGGATCATGCCTATACCTACTCACTACTCCAATTGCAGGCCCCAAATGTCTATGCCACAAACTAGTAATCTTTGAATCGTCATCACTACTAGAAACCGTGTTGACTACTCCAATCACTATACTATCATTATAGTAATACAAGTTATTTCTTCTTGTGCCTTTCATAACCAAAAGAGTGCTTGAAATGACATTTAGAACTTCATCTCGAATAATCACAACAAGTCTTTTAGATTTTAAGGCCCCCAAAGAGATGAAATTCTTTTTCAACTTCGGTACATACCAAACATCTGTCAAAATTCTAATTGATCCATCATGATTCCTTAACCGGATCAAACTCGTCCCTATGATATAGCTAACATCACCACTACCCATATAAACAACTCCACCATCAACTTCTTCAAACTTGAAGACCCATTCCTTATGTGGACACTAAAATCCATTCATCAAAACCAACAATAGTTTGATGGTCAACTAAACCGAACTCAACATCAATAGAATCACCACCACGCTCAATAAAACATGCATCAGACATAGACTTGCCCTTATCTATCTTTTCAACTCAGGACAATCTTTCTTCCAATGCCCATCTTCATGACAAAAGGCACACTCATCTTTTCCCAGTCTACTTTTTTATGTCACATTTCCCATTTTTTTCCCATTTCTTATTTTGACTATGCCCCCTCACTATCAATGTCTCCACTGACTCATCTTGATGTTCTTTTTTATCTTTCTTTAGAATTTCATAATTCAACAATGTAGAACAAACTTCTTTAAAAGACAATTTTTCCTTCCCATGAATAAGGATAATACAAATATGATCCAACTCATCAGGAAAAGAACCAATCAATAACATACCCTTACATTCATCATTGAAGGTCTCATCTAAGTTTAAGAAATCAACAATTAATTTATTAAACTCATCAATATGGGAACTAATGGTCATACCTAATTTTATCTAGAATAATCTCTTCAACATGTACAACCAATTCTCATTATTTTTCTTCATATATTTATTTTCCAAATACTTTTCCACAAATCCACAGAAGACGCTTCTCGTAGAAACGTATACCTTTGCTCTTTAGCTAGACAACAACGAATAAGCCCACAAGTTTTTATATTGTGCCTTTCCCAATCACCCTCATGAGTATCATTTGGTCTTGTTTCTTTCAACTCGAGATCCAAATCTAGCATATACAATTCAGCTTTCGTATCACTCTACCATAAGTTGAAATTATTCTGATCATCAAAATTTTCAACATCTACTTTTGCATTTTTTATCGCTTTTTCCAACCTAGATTCTACCATCTTTCTACACAACTACGCTTGTGAATACTAGGACAGTTCCCAAGAAATATTGAATTGACCACCACAGTTGCACTTAGAACTAGTCTCCTTAGACAAAACAAAAGTTCACAGGAGAGGCTGGATTGGTCTAAATGGTATCAAAATAAAAATCTCCTTAGACAGAACTTCCACAAATATTCCAACCAATGGAGCTTCTCTTGAATGGATTTCAACAGTCAACAGTTCAAGAACAAATTTATGATGTGGAAAATCGGACTACGCCGCAACCATAGAGCATACTTATAACTTCACTTGAGTTTATTTCAACTATCAGTAGTTCAATGACACATTTTTGATGTGGAAGATCGGGCTATGTCATAACCACAGAGCATACTTATCAATTTAAAAGAACCTAAATCTTTGATACCACTTGTTTTGCCAATGCATCAAATAATGCTAACAAGTAGAATAACTATAGGTAGAGAAAAAAAAGAATATAAAGAATTTAACGAGTTTTGATATAAATACTTACATCCTCGAGCACCAGCGAACAACTTCCATTAATAAAAGAGAATTACAAATTTAGGACCACAAATCAATTTCCAAAGAAATTGAGCCAAAAAGTAAATACTCAAACAATTAGACAATGCTACAACTGCCCTAAAGTAGATGGGAAAGAGGTGCTGATATTACAAAGTATTAAATGCCTTTTTATAGGCTAGGGGTGGAAGAAAATCCCACTTTTAACCAATGTGAGATTGCAAAATGAGACAAAATATTACGGTATTTAAAGGGATTAGAGAGCAGGACCCCATCCATGAGAGAGAGAGGGCACGACCAAAACTACTTGGAGTAGACGTAACTGAGGATTACTGCCAGTCATAAGAATTTCGTCAATGTAAACCAGAAGAATAGTAGTGTTTGAGGCAGTGTGATATATAAAAAGAGAAGGTGATGCACAAGATGCCTGAAAGCCATATGCTAAAGAGTGCAACTCAAAGCTTGTGAAACCAAGCCGTAGGGGCCTGTTTGAGGCCATACAGAGCCTTGTGCAAATGGCACACGTGACCAGGAACTGTTTTGATCAACAAATCCAAGGGGCTGAAGCATAAACACTTGCTCTTGAAGATAGCCATTAAGGAAGACATTTTCAACGTCAAGTTATAAGATTGGCCAATGAAAAGATGTAGCCAGAGCAAGAACTAGCTGGATAGTGCAAGGTTTCACCACTAGACCGAATGTATCAAAATATTCTATGGCGGGTGTTTCAGTAAATCCCTGAGCCACTAAGTGGGATTTAAATATGTCAATGGAGCCATCTGGTTTTGTGTATTTAAATTTTTATAAACCCAATCATAACCAACAATTCACCATGAGGTGGGGGAAATGTTGACCAACTATTATTTTTCGTGAGAGTTATCTATATTCGTATCTTCGCATGGTCATGTTTCATGATAGATGCTAATGAAATTACATAGTTATGTGGTTCACAAATTTTTTAAGTAAGAAAGGACTTTTTCTTATAAATTCTAGATTTTGCTTGAGTAGTCATAGAATGTATATTATGAGGAGGTAATTCAGTCGAGGCTACAACAGGGGAGGAAGTACAGGAACCTGAATTGGGAGTGGCAGGGCGGTTCCAAAGATGGGTTGGGAACTAATGGATGGGAGGTCGGGAATGGTATTGAAAAAGGGGGAAAAGCTTGAGTGGTGATATTGATAGTTTCAAAAGTTGGAGGAGTAAAAGAAGAACGTAAAGCTTATGTGAAGGTGCATAGCAAAGGAAAACACAAGGTAGAGATATATAGGAAAGTTTATTGGACATATATTGTCTCGACCAATGACCATAGGTCAAAGGTTTGACCCTAAGGGATGCTCCTATTTCAAGTTGACAGTCAATCCTGATTTTGTTTTTTTTATTGTTATTGACCACTACTAAGTCTTACTCAAGCTACATCATTACTTTAGCAAACAGAAGGACATAACATCATCTAACATAAAGTGAGGATCATCTCCCAAGTCCACACTATAGGTTTAGGGAAATAAGCCACCCATAAAAAAAATACAATCTACATACAATCCATTATAAATAACCAAAGTACTAGTATTATAACAAAATGTGACTATGAAGTGAGGTCATACACCAATCCCTCATTCAAGCCGCTCTAGGAACTCCCAAGGTATTTTAAAACCTTTCTTGCACTGTGAAATACCCCCACCCCTACTAGCAGGCGGTGTGCCGACCACCCCAAAGAAACCCCCACCAAGCATTTCCAATCCATCAGAGAATCTTGTGAAGTTAACTGTTGCTTGTCGGTTCATAAAATTTTTTTTCTTTCTAAACTTGTGATTTTATAAAATTCCTATTAACATAACAGCTGCATACGTGACATATCCCAAACCCAGAGCATACAACTTACACTTTTAAAACATGGCAAACTAACAACACTTCTTCAAAAGAGCCTCAGCTCATCACATTTTCATAAAACCAAAATCCATGCATACATATACACAACTATACAAGTTCCAACTATTTTCTACAAAGTTAGTTATCACACTTATACTAGAAGTCAATAACTTAATATATCCAGATCCTACTAAAAATCACTCGGAAAATAGCTTTTAAGCAGAAATAATTGAAATAAAACCAGCTCAAGTGAGTGTACGCTTTATAAAATGCTTGTTTTTTTCAAATATCTCCAAACCGTAAAACTATATTGCACACATTTTCCAAAAACCTTCCTTGCTTTGCTATAAAAGTTTATAAAACTTTTCATAACTTCTTGTTTGCTTTGCTTTAAAAGTTTCTAAACCTTTCATACATTGCTGCTTGCTTTGCTTTACTTCTAAAACTTTCATAGATTGCTGTTTGCTTTGCTTTGCTTTAAAAGTTTTAAAACTTTCATAAATGCTTGCTTGGCTACTGCTGGTTGATTTTAAACTCGTATGAAAATGCTTATGAATAAAGATCAACCATTGGAGGCCTTTTTCGTCAGTTGCATCTTCTAAGAAACACGGATTTCAACACCTGTCGCAAGGAAGGACTCAGTCCACATTACCTGTGGAAAGGCCTGGCCCACATCAACTTTTCCGTAAATATGGTGTTAACTCTCAAACATCACTCATATAATAGCCAGCTTAGCCAACCCTATATACTCCAAGACGTACACGGTCCCCTTTAATATGCCATTATGCATAAACTAAGCTCACGACCAAAATCTAAAATGCAAGAAATGTGATGTCCTAACTTCTATCGCACACGCATCTAATTACCTTCCAACCGTATGCTTGTTCAAAACTAGGGATTTCTTAACGCCTATTTTATAAAACACACTTTTTTTCTTGCTTGCTCTTTGAAATATGGTTTTACAAATCAAAACCATTGCTTGCTTGCTTGCTTGTTTTTCAAATATGGTTTACAATCAAACCATTGCTTGCTTGAAATATGGTTTAATACTTTAAAACCATTGCTTGCTTGAAATATGGTTTAATACTTTAAAACCATTGTTTACTCAAATATATTAATACCAAACCATAACATACCAAAGGTAAAAACGATTGAAAACAACATACCAGTATTTAAAAATAGAGTTTAGAACACTCACCTATCCGGTTTACAATAATCGAGCACGACTTCAAAATTTCTCCCGCCTTTGCTTTTACCCTACAAATTCGATGTATTAAACCACACTCGTCAACACAACAAAGAAATTTGCACACTTGGTGCTACAATTAAATTTTTCAAACAATATGTGGGCATCGAATGTTATTAACAGACATATGACTAGATTATAGACTCAAGGGACTTTCCATAGAGTCTAAAAACACCTAAAAACATTTATGAAAATTATGTCCGGACTGTCCAAATACAATCCTAAATTTTTAACCCGAACTGTCTATAAACAATCCCGAAATTCAGCCCGGACAGTCTGAAAACAGTCCCGAAAATTTCTAAAAATTCCTAAACTCAGTACAAAAATTTTGGAACCGAAATTTATGGCATCTCACGGCTTCTAAGAAAATTTGAAGTCATTACATAGCCTTTAGGCTAGAAATAACACAAGTAGGAAAATTCCCTACCCCTTGGAGTTTGACGAAACGATAAGATTTTGGTACCCACGCGTAGCTATCGTTGCGTAGACCAACTTTGTCTTCTGCTCCGACAAAAATCTACAGTCCGATTTCCGTAGATCTTAGAGAGAAGCGAAGAAAGAAAAAAATAAAATTAAATCTTCTCTCTCTTCACGCACTCCCTCTTCTTCGTCTGTTCCCCCCTTTTTGATTTTATCTTTTTATTATTATTATTATTATTATTTAGATATATGACTTATATTGTCTCATTCGGGTCCGTTTCTACCCCAAAATAATTTATTTCTTTTCAATTCAATTATTTTAAATGAACTTTAACTAAAGAAATTTTTTGACTTCCGAGATTTTCGTAAAAATCTCGTCCCTGAAGTCACTGACGACTTAACACCTAGAAATTCGTAAAATATTCGATCGTCTTTAATTCAACGAATTTCGTCACTAGATTTCATGCAGACAAATTTAATGGCGTATCCATTTTGTCATCAAGATTCAGAGAATTTCTAGGCTTCAACCATTTTGGCACTATTATTATTATTATCCTTTTGAAATTCCAAAATTTGTACTTTCACCCCTCCACTTTCCTTAATTGAAAAAGTGCCACAATGCTTTGAAAACTTTACAATTTCATCCTTAAAAACAACTTTCAAAAATACTACTATGACACTCAATTAATTAAGGAGGGCCCTGGTACATATACGACCCTACTTGCTACACGACTGCATAACTTCGGGACGGCATTACAAATCCTCCATCCTTGTAACATTTCGCCCTTGAATGAACAAACTAAACTCAAAGGAAAGGAAAGTACTCATTCGAAAAATAATTAGATACTGACTAAGATCTCGAGCCTCTGGGGCCCCAAGTAGCCAGCTCTCTCATGATTATTCCATAGTACTTTAACTAGAGGGAATCACGCCTCTAACACTTATCCCACATCCAAATCCGCATTGTGCATTTCCTCATATCGTTCTCCTTTAGCCGCATTGGGCCGCTTCTCTCAACACATGTGAAGGATCTAGGATGTATTTCCTTAACATCGACACATGGAATGTGTCATGAATCCTTGATAACTCTGGGGGTAACTTCAATCTGCAAGCTACTAGCCCCACCTTGCTCACAATCTCATAAGGTCCTATATATCTCGGACTGAGCTTGTCTCGCCTCCCAAATATCAAAACACTCTTCCAAGGGAAAATCTTCAGGAAGACCCGATCACCTATCTCGAACTACAAGTCTTTACGACGATTGTCCTCATAACTTCTCTGTCTATCTCTTGCTATCTTCAAGTTATCACGAACAACTTTCACTTTCTCTGAAGTGATTTGCACTAATTCAGGGCCTACTAGTCTTCTCTTTCCAACCTCATCCCAACACACTAAAGTCCTACATTTTCTACCATACAACGCTCAAATGGGTTTTCATCTCTATACCGGCCCGATAATCGTTGCCAGGCTAACTCCACGCCAAGTGAGTATCCCAACTCCCCTTGAATTCCATCACACAAGCTCTCAGCATATCCTCTAACGTCTTAATGGTCCTCTCTGGCTGGCCATCCGTCTAAGGATGAAATGATGTGCTGAAATATAGGTGACACTACAAGAAAAAATGCCTTAAATGACAGTTTTTCACAGTCAAGGTAAAATATATATGTCAAGGTAGGCCAATGTTCATATATGTTATCTATGCCAGTGTCAAGAAAGTTCAAAGCTCACATGATACATACATATGTTAAGATTATGAAACTTGTTAATGTATCATTTGTCAACGTGTGCTCATGTTAAGATTGTTTCGTTTATATCAAGGTTAACTCATGCTTTCTGCTAAAGCATTTTGTTTACCTGCCATGTTGCTTATGAATTATGTAACATTAATTTATAATTTAACATAGTGCCCAAACAATCATTGTCCAAGCTAAATGAAATCCAAAACTATATCTAAATATCAATTTTATTAATAGCAAATATAAGAATCTAATCCACTTTTAATGCTGAAAATACATATATTTTTTGAAACTATGTAAAGTATTTGAAGTTACATGAATATATATATATATATATATATATATATATATATATATATATATATATATATATATATATATATATATATATATTATTTGCCAAGTGTACATGATAAAAAATAATAAATAAAATCTTCCACATCATCTTATCCTCTTCCAACGCCACCAACCTATTCCAATTAGAGAAAAATATCAGTGTATGTTTTAATTTTTTTAAGAGAAATAAAACAATAATAAGATTGTTACTCCCTAAATAGTATAAAATTACAATTAGTTGTCCATATTGTTAAATGCCCATTAAATTGAGAGCATATAACTCATCCGTAGACAAGGAAGTAGAAAATTTACACCACAAAATCCACACACTAAAAATTACAAGGATGACTGTAAAAGAAAGGAAGCAAATAAAATTAAAGTAGGATCAACTGCTAATTACCAAATTATTACAACAAATGATGGAATTATACGGAATCAACGCTTTTTCAACAATATATATATAGAAGAGAGTATATATATATATATATATATATATATATATATATATATATATATATATATATATATATATATTTAAGAATACTACATATTAATTAAGAAGAATTTAAGAAAATATATTATATTTGGTATAAAATTTTAATTTTCCCGAAGATTATAAAGTAGAATGAAGTTTCGTGACTCGAAAGTTTTTTTTCAAGATTTCACCCTAATCCTCTTTCTAAAGTTTTCAAAATTTTGAAATAAAAAGCAATATCCTATTTTTAGTAATCATTAAATTCCTAACTTGATCTAGAACACAATTCAAATTCTATTGTAAGATTAAAAACAAAAAGAAAAGTTATAAAATTTTAATTCATATTTTTATTTTAAGAAAAAAGATTTAGTTTGAAGATTAAACAAACACTATTTCCAATCCATGCAAATAAAAAAATAACAAAAATCAAATACAGATACTTGTTTTATAATATCATAAAAAAATGAAAGTCTCATTAAAAATGAAAGTCTCATTAAAAGAAAACGGTGTTACCTTGTCTCTACTCCAAAATCATAGTGGAAATGGCCCTAAAAAACTAAAATAAGGTCCCTCCATAATCTATAGTTTTCATCCCAATATTTCTAACTAATGCCTCCAATTTATGCTTGGAAAAATAATAAATAATTACATAATACTCATAAATGTTAATTTAAGAAAGTGTTGCACACTTATTTTATCTATATATATCATCCATGACAAATATCATGATATCATATTAAACTGGATGCTACATGTAATTCAAACCCCACTCTTTAAATGTGGTTGTTCAATTAAATGGAAGATCAAAGTATCTCCTAAGCAACTTATGATCCATGGAAAACCGGGCCCCCATTCAAGACTTAGTCCCATTTTATCTCAAGTATATTTAATCTAGCATGAGCTTGAACATTTTCATCTTTCAAAGTAATGATACCATCATTTCTTGGTAGTCGCACTTCACACAAATGGCCTGTAGTCTCTACAATGACAAAGTCTATGAAGACTACCACTACCATATAACTATTAGCTATAATCAAATTCATATATTTTTAATAGGACTTACCATCTCAAGGACAACTAGAAACATGTGATCTAACTAAACATTCACAATCCTAGGGAATTCCGAGTCCAAATTCAATATAATAAAGAAATATTCAATTAATCCAAACATGCAAGAAAAAATATAGGTTATAACAAGAATAAAGAGAAAATAAATAAATAAAATGAGAAAAGCAAGCACCAATTCAAATGAGCTTGAACGAATTTCAATGAAGCAGATAGTGGCAAGAATAACTTCAAACTAGGGTAGGACCAACATGTATAGAACATAACTATAGCTAGCTAAGGTGGGACCAAGCCAATGAATTTTTCCATGGGGTCGTAATGGTGAATTGTTTCACATAAAAGTTTTAGAAAAATGCCATAAATACTTACTTATGGGTAAATGTTGCGATTAATGTTCAAATGAAAACATGCTTTCAACAAAATACCTCATCAAATTATTGGTTTTGTAGAAACTACCATGGAAATAGTAAAAGCAAATAAAGGCACAAAATATTTTTTTTTTCTCATTGTTTTCCACTAAGTCATATAAGCACCAACAAAGGTATTAAAAACACCTAACTACATGACAACCACTTATTCTAAAGTAAAATAATAAACACCAAATCACTTTTGTTCAATTGTTTAACTAGCACCATAAAAACAAGCACAATATAAAATTACTCTTGCTCACGACTTCTACCTCTGTTGTTCTAAATTTCAATTGGGACCAGCTAGCCGACAAGATTGAACAAAGGATTGATGCCTAAGCTTTCAGTCTTTCCTGGAGGTTGGCCTACCTAGTATTAGGGACAGATTTTCTTGTTCATTGTTTCTTGGGACAATTTTTAAGAGGAGAAGTGTGAGTTGGTTTTCACGCTCCATTGATGCATGCGGATGGCATGACTCTGCAGTCATTAGAAGCAACCCTGGTCATCAACTTACACCCATTTGGTAGTCTTGCAACCATTCAAGTATCACTATAAAAACCATGCTATTCCCACCTCATGTAAGACTATGTGAGCATGCATAAAATCGAAAGAATGTGTTTCTAAACCCATACAAGCTCAATAGGGTGAGGCATGAAAATCCCATCACCATGCATCCCATTCCAAGGAAGTGGATTATTGTAAGAAAATTAGCTAAGTATTTTTATTTCTATTCACAAAGCTTTTGGTCCTTGTAACACAGAAAAACTAATTAAGGAAATGAGTTCTCTAAACCAAATCAAGAAGGGCCTCAGACTTCAATTTGAAATTTAAAAGCTTCCCTTGCATCCTAAAACCCCACTCTGTATTCTCCACATGCTTTCTCTATTTAGCTAGTTCATCATGAACCAAAACATAATCTTTCAATTGATAATAAAAAATATGATGGTCAATCAACACCCAATTTTGTTCCTGAGAAAAAAAAAAGAGGAAAGTCATAAGAAAATTTGAAACTCAACTATACCCAACTAATTGAATAGCTCTATTCTGCCTGAGGAGTTTGTTATTTATTTCTTCAGCCTCAAAAAGAAAAAAATGAGGAAAAAGAGACCCAAAGTTCAATTCTTCATTTTCTTTTCCTACATTTCTCAGTAACCAAACAGGGTACTGAGAGAAATAGAGACCAGAGTAGAAGGCTTGAGCTTCGTTTGGTTAGTGACTAAAGGGTGGGGGGAGCGAAGGTCCGCATAGTCTGGGAAAACATAACAAGAGTCACGCATTCTTCCCTAGACATTTGACTCTCCCAAGATGTCGCAGTTTCAATCACATCTCCATTATGGAATAACATTGAAATAATCCTCCAAAAAAGAGGAAAATGATGGTGGGGGCATATTATCGAATCTGAATTCAAAGACAAATTCAAAACTAGGTATGAAAATCCCACAATTATTTAAACTACATCTTCCATTGAAAACGATTTAAAATTAGCTTATGAAATTTCTTAAAAAGTTTCATAGTTTGTAGGGAAAGAAGGAGTAGTAAAGGGCATACAAGAAATTAATGAAATAAGAAGAGATAATGGTTTGATACCTTGAGTTAGAAGAGAATTTGGAGTTATCTCAAACTTCATCCTAAAAACTAACTTTAAATTGCTCCAACTCTTGGGACACGTCGTTTAGGGTTTCAAGCACTCCAAATCTTACATAGAACTCATGACACGCTCTTATGAAACCTTCATCAAAGTGCTTTAGGTTTTGAAATGATATACTCTCTCATTTTCGAGGCATCAGCTTTTAAGCTAAAACTGAGATTGCAAAATGTCATGGTTCTTTTTATACTGGGGAACCTGGATAAAATTAGATGGGCTACCTTTCACTAAATATATGTTAATATATTTATACCATTTCATAAATAATGGGTTATAGTTACATTAATTTTACTCGACTTCATAATTTTTAGTCATGGTAGACCTAATATATGTCAATATCCCTTTCTTTGAATTTGGAAATGTCAATATTGATTGATTTAATTTATATAAGTCATTGTTTCCTATTAAGGCATCTTATAATAACATATATGAATTTATGTTAAGGAATCATGTGTTAAGGTTGCCGTTTTTTCTTGTAGTGTGAGTACCTAAAGTTGTTTGCAAACTGGGCCAAAACCTGGATGTGAACCTGGGGTCTCGATCTGAAACTATCCAAACTGAAACCCCATGAAGTCTCACTATCTCATCCACATACAACTGGGCTAACTTTTCTAGAGAATCCTCAACATTTACTAGTAGAAAATGAGCAGACTTCGTCAATCTATCAACTATCACCCATATAGCATTGTGCTGCCTCTGAGTCCAAGGAAGACCTGTCACAAAATCCATAGTGATCTTCTCCCATTTCCATACCGGGAATGTGGGAGAATCGTATCTTCCCCACGGCCTCTCGATGCTCCGGCCTTCACCCACCGATAGGTTAGACATCCGGGAGATCTAAACTGCGAATCTCTTTCTTCATCCCATCTCCACTTAATGTTCCTCTCCCTCAAGGTCCTATACATCTAGTACTACTCCGGATGCATAAAGATAATGCATGAATGTGCTTCTTCCATAATATCTTTCTTCATATCGCCATACTCTAGCACACACATTCTCTGCCCTTTCACATCATGCCATCATTTCTGATTTGAAACTCTGCTTTCTTTCTTTTTTCTATCTCTTCCTTAATCTTAACTGACCGATCCCGCAACCGCCTCTACCTGCACTTGATCCACTAGGAGAGGTCTAACATGAAATGTGGCTAACAATGCTCCTGAATCCTCAGCCTCCAATATCACCCCTAAAGCTCTCAGATCCACCAATAGTGAAAGATAATCTGATCTCATATGAGACTAAGAACTCTCTAGCCGCCTACTCAAGGTGTCTACTACGACATTAGCTTTTCTGGATGGTACTCAATAGTACAGTCATAGTCCTTAATCAACTCAAGCCATCTTCTTTGCCTTAGGTTTAACTCTTTCCAGGTGAAAAGATATTGAAGACTCTTATGATCTGTAAAGATCCTATAAGGAGCACCATATAAGTAATGTCTCCATATCTTCAAGGCAAACACTACTGTTGCAAGCTCTAAGTCGTGTGTAGGGTAATTATCCTCATGCTTCTTTAGTTGTCTAGAGGCATATGTAATCACCCTATCATTCTGCATCAAAACACAACCAAGGCCTTACCGTGAAGCATCACTATAAACCATAAACCCATATCTCTCATTGGGCAAAGCTAGAACTAGAGCTGAAGTCAATCTACCCTTCAACTCCTCAAACTCTGTTTGCAGGCATCCACCCAATCATACTGACATCTTTCCTCGTCACCGTCATGGGCCGCGATCCCCGATAACCCTCAACAAACTTCCTGTAATACCCAGCTAAACCAAGGAAGCTCCTGACCTCTGACACATTCTTTGGCGACTTCCAACTTACCACAGCTTCTATTTTCTAGGATCCACACTCACCCTCTTGGCTGAGATCACATGACCTAGGAATGCCAGCCTGTTAATCCAAAATTGGCACCACAACCCGCATACAACCGTTGTTCCCTTTAGCTCGCACAACTCAAGTGCTCAATGTCTCTCCTGACTACATGAATACACTAGGATATCATCAATAAAGACTATGATGAACCTATCCAAATACGGCTGCAATACCCGGTTCATCAAATCCATAAACGTTGCCGAGGCATTAGTCAAACCAAACGGCATCACTAGAAATTCATAATGCCCGTAGCGTGTCTTGAATGCAATCTTAGGAACATCACCCTCCTGCACTCTCAACTGATGATACCCTGACCTCAAATCTATCTTGGAGTACACTCGAGACCCCTGGAGCTGATTGAATAACTCATCGATCCTAGGGAGTGGATACTGATTGCGGATGGTAACTTTGTTCAGCTGCCTATAATCTGTACACAACCGCAAACTCCCATCTTTCTTTTTCGTGAAGAGAACTAGAGCTCCCCATGGAGATATGCTCGGTCGAATGAATCCCTTACTCAATAACTCTTGCAATTGAGCCTCCCTTAACTCTGTAGGAGCCATCCTATAAGGAGGAATGGAAATAGCCTCAGTCCCTGGGATCAAATCAATGGTGAACTCCACTTCTCTATTTGAAGGTAATCCTGCAATATCATCTAGGAATACATCTGGGAACTCTCTAACAACTGGAATCTCATCCACTAGAGTCCCCTTCCCGTTCCACCACATAAGCCGATAACTCGATTAACCCTTACGCAACATTCTCGCGCCTAGAACGCTGAGATCAAGGCATCGAAAGATAACTCTCTACATATCCCGTAACTTAACCCCACTCTCGCCTATGCAACTTTACTTCCTTTTATAAAAAGTCTACAAGTGGGCTCTATGGAGAGATACAGCCAATCCATGCCGAACCACATAAAAACTCATATCTGGGGCTACTTATGATCCGCCGGGGAACTCTCGCCCCCAATCGTAACTCTACTATCTCCGACTACTTGGTCTGGACTAACGGATCTCCCGGCCGAAGGAAACTCTCACACGCACTTCAATGGATGGGTCTCTATTTGTAGCTAACATAAGAAAGGCCCGATGCAAAATGAATTTGTGGCCCGGGTCCACTGCCATCGTGAAAGAAAGGCATCATGATCATGATAGAAATAATACCATTAACCACATCTGGGAGCTACATTCATCCCGCTCGGGTCACAAAGATAAACTCCGGTCCGGGTACGGGGTCTTATCTCGTGATCCCGGGGGCACTAACCCTCGGCCTACCACGATCGCTCTACCCGCAACCGCATCTAGTCTCTCGCTGGGAAACCTCTCCGAAGACTTCCGAAAAGCCATCTCAAAGTGGGGTAGCTAGGGCCGGGCACGATGTCTCTGAACCCATCAACTAAGGACACTCCCTAATGAAATGGCCTTCCTGGCCACAGTTGAAACACCCTGTACTATATCTCTTACACTCCTCATGGTGTCGCCTTCGACACATATGACAAAAGGGAGGAATAATACTCGGGCTGCCACCACTGCAACCGGGGCCCCACCGATCCCTCGACAAGAGATAGCTCCCGACCGCACCCTACTCCCGTAACCCACCCTCTTTCTTTCTATTAGACCGACCAGCCCCGGCTGGGAAGTGCTCAAGACTCCTCTGCTTCTTGCTTACTCCGATACATACCAGAACACCTTCAACCCTCAGAGTGGCCTCAACTAAGTCCCCAAATCTATTTTGAGGAACCACAGAGAAATGAACTCTGATCCGATGTTGTAATCCTGCCAAAAACCGTTTGCACTTCAAGACTTCATCAGCCTGAATATATGGAACCAATCTGACTAACTATGAGAACCTCTTCTCATACTCTGATACTGACATGTTCTTCTGCTCTAATCTGAAGAACTTCTCAATCTTCGAATCCTTGTGACTCTAAGGAAAGACTCTGTCAATAAACTCTTGCTGAAATTGGTCCCATGACATACCATCAGGATACCTCCTATCCACGGCATCCCACCAATCCTTAGCCCTGTCTTCCATCATAAAACTTGAAAATAGACCCTCTGATCATTTGTGCAGCCCATAACTTCGTAAATCTTGTTTACCTCAGCCCAACCATAACCAAAGGCCTCTCGATCGCCACATTGCCATATGGCTTGGCGCCCAACTTATGCGCCTCTATAGACCTCCTGTGCTCTTCAGAACCTCTCTAGTATTTACCGAGGTAATGGGTTACAACCGCTCTGGTCGAATCGCTATAAATGTACCATCCGAGCACCAGGCCACCCGCTTCCGCAGCAAATAATCCTAGAACTTGAGCCCTCCGGTGGCCCGTATGATCTAGCTCGACCACTACTGAAGCCGATTCATGGAGGCTGGGGAAGAACAAACCGCGTGCTCAACTCCCTCGCAGCACCGCAGACACCTCGGTGCTTCCTTAGAATGGCTCTCCTAGGATGACCTCGACATCCTCTGCCTAACATAGTGTTGTATTAGCAAAAATAAAATAAAAAATCAACTGTTTAATACTTTGAAACATTAATATGTATGTACTTTGAATTTAAAATTGTATGGTTGCCAATAGTGTAAAATAGTGTATAAGAAAACTACGGTGCTTAATAACACAAGTTTCCTAAGACCTCGGCTTCGATACTCACTTGACACACCCAACCCCTACTTCAGTTGTGCGGTGTCGCACCCTACGTAACCCCCATCTGTTACTTCCAACGATTAGAGAATCTTGTAAAGCAAAGCCGTATTGCTTGTTGAAAATCTAAAAAAAAAAAATTCTTTTCTAAACTTGTGATTTTATAAATTTTCAACAATATAACAACTGCATACAGGACATATCCCAAAAAACTCAGATATACAGCTTTACACTTTTAAACATGGCAACCAACAACACTTTTTTCAAAAGAGCCTCAAACATCACATTTTCATAAACCAAAACTATAAAATACATATAATAACTATGTTCCAACTATTTTTTTACAAAAGTTAGTTAATATAGTACTTATACTAGAAGTTAGAAGAATCCTAATATGTCCCAGCGTCTGGCGTGCCTGTACTTGGAAAATAGTTTTAAAAACAGGAAAATAATGAGCTAAACGAGCTAAGTAAGTGTATGCTTTATAAAATGCTTGCTTTTTCTGAAAATATCTCAAAACTGTAAAACTGTATTTTACAAGACATTTTCCAGAAACCTTCCTTGCTTTGCTTTGCTATAAAAGTTTATAAAACTTTTCATAACTTCTTGCTTGCTTTGCTTTAAAAGTTTCTAAAACTTTCATAGATTGCTGCTTGCTTTGCTTTGCTTTAAAAGTTTCTAAAAACTTTTCATAAAATGCTTCATTTCTACCAAAGGGTCGATTTTTAAACTGTATGAAAATGCTTATGAATAAAGATTAACCATCGGAGGCCTTTTCACATTGCACTTAGTAAACACGGGAGCCTGGGCTTCAACCGTGCCGGTGGAAGGACTTAGGTCCACATCACCTAGGTGGAAGGGCCTTGGCTCACATCACCTTTTCCTGTAAATATGGTGGAAAGACCTCGTGTCTACATCACCATATAATAGATAGCGAGCTAACCCTATATACTCCAGTACATGCCACGATCCCCTTTAATATGCCATTATGCATGAACTAAGTTTGCCGACCAGGAAAATCTAAAATGCATGAAATGATGTCCTAACTTCACCATGCACATACCTTAATACCTCCCGACCGTGTGCTAGTTCAAACTAGTGGATTTCTTACATCCGCTTATAAAACACACTTTTTGCTTGCTTGCTTGCTCTTTGAAATATGGTTTTACAAATCAAAATCATTGCTTGCTTGCTTGTTTTTCAAATATGGTTTACAATCAAACCATTGCTTGCTTGAAATATGGTTTAATACTTTAAAACCATTGCTTGCTTGAAATATGGTTTAATACTTTAAAACCATTGCTTAATTGAAATATGGTTTAATACTTTAAAACCATAACATACCAGTGTAAAACGATTTATAAACAATATACCAGTATTTAAAAATAGAGTTTAGAACACTCACCTTTCCTGTTTACAATAATCGAAAGATCTGATCAAAATTTCTCCGCTCCACTTTACCCTACACATTCGATATATTAGACCACACTGTCAGCACAACAAATAAATTTCCAGACACTGTTACAATTAAAATTTAAAATATGTAGCACTCCAAATGCTATCCATAGGCATATGGCTAGATTCTAGACTCAAGGGACTTTCCATAGAGTCTAAAAACACCCGAAAATATTTGTGAAAATTATGTCCAGACTGTCCGAATACAATCTTGAAATTTCAACCTGAACTATCCTAAAACAGTCCCGGAATTCAGCCTGGACTGTTTGAAAACAGTCCCGAAAATTCCTAAAAACTCCTACACTCAGTCCAAAAATTTTATAACTGAAATTTACGGCATTGCTTACCTCACGGCTTCTAAGAAAATTTCAAGTCATTACATAGCCTTTAGGCTAGAAATAACACAAGTAGGAAAATTCCTTACCTTTTGAAGTTTGAAGAAACGCTAAGATTTTGGTACTCATGCGTAGCTATCATCACGTAGACCAACTTTGCCTTCGCTCCAACAAAAATATACGATCCGATTTCAGTAGATCTTAGAGAGAAGCAAAGAAAGAAAAAAATAAAATAAAATCTTCTCTCTCTTCACGCACTCTCTCTCCGTCTCCCTCTGTTCCTCCCTTTTTGATTTTATCTTTTTATTATTATTATTATTATTATTATTATTATTATTATTATTTAGATATATGACTTATATTGTCTCATTCGTCTATTTCTCAATTTCTAAATAATTTTTATTTCTTTTCAGTTCACTATTTTAAATGAACTTAATCAAGCCATTTTTCGACTTCTTTTGAGATTTTCGTAAAATCTCGCCCTTGAAGTCAACGCTTACTTATCACCTTAAATTGCAAATATTCCGACCATATCATAATTCGACGAAACTTTTCTGGGTCACTAGATTTCGTGAGACAAATTTAATGGCGCAGTCCGTTTCGTCATCCAAGATCTAGAGAATTTTCTAGGCTTCCTGAACCATTATGGCAATTTATTATTATTATTATTCTTTCGAAATTCCAAAATTTGTACTTTCACCCCTCCACTTTCCTTAATTGCAAAAGTGTCACAATGCTTTGAAAACTTTACAATTTCATCCTTAAAAACAACTTTCAAAAATACTACTATAGCACTCAATCAATTAAGGAAACCCTTGGTGGACATATACGACCCTACGGTTACACGTACCATACACCCTCTCAGGACGGGGCGTTACACACTGTTTGTTGGTCATCAAGAGTTACATCTACATCTAAAAGTTATAAAAAAAAAAGGGGTCAACATTGCCAAATTGCTCAGTAAGGTGCCCTAACCCTAAGGGGGATATGGGAAATATAGCTATGATTCATAAACAAATATAAATACAAGTGATTAAATACCTAAACAAGGAAAATTTGGATAAATAACTCACATAAAGTCAAGTAGCATAAGTGTGACGCCCAACCCGGGGTCCATCACTCACCCGTCAACCGCCAGAACGCCAGGAATGCCGAGTGACCCTAACATCTCTCACTAAAATTGGGAAGAGTCTCCTTGTACTAGGAGCTCACCTAGTACATAACCCGATATAACCTTCATTCCAACAATCCAATATAACAATCCATGAGTAAAACTACCACTGGGCCCATAAACCAAAAACTCATCCTAATAATTCCTAAATTATATACAATAGTTCAAGAGTTAATGATTTACTTTACACAACACATATTAAAATGAAAACATTCTAATACATGGCACATCGAATGAACCCAAAGCCACAACCCGGCTCTCAAACTCGCCTCATGATGAGCCGCTCCGCACTATCCCCGTACCGTAAAATAATATCCCCGACGTGGTGACAATGCTCGCAGGAATCACCCTAAATGGGCTACTCTCCACCTAAGTGCATATGCAATGCTCCAATGAAAACATACATTCAAGTACATGCGTGATCCTACTTGAATGTCTACATGATCAACTCATACCCCGAGTCCTCACCGACTCCCCACACTCGCCCAAGCCACGCATGAGAAAAAATATTTTCAACAAAGATATTTGTTTATATTATTTGTGGACAACCCTCCGATATAATTATTTTTGGACCGTCTTTGATGATCTTTTAGTGGACAACCCTCCAATGTATATCAATTGGGCCGACTCCGACGATTGATATTTTATATGGACTACCCTCCGATAATTTTTTATTGTTAGTCAACCCTCCGAAACCATTATCTCAAGAATCACCTCATGCATTCACTCCTACTGTTCTAGGGTGCCCTGTAGTTGCATATGGAAATGCATGATGCCAATTCCATAAAATTTTAAAAACATGCAAATATATAATCATGCATATATTCACATAATTTAATCGTGACAAATATGTCATGCAATTTCACCATCAATTACATCAAAATTAGCTCACGTGGCTAATGATCAAACAATGAGCAAATTTGATTTGAATTATCAACTAAACACATTATTTCACAAAATTTATTTTGTGAACACTATTCTTGGGAATAGTGAAACCCTCGATTACTATTCCCGGCAAATCACCAATCATCGGTTCACTTAGTAAACCCGAATTTCACGACCATTTTCGGCCCTATGCATATCACAATACAATCTGTTGCACAATTTATACAATTAACACACTCAAACAGCCCCTCACGGTCACGGCTACACAAATTGGGTTTCAAAATTTTCTAATAATTCGGTTCCAAGATTTGGGACCGATCAAATGGTCACTCACGGCCTCAATCAACTCAAACATCATAAATACACTTAAATAAAGTGTAAAACTCAAGTAGATGAACCCACTCACCGAGTTTGGTCAAAATTCCCAAAACTGATTCCACGTGACGCTCGCTTCCTCACAGAGAACACTTTCCTTGGCCCGAAGAATTCCGACGGTCGGATCTCCCGTAAATCTAGAGATAAGTTCAATATTCTCTCTCTAAAACCAAAAATCGTTTATTGCATCTAATCCCCCCCCCTCCTTCCCCACGTTTTTTGCTTCTCATTTCTAAGGTAAAGAGACACTGTAGCTTTTGTCTTTTCTAACTTAAGAATTTAAATAATGACCATTATGTCCCTTCTTTCCCTAGTTTGTCACTCCCAAGACTATCTCGGCCGTCTCGTTTCTTTCATTATTTCTCTACCATGCCACTTATGGCACATGAGTACGTGTTATATGTGATTTTTGTCACATCGAATATCGTTTTAGGGCACCCGAAATGAGATGCCTCGAAAAGAGTGTAAATTCCGACTGTCTCGGAATTCGACGAAATTCGACGTGGTAGCTAAACTTCACAAGACGATTCTAACGGTAAAATCCATTTCTTCATCCGAGATCTAGAGAATAAATTTCAGATTTTTGACTGAAATTACGATTTTGCCCTTTTTCCTGGAATTGGAATTTCTCGGGTCTTACATTCTCCTCTCCTTAAAAGGAATTTCGTCCCGAAATTCTGAACAATCACATCACTCACATGCATATGCAACATGCATTCTACCATGCATGTAAACTCGTCATTTAATTATTAAACGACTAAACTACGTACCTTCATCCCTAAACAAGAAGGGATATGTGTCTCGCATCGTGTCCTCGCGCTCCCATGTGGACTCCTCCACCCCATGCCGCCATAGCACCCTCACTAGCCTCATAGTCTTGCGTCGCAAAACCTAATCACGACTATCCAAAATACATATTGGTCCCTCCTCAAAGGTCCCATCAGTGTCAACCTCGATCTGTCCCTAATCCACTACATGAGCTGGATCCGCGCATACCGGGAGCATGGAGACGCGTGAAACAACCCTCGACACCGACATGCCGGGCGTAGCCAACCGGTACGCTACAACGCCTATCCTCTCAAGTATCTCGAAAGGCCCAATGAATCTCAGCGATAGCTTGCCGCCCTTGCCGAACCTGACCATCTTAGGTATCACTTTCAAGAAAACGTGATCCCCAACCTCGAACTCTAAGGGTCAACGTCGTACATCTGCATAGCTCTTTTGTCGGCTTTGAGCCGTGAGAAGACGCTGTTTTATCAAGTTCACCTTCTCGGAGGTGTCTCTATCGATCGTGACCCGTTGATGGAGCCTCTCCCACCTTTAGTCCAACATAACGGTGACTCACATGGCCTCCCATACAATGCCTCATATGGTGTCATCTCGTATACCGCCGACAATCGTTGTTGTAGGCGACTCCATTAAGGGCAAGTGCCTCCCAATACCTTTGTGATCCAGACGATGCTCGCAACATGTCCTCTAACACCAGATAGTCCTCTCTAAGATCGACCATCCGTCTGAGGCGGAAAGTCAGACTCATCAAGCCAACTCAGAAACCCGCTAACCTTGGAAACTCTTCCAAAAGTACGCCGTAAACCTCGGGTCCCCATCCGACACTATGGATACTGGTACCCACAAATTCGACTATCTCACGCAACCGCAATCTCTCCGCTACGGCGTCAACCACGCTTAGAAAATGTGTCGACTTCGTGAGTCGGGTCTACTATCACCCATGCCGCATCATGTTCTCTGCGTGTCCGTGGCGCGCGGGTCAGTTGAAAATCCATCGACATGCTCCCACTTCCACCGTACCACCCAATGGCTAAAGAACTCTGGCCGGGCTTCCGGTGTTCAAATTTAACTCCCGACATCGTGGAGACATCGTCGCACAAAGTCCCCTACGTGTCTTTTCATCCCGCTTCAGCACACCGACGACGAAGATCCTCGTGCCATCTTCGTGCACCTAGATGCACCCGAACCGAGAGCAGCCGAAACTCCCCGAATCTCCTCTCTCAAATTCCACGACCGGGAACCACTACCCGCCCTTCTATACCGAAGACTACCATCCGTGTGGATGGTCCAGCCCCTCACACTGCACTGACTCATACCCGGCCCCGATAAGACACTATCTCGCATCCCGCCACCGGGACTCAATCACTCAAGCCAACGCAGACCTGCAGGCCCACTAAACTCCCTAACGTGCCCCTCGAAAGCCCCGTCGCTATACCGTAGCCCAACCGCCCCATAGTTCGAAAGCATCCGCCACTCCCGGGAAGCTATACTAGCCAACGCTCCTCGTGACTTCCGACCGAGTGCATCAATAACCACATTTGCCTTACTGTGATGGTAATGCAAAGTGAAGTCATAATCCTTAGAACTCCATCCATCTACGTTAGTCTCATATCGAGGTCCCACTGTGAAAATATACTTCAGACTTTTATGGTCCGAGTACACCTCGAACCCTTTCGTATAAGCAGTGGCGCCCAAATTCAAGGCGAAGACCACTACGCCAACTCCATGTCGTGTGTGGGGTAATTTACTCATGATTCTTCAACCGACATGAACCATGGGTTACTACCCTCCCAGATCGTGATCAAAACACATCCCGCCCGCCTCGAGGCACACTACAATACACTGTGTACCCCGTCCCCCGTCCGGACTATCAAGACAGGAGCTGGAAGGTCTCCTTCAACTCTGAATGCCTCCCTCACATCGATCATCCCAATCAAACTTGACCTCCCCATGTGTTAATCACGCATCATGTGTGCCGCTATACGGAGAAATCCTCAATGAATCTCCCCGTAGTACCACCAATCCTAAGAAATTCACAAGATCTCGAAGACTAACTTCGCCTCCAAACTCATCACGACTCAACCTTCTCTCTGGGTCCACCGACACGCCTAATGCGACACCACGTGTCCCAAAATTCACCTCAAGAAGCCAAACCGCACTTACTAAACTCATGCATACCGATGGTGGTCTCTCAACAACTATAACACGATCCTCAAGTGATACTCATGCTCCACTGATCGGGAGCGCATCAAAAAGTCATCCAAGAAGACTACGATTAAACTGATCTAACAGGTTGGAAATATCCTATGCATGAGACCCATGAATGCTGCTAACGCATTCATCAATCCAAAGGGCATCACCGTGAAACTCAGTGCCCATAATGCATCCTAAATGCCGCTCTTAGGGATATCTCTGGTTTCCTAACCTCAACCGATGGTAACTAGTGCGGTTTATCTTGGAGTAGACTGCGTCCTCTCAACCGATCGATAAATCATCATCCTCTGCACGGTACCGATTCGATCGTAACCCTATTCAACCCGCCCCTGTAGTCAATGCACACCGAAGGGTCTTGCCTCTTCTCGCAACAGAACCGAGCGCCCCATGGTGAAATGCTCCTGGCCTAATGAACCCTCTTGTCCAATAGCTCCAGAATCGACTCGAAGTTCCCCGTGAACTCAACCTGTGCCATCCTACGCGGTCATGAGACGGGTGAAGTACCGTGGGTGCAACTCAATACCAAGTCTGCAACCTCTGCGGGAGGTAGTCCAGTAGCTCATCCTGAAAACATCCACATACCACATACTACTCGAGGTGATCTAACTGGGTCCTCGTCCTCTAGGGTAAGGCTCGCTAGCCAACCCGCTAACTATCCCTGACACCTAGACTCATATACTGTCTGAGGCAAAATGTCATGCTTGTCTCCCTGAAATACCACACGAAAATCGGGCCCCGCATGTAGGCAAGAACTTCCTACGCTCACAATCTATAACGATCCCGTAAGCCATCAGCCAATCCATCCCAGGATGACATCGAACTCTAACATGTCCATGATCCTCGTGTCCATCAGGAGAAGAGTCCCCAGATCTCCACAACCAAGCAACCTCGACATATCATCCCTATTCTCGCCTCTAATCCCTAAGGAGAATTACATACAGCATTTCTTAAGCCCAACTCGAACAATAACCGATGCAAATGATGAATGAAATTTAAGCACCGTAATCAAACAACACCTCTTGCCCATAGGCGAGATAGAAAAAACGTACCCTGTATAACTGGCTGATCTGCTGACTCAGCCTGCGGTGTGATGGCGTAGACACGCCCCTGAACCCCTGATGTCCCTGCCTGTGGGCCTCGTCCTCTGCCTCTACCCATACTCTGGCCTCTCGGGCCTGCCTGTGAAATGGGAGGTGCCCGTGTAGCTCCCTGAAACTGAGACTGGCTCCTCTGGCCTGTACCGTGCTGTGGAGGAACGTACTGTATCCTCTCCTGTCCTACTACTGACTGGGACTGTGCTGTCCCAAAACCCTGGGATCCTTGTCTCTGGGGGCAATCCCTCCTCATGTGTCCAAGCTGCTGACAATGGTAGCATACCATCTGCCCCTACTAATTGGCAACTCATCCGGCCCTGGCCCGATGGCTGCACTGAATCCTCGTGAACTAGAAGGTCTCGCTCTTCCCGAACCGGAAGAAGACTGACATCCTTCCCTTCACTAACACTCGCATCCTGAGTGCTCCGAGCATCCTCTATCTCTCTCTCTATGGTCAGGGTTATCCCAACCATGGAGTCCATATCCTATAGGCGAAGGCCTACAATCCTGGCCCGAATGGATAACTTCAGCCCATTCTCGAATCTCCTAACCTTGGCCATGTCCGTGGCCACGTAATCGTTTCACAAATCAGCAATTCAGGAACCTAGCCACGCATCGATCACATCGCCCGCTTCAACTCTAGGAACTCTTGAGCCTCTGCGATGCCCTTCGCAAGAACCTGAAGCACTACCCATGAACAAATCTGAACTGCCCATGTCATACCTCTCTAAGTCTCTAGAGGTCCTCGCTCATCTCCACCCATACTCAGCTCCTCACCCTCTAGCTGGAACGCCAGCCTAACCTGATCCCCGGGTCACGCCGAGGTAATCATGGCCTCTAACACCTTCTCGATTCGCAGATAAACCAACAATGGTCTAATACTCATCGAATCTCCTCCCCTTTGAATGCTCCGAGGACGCATGCTCCCAAACCTCCTGAGGTTACTAGACCTCTCCGACCACCCGATATACCAGCCCAGGCTAGCCGCGCCGCAATACCTATAGCCTCTATGAAGGCCTCGTCGATCACTCGTGGTCATCAATGCCGTTGGTGCCCGACCGCACTTCGTGACGCCCTCTACATCCTCGCCCTCGACAGCCATTTACACAATTTCAAATGATTTAAATACAACACAGATCTCTGGCGCATACCGCCTCTAAGACACTATTCATACACGTAATTAGTGTATATTTCTGTCCTCAGATTCACAAGCAATGCAAGACCATTTATCTAATATATTAAATCATATTTATCAACAAAAATTTTATTTTTCGAAAATTTCATTTCATTTTTTTTTCAAAATTTTGTCCCATTTTGTTTACTCATTTTATTTTAATTTAATTAATAAAAATGTTTTTTTTTCAAAATTTTTTGCGATGAACAAAGGTTCATGAACCGGTTCATGAACAAGGTCCAAAAATTGACTCCTCGTAAACAGTATTGAGTCAAAACTGGCCAACAGTCGAGCAATCTGGGTGCACAATGAGCTGACCAGCAAGACGCCTAGGTGCGCACAGCCGCGGCCTGGGCCGGGCGCTGCCGTGTCAGGTGCCCCTAGCGCCGTGTCGCAGCCAGCGGTCGCCCGCGAGCCCGCGCCCTAACGCCCGTGCCGCCCAGCTTCGAAGGCCCCGCCGCCTCCGCCTATGCACTCGCCACGTGCCCAAACACCGCCCGCATCGCAGCTGGTTCGGTTGGCCGTGGTCAGTATTCTTTGTGTCGCGACACACCAAATACTCTAACCCCTTGGTCACAATACAATTTTTTTTTCTCTCATTTTCCAAAATACTCTAATAAATTTATAAAAAATTATTTTATTCAATTTCTTCGCTTCTTATTAATCAGAAACCTTAAATTTTAATTTTTCTTCACTTAAAACCAAATAAATTTATGAAATTTATTTTCATTTCTTCTTGTTCCAAGCTTTACAATAATCGTAGCAACCCCAAACATTTTCCAACATACTAAGTGTGCTAATCACTAAGCACCAAATTCATACAACATATAACAATTCATGTTATAATCATCATTCACACGACAATCACAAAATTCATCAAATCACACAAAACACACCAAACACATGCATGCAGTGTCCTAGTTTTTGTCCCGTGATTTTCCTAGGTAATCTCATACCTAAACTTAACATCGAACCACACCTAGTGTGACGTTCTTACACCTCAAAGACTATGGCCTAAGCCCAAATCCTCGTCCTAGGTAGTCGATACCCAAAGCTCGATACTAAGCCGTGACGCCCAAATCTCGGGGTCCGTTGACTACTCACAACCCATGGAATACCAGAATGCTAGGTGACCCGACATCTCTCACGAAAATCGGGAAGAGTCTCCTTTGTACGGGGAGCTCTACCCTTAGTACATAACCTGTATATAACCTGTCCCAACAATCGAATATCACAATCCATGAGTAAAACGACCACTTGGGCCCACAAACCAATACTCGTCCTAATAATTCCCAACTATATACACAAGCCAAGAGTTAATGATTTACTTATACAACACATATTAAAATGAAAACATTCTAATACATGTATGTTGAAGAGTTTAAACTCCAGCCACAACCCTAGCTTTCTTCTCAAACCGACTCTACGATGAGCCGTCTCTCGCACTCTCCCACCGGTGTAAAATAATATCCTGGCCAGGTGAGCTAATGCTCAGTAGTGGAATCACCCTAAGTGGGCTACTCTCCACCTAAGTGCATATGCAATGCTCCAATGAAAAACATACATTCAAGTAAACGCGTGATCCCACCCGAATGTTCATACGATCAACTCATACCCCGAGTCCTCACTGCCCTCACACTCTGCCTGGGCCACGTATGAGAAAATTATTTAACAAAGAGATGGTTTATATTATTTGTGATAAACCTCCGATATAATTTTATTTTTGACCGCTTTGATGATCTTTTTAGTGGACAACCCTCCAGTGTATATCAATTAAATAATTCATTATTGATATTTTATATGGACTACCTCCGACAATTTTTATTGTTAGTCAACCCTCCGAACTATTCTCTCTTCAAGAATCACCTCATGCACTCACTCCATCGTTTGGGTGCCCTGCATATGGAAATGCATGATGCCAATTCCATAAAATTTTATAAAACATGCAAATATATAATCATGCATATATTCACATAATTTAAATCACACAAACATGTCATGTAATTTCACCATCAATTACATCAAAATTAGCTCACGTGGGCTAATGATCAAACACGAGCAACTCAATTTGAATTACTCATCCAAACACATTATTTCACAAAATTTATTTTGTGAACACTATTCTCGGGAATATTGAAACCCTCGGTTACTATTCCCGGCAAATCACCAATCATCAGTTCACTTAGTGAACCCGAATTTCACGACCATTTCCGGCCCGATGCATATCACAATACAATTTGTTGCACACCACTGTTAATCACACCCCAGCTGCCCTCTGCCACATGCACATGGCCTGGTTTGTAATTTCTCAATAGTCTGGTTCCATGAGTCTGGGATCCATCAAACGGTCACCACGGCCTTCAATCAACTCAACATCATAAATACACTTAACAAAGCGAAACTCAAGTGTGACTGGAACCCCCTACCTCACGGAGTTTGTCAAAATCTCTAAAACCGAGTCCGTGGTTCATCCATCGAGAACAAATTTTTCCTTCTGGCCCAAAGGATTTAATTTTGGCCGGATCTCCAAATCTAGAGAGGTCACATATTCTCCCAAACCAAAATCAAGCTACTGCATCTAATCCCCACACCCCCCCCCTCCCCCCTCCTTCCCACATTTTTTTCTTTCTTCTCATTTCATAAGGTAGGAGACAAACTGTAGGCTTTTTGTCTTTTCTTAACTTAAGAATTTAAATAATGACCATTACGTCCCTCTTTCCCAATTTTCGCCACTTAAGACTATCTCTGCCGTCCGTTTTCATCATTTCTCTACTCACGCCACTTTACAGACATTTAGAAGACGCTACATGCGATTTTTTCACATCGAATATCATTTTAGGGCACCTGAAACGCGATGCCTCGAAAAGAGTATAAATTCCGACTGTCTCGGAATTCGACATAGTAGCTAAATTTCACAAGACGATTCCAACGCGAAACTGCTTCAATATCCGGCATCTAAAATAAATTTCGATTTTTGATCAAATTACGATTTAATCTCTTTTTCTAGGAATTGAATTTCGATCTATATTCTCCTTCCATGAATTTCATTCCGAATTTCTGAACAATCACATCACTCACATGCATATGCGACCTGCATTCTACCATGCATAAACTATTCATTTAATTATTAAACGACTACACGACTTCATCCTAAACAAGAAGGGATATGTGGCCCGCATCGTGTCCTCGCGCTCCCACGTGGACTCCTCTACCCCATAGTGCCGCCATATACATTACCAAGTCCAAAAAAATTCTCATCCACATACGAAAGTAAATAATTTTTCAACACTAAAGGACAATAAGTTTCTCAACATTAAATGTTTCTAATAATCCAATAATCTCACAAAGCAAAAGAAATTTCTCCTAAATTATACAAAAAGCTAAAAACCTAAAATAAAAAATGTCAATACTAACAAATAAAAATCCCACAAACTTCAATACAAAGTCAAACATTCATTACAAAACAAACATCAACCCAATGAAGCATATTTATCAATGGTTTTTTTCGAAAATTACAAAATAAAAGTTTTAGGGTTAAACCACCTTACCTCGAATCTAGAAAATCTAACCGTTGAAATTCAGATATGTCACCATTGAGTTGTTCCTCACATCAAATAGAATATTCAAATTTTGAGATAAATCGAAGTTCGTTCGGCCACAAAATCACAAGCCCTTGCTTTATGGGGATTTTCACCCTTTTTCCATCTTCTCCGCACCACTGCCCCAACACCCCCTTCAAATCTTTCCCTTTTGTTTCAATTTTTTTCTTTTTTGGCCTTTTATCCTCACTCGTAAGCTCTTATGGGCTTGATTTTAATATTTTTATATCCTTTTTTTTTACACTAATAACTTATCAATCCTAATACAATTTATTTCCTCAACTTCTTTTCTATTATATAAATTCCTATTACTATATATTTTTTTTTCAAATAATATTTCTCTTTGAAAATAATTTATTCATTTATTTATTATTATTTTTAAGAAAAAGTAATAATAATAAGTATTAGTAGTACAAACACACACTGATATTTGATACATAGACACATATTTATCCCAAACAACATAATTTATATTATTAATGCCTAGTTTTATTTTATACCTTATTCATCATTTTTTTTAATTTCCAATTATTTATTTTATTTTAAGCCAACGTGGCAAAATTCAACGTCCTCCATTGACTGCTAAATGTCTTAAATTTTCTATCAGTCCTAAGTCAACATGTGTTCTCAATTCACTTTTTGACTTTTCAACCTCTATTACTTGGTAAAGTTTTCACAACTCGGAGTGGACTAAAATACTTGGGCTTTACATCCTACCCCTTAAAAGAAATTTTGTCTTGAAATTTTATTGGACTTACCTCAAAATTTGTTAAACAATTGTTGATGTTGTCACCTCAATCCTTTTTTAGGTTCCCAAGTTGCTTCTCCTATCCTATGATGTTGCCACCACACCTTGACTACAAGGATTATTTTGTTTCGAAACCTATGTTCTCCAAACTCCAAAATCTGTAAAGGTTCTTTTGTATAGGACGTATCGGCATACATCTGGACTTCTTGCAAGTCAACTAACAAAGTTCGATCTTGGGTGCATTTCCTTATCAACGACAATGAAAGATGTTATGCATATGCGAAAGCTACGGGGGCAATACTAACTTGTACGCTACTAGGCCAATTCTTTCAACAATCTTAAAAGGCCCAACAAACCTAGGGGCTAGCTTCCCCTTCTACCCAAAGCAAAATATGCCTTTTTGAGGCAATACTTTCACAAAGACCCAATCCCCTTTTTCAAATTCTAAGGGTCTTCTCCTCTTATCTACATAACTTTTTTTGTCTATCTTGGGAAATTTTAAGTTTCTCCTTAATAATACGGATTTTTTCTGTTGTTTCTTCGACAATTTCGGGCCCCAACAAACGACTCTCCCTCATCTTAGTCCAAAATATGGGTGGTCTACAAGGTCTTCCATAAAGTGATTCATAAGGCTCCATGAAAATGCTAGACTAATAGCTGTTGTTATAAGCTAATTTTTCCAAGGGTAAGTAATCCACCCAACTCCCACCAAAGACTAAGACACATGCCCTTAACATGTCTTCTAAATTTTGGATTACTTTCTCTGACTAACCTTTGTTTGGGGATAAAAAGTAGTACTAAAATTCAACTGAGTGCCCATGCCCCTTTGTAAACTCTGTCAAAATTGGGAGGTGAACTTGGGATCTCTATCGGACACTATAGATAAGGGCATCCCATGTAGCCTCATTATCTCCTGTATGTACAAATTAGCCAATGAATTCATCGATTTAGTAGTCTTCATGGCTAGAAAATGAGCTAACTTTGTAAGGTGGTCTACAATTGCCCAAACTCTATTCTTCTTACTTATAGTCCTTGACAATCCTACCACAAAGTCCATGGTGATATGATTCCACTTCCACTTAGGTATAGGTAGAGGTTGCAAAAATCCTACATGTTTATGATGTTTCGCCTTCTCTTGTTGACAAATTTCACAATTTGCTACATACTGAGCAATGTCCCTCTTCATCCCACACCACCAAAATTGTCTCTTCAAGTTTTGATACATCTTGTACTCTGTGGTGTATAGCATATTTCCGTCCTATAAGCATGTGCCAAAATTTCATTCTTCAACTCTACATTCTTTGGGACACATAATCTCCCTTTGAATCTTATACTCCCATCTACATGCATCGACCAATTTCCACCTGCTATACCTTCTGTTAATTGGGCTTTAACTCTTCCTAGAAGCTCATCATGAACCTGTTCTTCCACTACCCTTTGGATGATCATTGGTCTAATAGACATACTATATAAGCATGGGCCTTGTTTCTCCCATCCAAAGTATAACTCAAAGTCCTCAATAACTCCATACATCTCATACTCTTTCATTCGTAAGCTAGATAATTGGCCATGATTCTTCATACTCAATGCGTCCGCCACAACATTTGCCTTCCCTGGGTGGTAGTAAAGAGTAAAATCATAGTCCTCTAATATCTCAATCCATCTCCACTATCTAGAGTTCAACTCTTTTTGAGTGAAAATACATTTCAAACTTTTATGATATGAATATACTACAAACTTCTCCCCACACAAGTAGTGCCTCTAGGTTTTAAGGGCAAACACTATTGCTGCAAGCTCCAAGTCATATGTCTGGATAGTTACATTCATGTTGCTTTAACTGTCTGGAGGCATACACCACAACCTTGCCTTGTTGCATAAGTACACACCCTAGTCCAACTATTGAAGCATCACAATAAGCCCTGAATGGTTCTCCACAGATGGAGATAGTCAACACTAGAGCAGTGGTTAACCTTTGCTTCAACTCTAGGAAAGCCTATTCACATTCCTCATCCCATTCAAACTTCACCCATTTTCGGGTCAATCTAGTCATAGGCACTGCAATCCTTGAGAAACCCTATGCAAATCTTCTGTAATACCCAGCTAACCCTAAGAAACTTCTAACTTCAAAGATGTTAGTAGGCCTTTTCCAGTTCTAGATAGCTTCTACCTTAGAATGATCCACTTCTATCCCTGTCTTAAAAACCGCATGGCTTAAGAAATTCACTTCTATAAGCCGAAATTCACTCTTATCCAACTTCCCATACAACTGATGTCTTTTCAGAGTTTTAAGGGTGGTCACTAAATGCTACTTATGCTCCTTCAAACTCCTTCAGTAAATTAATATGTCATCCATAAAGACAATCACAAACTGGTCCAAGTAAGCACGAAACACTCTATTCATCAATCCATGAAAGCAGCAAGGGAATTTGTCAACCCAAAAGGCATGACTAGGAACTCAAAGTGTCCATATCTTGTTCTAAATGCGGTCTTTGGGACATCTTCTTCTCTAACCCTTAGTTGATGATACCCCGTTTGTAGGTTGATCTTGCTAAAATACCTTGTTCTTTTCAATTGGTAAAACAAACATCTATTCTTAGAAGAGGGTACTTGTTCTTCACAGTGACTCTATTCAACTTCCTATAGTCAATGCACGATCTTAAGGTGCCATATTTCTTCTTCACAAGCAATATAGGGGCTCCCCATGGTGATGTACTTGGACGAATAAAGCCCTTATCCAATAATTCTTCCAACTGCATTTTTAACTCCTTCAATTCAATAGGGGCCATTATGCAAGGGCCTACTGGGATAGGATTTGTCCCTAGATAGATTTTGATAGAGAAATCAAGCTCCCTATGAGGTGGTAAACCTGGTAGCTCATTTGGAAAGACATCCTGATACTTTCTCAACACTAGAATATTTGAGATGTCTTTCTACACTTTCTCCTTATTGTGAAGGCAAGCTAAAAAGATTATTGACCCCTTTCTCAACACATACTGATAACATGGGTCAAAAGGTATGAATGGCGAACTAACGCACTTTCCCCCAACAAAGAAAATTTCAAAACCATATGGAAAACATAATATTATCCTGTGGCAATGACAATCAATAAGAGCCCTATACACTGATAACTAATCCATTCCCAAGATGACATCATATCCAAACATGTCTAAGACTCTCAAATCAACATGAAGTGCTCTATCAACCAAGGTAATCACACATTCCTTACAAATCTTATCCACTTTGTAGTTCATACCCATAAGAGACTCGATAAGTAGTGAATTTTCTACTATCTCTGCTTTCAAGCCCAATGAATCAGCATAAGATGTAGAAATAAAAGGAGTAGCACCAAAGTCAAATAAAACACACACCCAAGTGCTATACACTAAGATCATACCTTCCACTAGGAGAACATCCTCCTTCGATCCTGATGGGATTAGAGCATAAAATCTAGAAGCTTGCCTCCCTCTACCTTTAGCACTCAACCCTTGAGATGATCGCGTCTAACTACCCATAGAAAGTGTCCTAGCTCCATATGTTGCTGGGGGAAATTGAGGTTCTTGATAGTTGGGCAACTGAAACTGAGGAGGATGAAATGGTAAAGTTGGTTGCGGCTAAGACGTTCCTTGAGATTGGAACTGTCCTTGAGAGGCACCCCTCAGTGGGCAAGCCCTCCGTAGATGATCTCCTACCCCACATCCATAGCACACTCTATTGGTTGTTGCCCTTGGAGAATCTTGCTCACTCCTCCCATGAAACAATGAGCATCTCCCATACTGTTGGTTCCATTATTTCTGTTGCTGATTTTAGGGCTTTCTTTGAGAACTTTCTCCCACCTTTTGTTTCCCTTTCATGTCCCCTTTCTGCTCCCAAATTTAATATGTGTCTTCAATGTCCCATTCCACAGGTAGGGCTCTTCTGACTAATTCATAGTAATCCATGAGGGCTAATGAGACTACCCTATTTATGATGGCAAGCCTCAATGAAATCTCCTTGCCTTTTCTCCCTCCTTAATGGGCATGCCTAAGGCAAATTTGGACAATTCATAAAAATGGGACTCATATTCCATCACTCTCATAGTCCCCTGGATGAGGTGTTCAAACTCCATCCTATTAGTATTTATCACAGAAGATCCTCTCAAATTGGTCCCAAGTCATTGCTTCGATGTTATGAGCCCGCTTCATAGTCTCCCACCAAAAATCCACCCTATCCCCTAACATATAAGCTACTAAACCAACTCATCTCTCCTTTAGGATATCTAACCCATAAAACATCCTCTTGACAAGCCTCAACCAATTTTTCTCTAATTCTGCATCTGGTTCCCCAACAAAAAATGGGGATTGCATCACCATGAATCTCTTCATGGCCTCCATTTGACTCATGTTCTCTCTAATTGGGGGAGGCCTCCTTTGCGAATGGTTTGAGTCGTCTTGGGCCTGAGTGCCTCACAACCACCCTGATCCTTAGGCCCTCATCATCTATAGGGTTTCCATCATCTCTCTTCAAACTTCTCTCATTTCTCCTCGCATTTCTTCTTGCATTGCTTCTAGCTTTTCATCTCTTTCACTTCTCCCTCTTCTTGATCTCCTCGCCATCTCTCAAATTAATACGATGTCTAAATCAACCACCCTCCAAGGTGAGTAAAATAAATTCACAATACGAGTGCCTTATTGAAACATATTTTAATTTCTTGATTCTTTTACACGGAATTAATATAATAAAAATCCTGCTGTTGTGGTTGACTCTTTCTTATTTATCTTAGGATTGTTTTAGCTACTTGACTTCTATAAGTCATCATACACTCAATTGTCTAACGTTCTGTAAGAAACTGAAGGTACTGAAGTCAAAGTTACAATCTTTATCTTGTCAGTTTCATGATTTATGAAAGACGCATTCAATCATTCATCTTGTCTAGTAGATTGTAACCATTTGGAAATGGTATTATGCATGCTGCTTTGCCATCAAACTTGGAAATTTCTGGGCCACCCAGGGGGAGGGGGTATGGCAAGGGTGGAGAGATGTAAAGAGTAGCATGCTGCAGAAGATGGTGGTGGATAGAGATTCAAATTTTATGTTGTTTTTGTGAATCTGCATTAATGATTTTTCTTTTCAGCAACCCTATTTGCAGTTTCCCATCTTCAGATTTTTGCTTTTGGCCCTTTTGAGGTCCAAATTATAAGAATAATTATTTTAGCTTTTATATTGAATTGATTTTTTTATTCGGTATGATGTGATGTCTTTGTGCTTCTTTTGACTAGCAAGGTTTTGATTGTCACTTTTTATGATTGATTTGGCAGAACTGCTAGTACAGACTGCTTATTCTGAAGAAATCTTGTTTTTGAGTTAATCTGACTGAACCTATTACTTCTGCAGCAAGGTATCAGGTGGCAATCAGATGCCATGGAAGAATTGGATGCTTTTGTCTGAAGGTGATGGAGCTGTGTTTACTTATCTTAAACAGATCGCGCTGGTCTTTACCACATCTGGCAACACTTGGAACTTTTACCATTCTGGGTGCTTGCTTCAAGCTAGCTCTTGGGTTTCATCATCCTCATTTCTCGTCTGTCGTTTGTTGGTTTGTCGGATGCTGCAAATTGAGTGATTGAGTTTTTCCTGTACATGACTGCTTCAATGTGCCCTTCACTATAATAAGTCATTTTGTTTATTTAAACAATTTATAGCTACCTTCTATTAGACTTCCTCATATTTTTTCAGCATTCATCTTCATTATATATATATATATATATATATTATTCATAGAGTAAATTTCTTGCTTTTTATTAGAAAATGTTTCATTGTAGACTTTGTGGTTACCGTTGGCCTGGAAGACCGATATGCATCAGCAACCTTGATTATATGTTTCTTTAACATTGATTATTCACTTGACACGCTTTTTTGTTGACTCCAAACTAATGGGCACATTGTTGATCTGAGTGATTCAGCAGTTCTATCTCATGCAACATACGAACAATTCTCTTCATAATGGTCCTCTCCAAAGTATTTATCACAGAAGATCCTCTCAAATTGGTCCCAAGTCATTGCTTCGATGTTATGACCCCGCTTCATAGTCTCCCACCAAAAATCCACCCTGTCCCCTAACATATAATAGTAATAATAATAATAATAATAATAATAATAATAATAATAACCGATTTTGGGCAATCCAAAACCCGACCCATGACCTCAGGTCAAAGGTTTGACTCTAATGGATACTCCTATTCCAAGCTGACAATCAATCTTGGTTTATTTTATTTTATTTTTTACTATTATTGACCACCACTAAGTCTTACTCAAGCTAAATCATTACTTTAGCAAACAAAAGAACATAACATCATCTAACAGAAAGTGAGGATCATATCCCAAGTCCATAATACAAGTTTAGAACAGTAAGCCACCCATAAAAAAATTACAGTCTATATACAATCCATTATAAATAACCAAAGTACTAGAATTATAGCAAAATGTGACTACGAAGTGAGGCAATACACGAATCCCCCCTTCAAGCCGCTCCAGGACCCCCCGAGGTATTTTGAAATCTTTTTGGCACTATATATTGGTCATCAAGAGTTACATCCGCATCTAAAAGTCATTAAAAGAAAAGGGTGAGCATTTCCACATTGCTCAATAGGGTGCCCTAACCCTAAGGGGGATATGGGAAATATAGATAAGATTCAGAAATAAATATAAATACAAGTGATTAAATACTCAAAAAAGGAAAAATTGAATAAATAACTCACATAAAAGTCAAGCAACACAAGCATCAACTCACAATCAACACACTCATATCATTCACCTAATGATTTAGCAACCAACATGATGCAGAAAAATGCGAATGATATGCAATTGAGATGTTATGTAATGTACTATCGTTCTCGGACTTTCACAGAAGGATGCGCCTATACCCTAATACACTCCCCATTCGGAGTCTTCCCGGGGTAAGATTTTGTGTCTTTCACACTAGAGATCTCTTTCCCTTCTTAATTCGCCTCTCATGGGCCTCTCTTTCATTATTGTTTCACAAGCATGATGCACATGCCATACCAAAATTCTCAAAAGTTCTATTTCAACATTCTCAACCTTTAAAGGAAATTTCATAACCTTACATCAATTCCAAAGCCATAATTTTCATATTTAGACATATTACAAGGCCCTTAAATAATTACAGTGATCATGATTCACCCCAAATAATAATTTTTCAAATAAATTTCACTATACCAAAAGTTTCTAATTCCACATTCAAGCATATTACAAAGTCCCAAATAATTGATATAATCATTTGTTCAACCAAAAAATTCTCAACCTTCAAGGGACCTTCATCATCCCAAAATACCTTAAGGACATTAAATTCATAATAATACATACTACCGAGGCTTCAAATAATTAACTTCAACATTCATAACCACCCAAATAATTTTTCTAACACATCAAGATCCTAGTAATCTTACCTCACTGCCAAAAAGTCATTAATTTCATATTAATATACATTATCAAGTCCAAAACAATTCTCATCCACATACGAAAGTAACTAAATAATTTTCCTACACTAAAGGACAATAAGTTCCTCAACATTAAAATGTTTCTAATAATCCAACAATCTCACAAAACAAAAAACTTTCTCCCTAACTATACAAATATCTAAAAACCCAAAAGCAAGAACATCAATACTAACAAATAAAAATCCCACCAACTTTAATACAATGTCAAACATTCATTACAAAACAAACATCAACCCAGTGAAACATATTCGTCAATGGTTTTTCTGAAAATTATAAAATAAAAGTTTTATGGTTAAACCACCTTAGCTCAAATCTAGAAAATCTAACCATTGAAATTCAAATCCATCACCATTGGGTTGTTCCTCACGTCAAATATGATAACCCTTCAAAATTTTAGATCAATCGGAGTTCATTTGGCCACAAAATCACAAGCCCTAGCTTCATGGGGGTTTTCCCCCCTTTTCCATCTTCTCTGCACCACTATCTGACGCCCCCTTCAACTCTTTCCCTTTTGTTTCAATTTTTTGGCCTGTAATCCTCACACGTAAGCTCTTATGGGCTTGATTTTAATATTTTTATATATTTTTTTACACTAATAACTTATCAATCTTAATATAATTGATTTCCTCAACCTCTTTTCTATTATATAAATACTATTACTATATATATATATATATATATATATATATATATATATATATATATATATATATATATATATATATATATTTCAGATAATATTTCTCATTGAAAATAAATTATTTATTAATTATTATTATTTTTAAGAAAAAACAATAATAATAAGTATTAATAGTAAAAACAATGATACTAATAATGATAATATACCTACACATACTTATCCCAAAAAACATAATTTATATTATTAATACCTTGTTTTATTTTATACCTTATTCATAATTTTTTTTGTTTTTTCCCAATTATTTATTTTAGTTTAAGCCAACGTGGCAAAATTTAACGTCCTTCATTGATTGCTAAAAGTCTTAAATTTTAAGTCAGTCCTAAGTCAACCCGTGTTCTCAATTCACCTTTTGAATTTTCAATTTCTATTACTTGGTAAAGCTTTCTCAACTCGGAAGATCCTATGTGGCCTAAAATACTTGAGCTTTACGTATATGATCTTAAAGATGGAAAACACAAACAACCAAAACAATGAAGATGATTGTAATTAGATGATTTGTTAAAGAGAAGTTCAAAAGGAGTTTTGTAGTTAAGAACTTTGGTTGGAAGAAGATTAATTAAGTGATTGTTTGAAATGTTGGAAAAGTAATATATGTGGGCCCACATATGTTATTAAGTGTTATTATATAAATTTATCCAAAATGACAGTAATCTAATTAATGTTAAATAATGGTTTTAAGCAAATAATAAAGTATGATATATTATGTGTAGATATCAGATAGTAAATTCTTGATTTTATGATGAGCGAATTTGGAATATTACTAATTAGGTTTTTCAATGTTATGGTCCCCTATATATACGTATTATTCTGTTATTTCTAGGCATCCCATCATCAAAGAGAAACTAGAGAGGAAAATTGGACATACGTTGTAAAACCCAGGAAAATTTTAATTTTTCTAAAAAATGGCAAAACGATAATTTGCCGCTATAGTACAGGTGGAAAATCTGAAAATTTTCTAGATCTAGATGATTTAAACGGTTCACCGTCAATTCGCTCACAAATATAGCGGCCTGGCTTCATTTCGCCAATTCCGTACGGTCGAAATTTCACGCTTTTTCAAGACACCGTGTCGAGTGACACATGTGGTGGTGCCACATTGTACGACTCAGGCTTCTACATGAACCATGGGAGTAGCACACACAGATGAGAGCACCCGTGATTTGGCAGCAAGGCGCCACTAAAGGATGTGTCCATGTGACACATGGCACATGGCACATGGCTCACATGGTGACACATGGCACATGATGGATGGACAATGTGAAGACACATGGCCATGAGAGAGAGAAGATAAAGAGGGAGGAAACGTCCTCAAGTCAAGCCAAATCAAAAAAAATTGGTGGGTAAGGGGAGAAAGAGAGGAATGAAGAAAAAAAGGAAAAGAAAAGAAAAAGGAAAGAAGAAAAAATGAAAAGAAAAGAAAATAGGAAAGAAGAAAAAAAGAAAAAGAAAAGGAAGAAAGGAAAGAAAAAGAGGAAAAAACAAAAAAAAAAAGAGGAGGAAGAGTCGTGCATTGAGGAGAGGAGAAAGAAAAAGAAAAAAAAAAGAATGACACTTTCCTTCACAATCTCCCGCTTAACCAAATGTCGAAACTCATTTTGCCAGCAGAAAGCCTTAAGCCCGCGCAACAAGGGCTGCTGCACCAAACCGAATTTTTCGTCAAAGTTCCAAAAGGTAGGGTTTCTCCTAGACTGGTTATTTCTTTCCTAGTGGCCATGTAAGGGCCATTTTGGTTCAACTCTAATCTTAGAGCTGTGTTTATTGAAGGTCAAGGACCGAATCCGTGATTTCCTTGAGACAAAATTTGGACCCTCGGGCTACCCGTGTGTAGCCTTGGTTACGACCGAAAGGTATCGGGCATCCAAACCCACCGTAGCCATGGATGATTAGTCCCAGGACTAAACCCGGACTGTTGTGGTTTGGGTTGGCCGAGTGTTAGCCATGGGCATAGTGCTTGGTTTTGGGGTCAGAACAATTTTCGCACACCCATGCGAATTGGCAGCTTCAATTTCAGACGGCCATAACTTGCTTGTTCAAACTCCGAATTTGCGCATTCTTGGACTCTATAAAAATCTCTTTAAGTCTAAAAATTAACCATATGTCAGTGAATGACATTTGGTTCTCACAGTGTTGGGTGGTTCCTACTCTTTTCAAAGAGTTGTGTGGCTTGTTGTGGGCATTGTTTATGCCACAATTGGTAAAGGATACCAAGTTATCTTTGCGTATATGATTGATGCTTGGTGTGACGTATGCTTATAGTGCATGAAGAATGAATCACATGTTGATTATATGGAAGCATGTTGAAATAAGTGTGATAAGCATATTGAATTGAATGGATGTAAATTATATGAAATATGATTATCCATGATACTTGGCATGAAGTATGATCTCGAATTGTTGCACATGGCATTCATTGTACATGTAGCATGAGATACATGCAATGTCATTGCATTGCATTTATGCACGAAACATTGCATGACATGGGTCTGAGTTCATGGTAGATCGACACCGTGCTCGTGTTCACGGTACGCTAGAGAACATGGTGATCGATTACTTGAGCCTGTGTTTGATGGTGGGCTTGGTAAATGGGATCGACACAATTCTACCCCTACTAGCAAAGGTGTGTCGGCCACCCCATTAAAACCCCAAATTACTCCAACGACTAAAGAATCTTCAGGAAGCGGTTTCGTGTTGCTTGTCAAAACCAAGAAAAAAAAAAATTTTCTTTTCTAAACTTGTGATTTTATAAAATTTCGGCAGCATAACAGTTCCATACAAGACATATCCCAAAACTTGTATATACATTTTACACTTTTAAAACATGGAAACCAACAACACTTCTTCAAAAGAGCCTCAGGCTCATCACATTTTCATAAACCAAAACTATGTACATACATATACACAACCATACAAGTTCCAATTATTTTCTTACAAAAGTTAGTAGTTAATACGTAACTTTATATCATAAGTCAGAGAATCCTAATATGTCCCAAATAATGGCCGTGCCTGCATTCTGGAAAATAGTTTTTAAAATAGGAAAATAATGAGCTAAACGAGCTCAGTGAGTATATGCTTTATAAAATGCTTGCTTGTTTTGAAAATATCTCAAAACTGTAAACCTATATTTTATAAGACATTTTCCAAAAACCTTTCTTGCTTTGCTATAAAAGTTTATAAAACTTTTTATAACTTCTTGCTTACTTTGCTTTAAAAGTTTCTAAACTTTATAGCATTGTCAGTTGCTTTGTTTTATCATTTAAAAGTTTCTAAAAACTTTCATAAAATGCTTCGCTCTTATCTGGTTGATTCTAAATTGTATGAAAAATGCTTATGAATAAAGATCAACCATTGGAGGCTTTTCTTACTTGCTGTACCCTAGTAAACACTGAGCTGGGTTTCAACCACGCCGGAAGGACCGGTCCACATCACCTGTGTGGAAGGGCCTGGCCCACATCACCTTCGTAAATATGGTGGAAAGACCTCGTGTCTACATCACCATATAATACGCTAGCGCTTAACCCTATATACTCTAGTACGTACACGTCCCCTTTATCATTCCATGATGCATGAACTAAGTTTGCCTTCACTCGTGCAAATCTAAAATGCATGAAATGATGTCCTAACTTCCCTGGGCACGCATGGAATACCTCCACCGTATTTTGCTCAAACTAGGATTTCTAAGGTTTGTTTTATAAAACACACTTTTTGCTTGCTTGCTCTTTGAAATATGGTTTTACAAATCAAAACCATTGCTTGCTTGTTTTTCAAATATGGTTTACAATCAAACCATTACTTGCTTGAATATGGTTTAATACTTTAAAACCATAACATACCAGTGTAAAATGATTTATAAACAATACACTAGTATTTAAAAATAGAGTTTAAAACACTCACCTTTCCAATTTACAATAATCGAGCACGACTTCAAAATTTCTCCCGCCTCCGCTTACTCTACACCTTCGATGTATTAGACCACACTCGTCAACACAACAAAGAAATTTGCACACTTGGTGCTACAATTAAATTTTTCAGAAAATATGTGGGTACCAAATGCTATTCACAAGCATATGACTAGATGCTAGACTCAAGGGACTTTCCATAGAGTCTAAAAACAATTTAAAGCATTTCCAAAATTCATGTCCGATCATCTCGAATAAAATCCTCGAAATTTCAACTCGAATCGTCCTCAAACAAATCCCCAAACCAAATCCCACTTTGAAACAACTCCTAAAATTCCTAAACTCAGTCCAAAAATTTTGGGACTGAAATTTATGGCAGCATCTCACGGCTTCTAAGAAAATTTAAAGTCATTACATAGCTTTTAGGCTAGAAATAACAAAAGTAGGAAAATTCCCTACCTCTTAGAAAGGCCTGATCGAAACGCCTAAGATTTTGGTACCGATCGTAGCCATCGTCACAGACCAACTCGTCGCTCCGACAAGAACCTACGGCTCCGATTTCCTCGCAGATCTTAGAGTATAGCTAAAAGAAAAGAAAATAAAAATCTCTCCTCCACGCTCTCTCTCCCGTCCCGTCTATTCCTCCTTTTGACGTTTTGATTTTATCTTTATTATTATTATTATTATTTAGATATATGACTTATATTGTCTCATTCGGGTCCGTTTCTACCCCGAAATAATTTATTTCTTTTCAGTTCAATTATTTTAAATGAACTTTAACTCAAGTCATTTTCTGACTTCCGAGATTTTCGTAAAAATCTCGTTCCTGAAGTCACTGGCGACTTATCACCCAGAAATTCGTAAAATATTCGGGATCGCCTCATAATTCGACGAACTTCCTAGGTCACTGGATTTCATGAGATTTTAATTTAACCCAAGTAATCCAAGCCGTCATTCGAGATCTAGAGAATTTTATAGGCTTCCCTGAACCATTTTGGCAATTTATTATTATTATTATCTTTTAACTAATTAAAGTTTCCATGATTTGTACTTTCACCCCTCAACTTTCCTTAATTACAAAAGTGCCACCATTCTTTGAAAACTTTCCAATTTCATCTCTAAAAACAACTTCCAAAAATACTACTATAGCACTCAACTAATTAAGGAAGCCCTTGGTGCACATATGCTAATCTACTACATCGCACGTACAACTTCCTGACTGAGGCGCTACAAACTCTCCCCTCATTTAGAACATTTCCCATCCTCGAAATAAACAAACTAAACTCAAATAGCGAGCACCCTATTTGGAAAATAATTAGGGATACTGATGGCGCATCTGAGCCTCTAGATCCCAAGTAGCCGTCTCCTCATGATTCTTCCACAAGATTTTAACTAAAGGACTCATCTATTCTCAACACTTGTTCCATGATCTAAGCAATATGCACAAGTATTTCCTCACAAGTCGTTCCTCTCTTTTAAATGTGACCGGGTTCCTCTCTCAACACATGTGTAGGTTGATCCGGGATGCCTCTCTTAATGATCGACACATGGAATGTGTCATGAATCCTTGATAACTCTGGGGGTAACTTCAACCTATAAGCTATTAGCCCCACCTTGCTCATAATCTCATAAGGCCCTATAAATCTGGGGGTAACTTCAACCTATAAGCTACTAGCCCCACCTTGCTCATAATCTCATAAGGCCCTATAAATCTCGAACTGAGCTTGCCTCGCCTCCCAAATCTCAAAACACCCTTCCAAGTGTAAATCTTCAAAATACCCGGTCACCTATCTCGAACTACAAGCCTCTGCGACGGTTATCCGCATAACTTCTTTGTCTAACTCTTCCTATCTTCAAGTTATCACGAACAACTTTCAATTTCTCTGAAGTGATCTGCATTAACTCAAGGCCTACCAATCTCCTCTCACCAACCTCATCCCAGCACACTAGAGTCCTACATTTTCTACCATACAACGCCTCAAATGGAGCCATCTCTATACTGGCATGATAGCTGTTGTTGTAGGCGAACTCCATCAGTGCCAAATGAGTATCACAACTCCCCTTGAATTCCATTACACAAGCTCTTAGCATATCCTCTAATGTCTGAATGGTCCTCTTTAACTGGCCATCCGTCTAATGATGAAATGTTATGCTGAAATGTAGGCGAGTACCTAAAGCTGCCTGCAAACTAGGCTAAAACCTAGATGTGAACCCGGGGTCTCGATCTAAAACTATCGAAACTGGAACCCCATGAGGTCTCACTATCTCATCCACATACAACTGGGCCAACTTTTCCAGAGAATCCTCAACATTTACTGGCAGAAAATGAGCAGACTTTGTCAATCAATCAACTATCACCCATATAGCATCGTGCTGCCTCTGAGTCCGTGGAAGACCTGTCATAAAATCCATAGTGATCTTCTCCCATTTCCATACTGGAATAGGGAGTAACTGTATCTTCCCCACGAGTCTCTAATGCTCTGCCTTCACCTACTGATAGGTTAGGCATCTGGAGACGAAACTTGCGATCTCTTTCTTCATTCCATTCCACCAGTAATGTTCTTTCAAAGTCCTGTACATCTTGGTACTACCTTGATGAATAGCATGCTGTGATGAATGTGCTCTTTATAATGTCTCTTCGCCTCGCTCTATACCGCACACACATTCCCCGCCTTTCACTATCATGTTGTCATCTCTGATTTGAAACTCTGCTTTCTTTCCCTTTTTTATCTCTTCCTTAAGCTTAATCATCTGTGGATCCTGCAACTGCCTTACATGATATTTGATCCACTAGGAGAGGTCTAACATGAAATGTGGCTAACAATGCTCCTGAATACTCAACCTCCAATATCACCCCTAAAGCTCTCAGATCCACCAATAGTGGAAGATAACTCCATCTCATAGAGACAAAGAACTCTCTCGGCCTATCTCAAGCATCCACATTTTACTTATTTCATTTCTTCCCATGCACTCAGATGAAGCACCCATAGTCTAATCTGTCCCCAGCCATCTTCTTGTCCAAAAATGAGCTCCCCTTCGGTGAAAATAGAGCTCAAGACTTTATTATTCAAAGATCCAAGTGAAGATAATCATATAGCAATGCCTCATATCTTAGGTAAACACATCTGCCTGGTGCCTAAGTCATGTAGGGGCCCTCCTCATGTTTCTTTTAACTGCCTGGAGGTATATAATTATCCATCATTCTGTGATCAAAACAGGGAACTGAAAAGATTCTCATGCAGGCACACTGTAAACCATAAACTGAGCCCTCCATTGGTAAAGCAACCCGGAAGCTCAGTCAATCCATCCTTCACCTCTGAATCCCATATGGCAGGTTCATCTGAACGATATTTGAGATCATTCCTGTCAGCTTTAATAGTAACACATCTGAGAACTCAATTAAACCCATAACACTAGCCTTAAAACCCGGCAGCTTCCTTACTTCACATATCTTCAAGGCCCAATTTTTATCACACTTATTTTGAGATCCACACTCACCTCTTACTCAGATCTATTTATCCAGGAATGTTGACCCCAACGTTTCAAAACTGAATTGCCCAATTTGGTATATACATCTTTCTGTTCATTGTGGTCCATAATGGCCAATCTATGCCTCATCGTTCCCTTCTATTTACCCACATACTAGAGATTATCTGATGAAAGATTATGATTTAATCTCATCCAAATACGCTGGAACACCAAACATCAAAATCCAACTATCAGGCTATCAACTAAATATAAGATTTCACTAAATTATAATGCCTGAGGTACTTAACCCAAATGGTCTAGGGAACATCAATCCTCCACCCTCAACCCATGACACCCCACCTCAATCCATCTGAGTGAGGACTCTTACAGATCTCCAGATTCATCAATAATCCACCAATGCCAAAGGAGGAGATCAATGCGATGGTAACTTGAGTTCACTGCCTACATGACCATGCTACAATCCTCAAACCCCATCTTTCGCCAAGAACTGAGCCCCCATACATGAACATGCTTCGTCCCAATAGTCCCTACTCAGTCATCCTTCAACCCATCTTGGTTCCTCAATCCCATAAGTTTGTCCAGGTGAGAATGAAACAATTCAGCCTGGGACTCAAAACTCATTGGTAACTCCATCATCCCAGTAATCCCAGTCATCATTGGAACACTAAACCTCTAATAATTAGAATTCCATCCTCCGTCAGAGCCCTGATCCTTCTGTCTCTCAACACATATGTCAGATAACTCCACAACCCTTTATTAATATCTCTTCCACATTACTTACGGCACTCACCACAGAAGATAACTCCTTCATGCCTCAACCCCACCACCCGGTCTGCAACTCATCCTTTTACAATATTCCATAAGTGCTCAAAAGAGCAGCTTCAATCATCCATGCTGAGAACTCATGATCAAAATCCCCACATGGGTAAACACTGAGATCCACTGGAACCCCGGGTCTCATCCAACTCCATCCTTCCATCCACTTCATTCCAGATCAACAGGAGCCTCCCGGCCTCAGTGGAAGCCCCCCACTTATCCCCCAGTGTCGGTTCCTGGTCGGAAGTGATCAGCAAAGCTCTGGATAAACAATGCAAACATGGCCTTCGGTCCACTAATATGTGATGATCAGTGGATGGTGGTCAATAATTAATAACCACATTTGAGTCGTGATCTACATCCTGTCAAGTCACAAGATAAATCTCGGGGCCTAAGTACGAGAGTCTATGTCTGTGTCCCCGAGGCACTACCCCTACCCTATCACGGTCGTCTACTAGCTACACCGTCCTCTCGTCAGAAACTCTCCATGAAGACCTCTGAAAGCCCATCTCTCAAAGTGGTAGCTGGGGGCCGGCTACCGATGTCTCCGAATCCAATCAACTCGGGAGGACACTCCCAATGAAATGGCCTTCTACCATCATGGAAACACCTTTGTAATCGCATCTTTACACTCCCCAAAGTGTCGCTTTGTTCATCACACAAACGGAGGAATACTGTGTCACCATCGGCAAACTTGGGTCTCCTGTACCCATCCTCGACTGTAGGTAACTTCCACTCAGCACTCCCACCCTGCTTCTTCAAACCGACTGCAGTTCCACTGGAAGTGCCCGGTGTGCACTCCTCTTCTTACTTTCCCCCACTGGGATACACAGCTATAATACTCTTCTCAACCCCTCGCAGCGACCACTCAATTAAGTCCCTAAATATACTTGAGGAACCACAAACAAATGAACTCTGATCCGGTGTTGTAATCCTACTAGAAACTGCTTACACTTTAGGACTTCATCATCCTGAATATATGGAACTAATCTGACTAGCTCTAAGAACCTCTTCTCATACTCTGATATTGACATGTTTTTCTGCTCTAATCTGAAGAACTCCTCAATCTTCGAATCCTTGTGACTCTGAGGAAAGAATTTGTCAAGAACCCTTGTTGAAATCGTCCCATGACATACCAACAGATACCCTCCTATCCATGACATCCACCAACTTGCTGCCTTCCATCGGGTGACCTCAAAATAGGGACCCTCCGATCATCCTGTGGCAATCTCAATGACTTTGTAAATCTTGTTTACTCAGCCCAAACCATAACCAAAGTACTGATTTCCACTCCACGCTGGCATGGGCTTGGCGACAACTTTTGCGCCTCTATATACCAGTTTCTCAGAACCTCTCGGTGGTGGCGTAGGTGGCTGAGGTCAGGTCTGCTGACAGCCACAGCTTACCATCTAAGCAACTGTGCCACCGCCTACAAAGAAACAACTGCTGAACTTGAGCTCCTGAAGGCCCGCATGGTCTAGCCTCGACCCACCGCAGAGGTCGATTCATGGAGGCGAGAAGAACCAACTCCATGCCCAACTCCCCGTGCACTGCAGATTCGCCCAAAAGCCCCTGTAATGGCTCTCCTAGAAGACCTCGATGTCCCTCCAGCTGGAGCAGCGCTCGTATTTGCAAAAAAATCAACTCGTTTAATTTTCAAACACTTAATATGTATATACTTAAATTTGAAATTCTGTATGGCTACAATAATGTAAAATAGTGTATAAGAAAACTACGTAAAGCTTACCAACACAGACACTTCCTAAGACTCGTCTCGACAATTTAACTCACACACCCCCACCCCTACTAAAGGTGCATGTGCCGCCACCACAAACCCCTGCACTCAGCTCCAACGACCAGAGAATCCTATGAAACGAAGTCGTGTCACATCAAAACCAAGAAAATATTTTTTTTCTTTTCTAAACTCATGACGAGAAATTTCGCAAAGATAATGTCAGATACTTAACATATCCCAAAACCTCGTATATACAATCTTACACTTTTAAACATGGCAACCAACAACACTTCTTCAAAAGAGCCCCAGCTCATCACATTTTCATAAACCAAAAACTATGCATACATATACACAATTACATGTCTCCAAGTATTTTCTTATACAAAAGAAGTTAATACAAATACTTATACTGGAAGTCGAGAATCCTTAATATCCTTAATATCCGCGTGCCTGTACCTAGAAAATATTTTAAACGGAAAATAATGAGCTAAATGAGTCAAAGAGTGTATGCTTATAAATGCTTGCTTTTCTGAAAATATCTAAATACTATAAACTATATTTTACAAGACATTTACTAGAAACCTTCCTTGCTTTGCCATAAAGCTTTATAAACTTTTCATAACTTCGTTGCTGTTTTAAAAGTTTTAAAACTTTCATAGATTGTCGTCATTTGCTTTGCTTTAAAAGTTTCTAAAACTTTTCATAAAATGCCGTTTGCTACTGAAGAAGATTTAAACCGTATGAAAAATGCTTATGAATAAAGATCAACCACTGTAGGCCTTTCTTGCTTATCGTATCTCTAGTAAACACAAAGAGCCTGGCACTCAACTCGCGGCCGTTGAACGACTCCGGGTCCACATCACCTAGGTGGAAGGGCCTTGGCCCACATAACCTTTTCGGGTAAATATGGGGAAAGACCTCGTGTCTACATCACCATATAATAGCTAGCACGCTAACTCTATATACTCCAGTACGTGCCACGGTCCCCTTTAATATGCCATGATGCATGAACTGCTTCGTCGACTAAAAATCTAAAATGCATGAAATGATGTCCTAACTTCACCGTACGTATGAAATAATTCGACCGTATGCTTGCTTCAAACTAGGATTTCTTAAGGCCTACAGTTTTATAAAACGACTTTTGTTTTCGTCATTTTTCGAATTATGGTTTCATAAAATTAAACCATTTCTTGTTTGCTTTTCAAATATGGCTTTACAATCAAACCATTGCTTGCTTGAAATATGGTTTAATACTTTAAAACCATTGCTTTCTTGAAATATGGTTTAATACTTCAAAACCATAACATACCAGTGTAAAACGATTTATAAACAATACACTAGTATTTAAAAATAGAGTTTAGAACACTCACCTTTCCAGTTAACAATAATTGAGCACGACTTCAAAATTTCTTCCGCTTCCGATTTTACCCTACACCTTCGATGTACATACACCCGCCGCCATTAACAAAGAAATTTGCACACTTTGTGCTATAATTAAATTTTTCAGAAAATATGTGGGCACCAAATGCTTTTCACAAGCATATGCTAGATTCTAGACTCAAGAGACTTTCCATAGAGTCTAAAAACACCCGAAAACATTTCCTGAGGTACCCTGGTCCGATCAGTCCGACATAACCTTCAAATTTCAACCCGAATCTGTCCAAAATGGGGCCTCAAATTTAGCCCGACTGTCAAAACCCGGTCCCAAAATTCCTAAAATTCAACCTAGAACTAAAAATTCTTAGGACTGGAAATTTATGGGCATCTCACGGCTTCTAAGAAAATTTCAAGTCATTATATAGCCTTTAGGCCAGAAATAATAAGTAGGAAAATTCCCTACGCTTGAGTTTGACGAAACGCTAAAATTTGATAACACGCTGTGAGCTATTGTTACATTATCTTCACCCCTTACTTCTTCTGCTCCAAATTCATAGCCCATTTCCGAGATCTCGTAGAGAAGCGAAGAAAGAAAAAATAAAAATCTCTCTCCTCCACGCTCTCTCTCCCGTCCTGTCTGTTCCTCCTTTTGACGTTTTGATTTTATCTTTTATTATTATTATTATTATTATTATTATTATTTAGATATATGACTTATATTGTCTCATTCGGGTCCGTTTTGCTCCCGAATAATTTATTTCCTTTTCAAATAATTATTTTAAATGAACTTTAATTGCTTATTTTTCTGACTTCAGATTTTCAGAAAATCTCGTCCTCGTTTCACTAGCAACTTATCACCCAGAAATTCGTAAAATATTTCGACTGTCTTAGAATTCGACGAAACTTTTCTTGGTCACTAGATTTCACATGGACAAATTAACACACAAATTTGCTTCACATCTAAGATCTAGAGAATTTTCTAGGCTTCCCGAACCATTCGTAATTTATTATTCTATTATCTCAACTAATTAAAGTTTTCATGATTTGTACTTTCACCCCTACACTTTCCTTAATTTCCTGCAAGTGTCATTCTTTAAAACTTTACACTTCATCCTTAAAACAACTTAAAAATACTACTATAGCACTCCAACTAATTAAAGAAGTCCTGGTGCACATATGCAACCCTACTACATATACCTCGCATACACCCTCTCTGGATGGGGCGCATAAGGACAACATCCAAATGAGTCTCCATGGTCGTACAAAGAAAAAAAAGAAATGAAAATACTTGTGTTGTATAATAAGAAGTGATAGATACTCCCATGGGGTGAAAACCCTAGATTCTTGCCACATATGTATCCAAATACAAAGTTCTCGAAAGTGTCTACAAGGCATGGCTTAAGGTGATTGATGGAACATAAATGACGGTTTTCACATTTGGAATATGCATGTGTGAGGGAGTCGATAAAGACTCAGGACATGGGACAGGGTGAGTCACATTCTCATCCATGGCATGTAGACATTTGAATAGGAATGTGTATGTTTTTACTTGAATGTGTGAAATGGTATTTCATATGCACTTAGGTGGGGAGTAGCCCTTGTAGGAATTATTCTCTACTAGGCATTGCTCACCCCGTCGTGGGACCATATTCTAGTTGCAGGTGGTACACTGGAGAATGACGCTCCTTCGAGGCCGTGATTTTGAAGGAAGCCAAGATGTGGCTTTGATAAATATTTTTGTAAACTATATTAGAACAAACTAGTTTTAATATATGTTTTGTATAAGAGTGTTGTAATAAACTCTTACAATTCTATCGCGACATAACTGTATATTAGAATATGGACAGATGGAACCTGTGTGATCACATTACTTTGCTGAACTCTGGATGGGTCATGGATATATTATTATACATGTTATATATTGGGTAGAGCTCCTAGAACAAAGAAGACTCTACCTGATTTTTATGAAAATACGGATCCTGATAAATGGGTCACAACAGTGTGGTATAGGGTTACCTGAGATCCACAGGAATTCCGTAGGTTGACGGGTTGTTAACGAAACCCTCGGGTTTTGGGGCGTCATGTACGTATTATATAAGAAGATCCAGAACCCACAATCTTCAACAACCTATGGATCCAGGTATGTTTTCGCATTTACTATAGTATTATTATTCTTAATGTTTTGACATAGATCTTGGGAATATTTTGTTTTGATTAGAAACTTTATAAATATTGTTGTTTGTATATAAATGATTTCATTTTTAATCCGATTATTCAATAATTGTTATCAGAGCTTCTGATTCTATGTTAAATAATTACAAATAAATATATATTTATTCAATAATTAAATAATCACCATTAACATCATTTGTGACCTAATTTGAGGTTGAGAAACAATAATTAGGTCAGACCATGAATAGAATGTCATGTTTCACCATAAGAATAGAGATTTTTGTGGGTTACTTGTGGCTTTGTGGGTTTCTAATGCTTAATGCAATCCTTGGTTATGATGGTTTGAGGTATAGATACATTATAACCTTTTCCAAGGGTAGATTGCTATTGCTTGAGAAAGAATAACATAAGCTTAGGTGAAATTTGCCACTAATATATAATTTAGGCATCATTGGGATCATTTCAAATCTCACCATGGGAATTTGTTAGATAAAATCAAAACCATAGGCTTTCGTGTAATTACATTTTTTCTTTTCATGTTAGAGACTTTAGTTTAGTTTGTTTTCTTTTCAACTTCACTTTGTGTTAATCCAAATAAAGCTAGGACTATTCTAATTTTGGTAATTAGTAACCTAATCCTCATAGGACGATACTCATACTTTCATTATATTACTAGAGGTGATGTGTGCACTTGTGCATATAGGCACGCACATTTTATATAGCACATGTAGAGCCTATCAGAAGAGACTTTTATTGTAATCATTATTTAGATGAATTTAGTTTCTATTTTGTTGACAAATTAGGGTTATACTTGTTCTTTTGGAAATAGTCAGTTTAGTCTTTATTTGAAATCAAATATTGTTGGTACTTGACGGGCTGAAAGTGAGTGTGTAAAAGTTGGTAAAAATGCAGACCCGTACACGCAAGTATACGTGTCGAGTTCACGTAGTGTAGTGGCTAATCAAGTGTCGTTCCCATGAAGAGAAGCGTGTAAATACTGGCTTAGTGACCTAGATAATATTTGAATACAGTCTTATAGTGAATTATGACTAAATTAACTGATTTAAGGAAAGCCTAATATTAAAATTTTGATTTAAGGTAATGATGAGAAAACTAGGGTTTTGCCTTCGCCTACCACACCTGATGGATTTTAAACTAGATAGTGATGAGAATCAAAGCACAAAGGCGATCCATGTTGCTCCTTAAGGGCGATGGTCCTTTTCAAGTCCTCGAGCGCATCAATGACAATGCATACAAGCTTAGATTACTCTAAATGAGTGGACCCGCTTGAAGTCCCACTAGGCCCTATGACACGAGCCAGGACTAAGAGATTCAAAGAAGCCCTTCATGTTTTAATTCGAGATGCCCACGTGGAATAAGCTCGTGTGTTCAACCCCAAAAAGGAAACATAGATGGTCCACATCATCAAATTAAACTAACTTGACTAAAAGCCAAGGCGCTTTTGACTTGTTGACGGTTTCTATTTTAGAGCTAATTTACGCGTATTTGGTGTTGATTTGTCGTTATTTTGAGCCGATTTTCTATAGATTTGGTATCGATTTCACGCTATTTCGTGCTAATTTTTCCGACGGCCGCTGATTTTGTTCCCGATTTGTCAAGATTTTGGCTTGATTTGTTGTGGATTCATTCCAGATTGCGGCTGATTTGATTCTTAAGCCTTAGCCTAGAATTATCTAGTTTCCTTTTTTGCTTCCTCATGGATATTTTTTTAGCGTGTTAATTTAGGAAAGTACGTTAGTTTCCCTTTCTTGTTTTTTGCCAAATATTTACTTTCCTCGTGGCCGAATATTTAGTTTCTATTCTTCATATTTTGAGCCTATTTAAAGGTTTGTTATCCCTACATTCTATAAGTTTTAAGCATTTATAAATTGAGAGTTTAAATTTCTTTGGTTCTTAAAGAACTTTTGAACTTATCGGTTATTCCGTGGCGTTCATCAAGACTTATCAATCGGATCTCCATCACCGATTGTGGCGTCCTCACGTACCAAGGTTCTTGCTTCTCTATAAGTAATGGGTCGAGGTCATCCATCCAAGCCAAATACTAGAGCGGTTCTTCTGAGCTAATCCAATCACGGGTCTCCTCACAAGTTGACAGGGTTCGTATTATTTGGCATCAGAGCAACAAGCTCCTATTTTCCTCGGGGTTTGTCATCTTTTATTATTATTATTTTTTTCTTTGTCCAAACCATCTTAGTCACCACTTTCCTCCATTCCTTCTAGATTCCGTTCAACCCCAATTTCATTCATAATATATCTACTCCATCCCAAGTCCAATTTTCTTCATTCTTGATCGGATATAATTTTTTTTTATTGTTTCCTTTTTTATTCAACCGTCCATCCCAAAGTTACAAAAAAAAAAAAACAAAAACAAAAAAAGCATAAAAAAAAAAAAAAAGAAAAGGGAAAGTAAAGTAAAGGAATAGATCCGTCAGAAAAAGGGCCGGAAAAATAAACTGGAAAAAAAGTCAAAAACCAGGAAAAAAAGCATAAATTTTTTTTTTTAAGTATATTATTATCCCGCTTGTTGGAAATCGTCTCACTCATAGTATAAAACAAAAAAGTCGGTGAAAAAAATTGAGAAATTTTGTGTGTCCTTATTTTGTTTCCTTAAGTAAAGACTTGAATAGTTAGACGCTGACTAACTCCGTCCTTGTAGGGTTTGATTGATTTCAGGGAAAAAAATCAGATTTGTTTGATTAGTTCCAAAAGAACTAAAAGAGAAATTTTGAGAGAAAAAAGGCAAGAGTGATCAGATTTAGAGAGAGAAAAAAGCCAAATATATTGTGTGAAAACACGAGTGAACTGAGTGAATCATTCTTTGAGTGCAAACGCGTGAGGGAGTGGGATTCAGGAGGTCCTATTTTATTGCTTTCTTTAACCTTGTTTCTACAAAAGAATATGTCAAACAACAAAGCATCCGAAAGTATGACGGGAGAAGTCGATATGAAGTTCATTATGTCACGCCCCGATTCCCGGTCCCCGACCTGACATGGATCCGAACCAGTCTCGGTGCAGACATGCACTGGACTCTTTACTCCGATTTTTTTTTTTTTTTAAACCTAACTCGGTATCAGGGTATGGCCCACATCTTATAACAGAATCAAAATATTAGATACATATTAAAGACAACTTTAATATGATGAACCATTTAATATCATATACTTATACATATACAAAAACAACTTTACATTCCAATTACATATTCAGAGCGCAGGACCTACTATGATGAACCCCATCGGTGTGTCGCCCACTGCATTGCATGTCTTCTGCATGTCTTCTCCGTACCTACACCTGGGACAAACCCGTGCTGTTTTTACGCTTAGTGGGAAACATTTCCTTATAACTTATACCCGATGCACATGCATTTAGACTGAATCATGATAAACATATAATGTAAATGTATATCAAAGTCTTCATGAATTCGTGATAATCCAATTGTGCGCAATGTGTCGATCATATTCAGAGCAAACTTAGACATATACAATGGCAAGGCATCCAATTCATCTCTTTTACATGAACCATGACTTTCTCGGGATTTCAGGTCGGGTTCCTATTCGTGTCATCAACATAATTCTGTCTACTTGTACCTTGTGACTTTTAACAGAATGCTGATATCTCCCATAGGATACATAGTTATACTTATCTCCCGTAGGACACATATTTATACTTATTCAGATTCCTTATAAACGGTACTGAACTTATACTTATAACAATCTTATACTTACTCAGGAATTACACTTATGGCATACTTATCCTTATTGGATCTTATACTCATGGCAAACTTATTCTTATCCAGGTCTTATACTTATAGCAAAATGGATCTTAATCTTATTCTGGATTTCTCGCATACTCGCATCGGTTTATACATGTACGTATACTTATCTCAAGTTTATACTTATTTCATCTCCTAGGAGTTAAGGTAACTCATGCTTAGTAGAGGTCCATAAACACGTATTGGTATTTATACCTATCTCGCATCTCCCGTAGGAGCTTACGTAACTTTATACTTATACCATCGAGTTATACTGCCTGGTACCTATAGGTATCATAGAGACTACTTTAACGTGATAATCGGATTTGCGGAACTTATACAGGAGTACCCATAAGTACTACTTGATCAAATGTCTGCTCGGATACCAACTTGTGTTGGTATCATATCCTAACAAGTCCTAGGTTAACGTATACCTATACTCATACGGGAGTACCCGTAGGTACTACGAAGTTTATCATTATCCGGAGTTTATACTTTAGAGCACCATAGGTACTACGGTAAATTGATCGCATAATGTGAAGGTACTACACTTATATTGGGCATTGTGATTCAAACTTGTACTACTAAGCATATCCCGCATTACTTTAATTTATACTTGTATTACTAAACTTATTCTTGTATTTCGTATCTTATGCCTTGCCTTACGTAGTATATACTTATCTTACTTAATCCTTATAATCGGTATTACGGAACTTATATTGGTATTACGGAACTTATGCATGTATTTCGGATTTTATACATGTATTACAGAACTTATACATGTATTTCAGATCTTATACATGTCTTACAGAGTATATACTTGTCTTACGGAACTTATATTGGTCTTACGGAGCATATACTTATCTTACGGATCTTATCCTTGTGCGAAGGTACCCGTAGGTACAATAAGTCGGAACTAATCATAATCGTATCACATACAAGGTCAGATCAGACGTATGCAGATACATATCAGGTATGGACATTAGTCCATAGCAGGTACAGATCATAACAGATACATATACTTATTTTACCGTTACGAGAGTACCCGTGGTACTACAGAACTTATACTTATTTTACGGATACGAGAGTACCCTTAGGTACTACTGGACTTATACTTATTTTACCGATACGGGAGTACCCGTAGGTACTACTGGAATTATACTTATTCGTAATTCTCCCGCAGGGAGTTACAGTTTCTTCTTATGCTATGACTTATACTTATAATGTATCGATAAATTCATTCGGGACTCCCATGTGAGTTACGCAGCTTATTCTTGGTCTCGTAACTTATACTTATTTTCGATACTGAGTACCCATAAAAGGCGTAGCAAATAGAGAGGCACCCGAGGTACCACGTAACATATACAAGAGGTACCCGTAGGTACATTCAGATCTTTACTTATATTCATTTCTTTATTCTTATTCATTATTCAGAGTCTTATCATATAATTGTTTGGATTGCCTGTAGTCAGCAATACTAATGAGCAGGACACAAGACAATAAGTCCCAAAGGTACAAGATAAGATCGAGGTGTCAGAGCACAGCTGGGAGTGCCAAAGCACTTCACAGAGTGCCATCGCACTACAATCGTAGAGCACGGAAGTACTAATGTGCCGGCACGATAGAGGGTGCCTTCGCACTCAATCGAGTACCAAGTACTAATGCGCCGAAGCACGACGCAGAGTGTCGCCACACCAATCGTAGAGTATCATACTAATGTGTCAAGCACGATCGAGTGTCACGACTTAATCGTGAGTACCATACTATACGCGCTCGCCCACGTAATGAGGTGCCAAGTGTCATTCAACAACTAGCTCCAGCGCTTTACAATTATATGAGTTCAATAACTTACTATTTTGCTAATAGGTATTCTTAGCCACATTTTTGCGTGGTTCATAATGTATCGTATTCCATAAACTCGTGGCGTATGATGAGTTGTAAATCACACCCTATTCATGTATTCTTATTCTTCTATGAATCTACTTTACTCAGAATTGGAATCAACTAATCGGATCATCCAAACTAAAGTTATGGCATTTTCATGTCAGAACTAGTCATTTTCCGATTTACCGAGGACATTTGCACTATTTCTATTTTCCAAAGTGCCTTAACTCCATTTTCACACTATTTCTTTGTAATTTTTTAAATCTAAGGTGCAAGGGTTCTATTCCAACTGAATCACCCACCGAGCACCGAACTCAAGATACGTCCCCAAATTAACTCGGACTACTCTCTATGTTCAAACTGATATAACATCTCTGCAACAGATGTTCACTTATAAATTTTGACTAATTTAGAGCTAGAATTTTGACGATTCCATTTCTTTAGTTTGGTTTTCCTTTGAAGTTCATTTTAGAATTGGCCACTTGACCACTCAAATCGATAATAAATGAGAAATGGTGGCCAAATACGAAACTGGTCGAAATCTAGAATCAGAGCAGCAGGTGTAAAATGAGACTCTGCAAATAAAGACACTTTGGCCAAAAACGATCAGAACACAAAGTGTACCCGTACAAGTTCAAAGTGTACTGCATAAGTCTTTAGTGCCTGTAATGTGTATTTTCTCCCATTTTTCAATTTTTCCATCCCAAACCAAATCTATACTTGGTATACACTTCAAAATCATTTCCAAATTCATCTTGTAACCTCTTCAACTATACTCAACCATCTTCAATGGATATTCTTTCTTCAAATTCTTGCCATGAATCACTTCAAAACATTCTAATATGGGTTATAACCCATACACAAACCAACACAGATTTGTTAAGGCCTATTCTAAACCCTAACTCCAATTACTTGCAATTTAACATGAATCCATCTCAAATAGAGGATTTCATGACTCGTACTATTTAAGGTTTTACCCACCTTACTTTCCTATACTTTGATTAGATGAAACCCTAGCAAAACCCTAGGTTTGAGCAAGTTAATCATCATACAAACCCAAAGATCCATGCCAAATCTCATAGAATTCATAATCAAGGTGAGTTTCCATACAAAAATCCAAAGTTCCATACCTCGTTTGCTCGACCCTCCTTCCTCTTCTCTCTTCTTCTTCCTCTTCACGCTTTTTCTTCCTTCCCAAAATGAGACCACTTTGGTCTTTAAATTCCATGTTTCAAGGCTCATTTGGCCCTCCAAAAACCCATTTTTGGGTTAAGTTTACTTATTTGCTTTTTTAAGCCCATAACTCATTCTATTTATAAATAAACTTCCCTTTATTTCATTTTGGCCTCAAATCTTGCCAACTATGACTTTTAAGTCCCTCTTTGGACATTTTACAATTTTATCCTTAAATCTTGTAAATTTCCGGGTCCCTCATTTCCATGTTTCGCATTTAATCCACGAAACATTTAAATTGCTACAAAATACCCTAAACATGTCGAAAACTCGCTGTGGTATATTTTGGGCGTTATTAATATTACGGGTGCCTTTAACTAGTGAAGTTAAGAGGATATTTAAGGCTGGATTGAACAATCTAACAGAGGGTGAGCAAGTCGAGAACCACAAACCCCTCCAACAGGTGTAGAAATCCGAGAGGATACCAAGAAGAGGGGTGCGGTAGAACAGCTACGAATATGACTGAACGGCTTGGTGGGATGAGAATGATAATGATTCGCCGTCAAGTGGATAGGAAGTACGGGGAGACATAGAGAAGCTTAGAATCGTGAAGATAATAATTTGAGAAACATTAAATGAAGATTCCATCTTTCCAAGGAAAGAATGACCCCTTAGGCTTATCTCGAGGGAGGAAGGTGGAGTTGGTTTTGATTGTCAGCAATTATTCCGAAAATAAGAAGGTGAAACTACGCCATAGGATTCTCGGACTATGCAACAGTTTGGTGGGACCAATTAGTTTTTAATGTGAGACGAAATAGGGAGCCAGTTGTGGAAACATGGGAAGAGATGAAGAGGGTGATGCAAAAGAGATTTGTTTCAACTTACTACTACCGGGAGTTATACAACAAGTTGCAAAAACTGAGGCAAGGCAATCGTAGTGTAAAGGAGTACTACAAGGAGATGAATCGTTAAATGACTAGGAGCAACATTGAAGAAGATCGAGAGGCTACAATGGCTAGGTTTCCGCAAGTTTAAATGCGATTCAAATGTGGTGGAATTGCAACATTACGTAGAGTTAGAGAATATGTGGTGCATATGGCTATCAAGATCGAGAATCAAGTCAAGAGGAGGGGCAGTACCAACACACGTTATGAACCTAGTCCAATTTCATCCACTTGGAAGTTGAATCAATGGAGGAAGGAAGATAAGCCACCCAATGCCAAGCCCAAAATAGAATAAGAATAAGAGGTGACCAAACAAGGAAATCAAGACCACGAATCAGGTTGTGATTCTATGCCATCCTTAGAGGATGTTGATGATGAGGAGTACGCTGTCCAAGGAGAGCTAATGGTGGCCAGGAGGGGCTTAAGTGTTCAATCTAAGGAAGATGACGAGATGCAACGAGATAACATTTTTCACACTAGGTGCCACGTCCAAAACAAGGTATGTAGTGTGATCATTGATGGGGGAAGTTGCACTAATGTCTCTAGCACAACCATGGTGGAGAAACTAGAAATGCAAACAAGTAAGCATCCGACCTTAAATTGCAATGGTTGAATGATAGTGGAGGTATGGGTGAATAAACAAGTGTTAATCTCTTTTAGCATCGGGAAATACAAAGATGAAGTTTTCAGGTGATGTAGTTCCACGCAAGCCAGCACTTGTTGTGAAGACCATGGAAATTTGATAGGAAAGTTAAGCATGACTAGCTTGACTACAAGTACTCCGCCCACACAACTAATGGACTGCCACTTTGTTCCTTCGACACTGTCAAGCTTTAAGAAGATCAAGTGAGGTTTCAAAAAGAGAGTGAACAAAAGAAAAGGAGTGAAAAAGAGAGCGAACTAAAGAAGAAGTGTGAAAAAGAGAGTGAGCAAAAGAAAGAGAGTGACAAAAGCTTTTTCAAGTGACTGAAATTTGAGAGAAATGAGAAAAACCAATTTCTATGCAAGGGCAAGTGAGGTTAAGAGAGCATTGTTCTTAAACAAGCCTATGATTGTACTTTTGTACAAAGAGACACTTTTTAATACTAACCAATTACGGAGTATATACTTATACGTCGTACTCTCTCTATGACTCTACGCTACGTGATCTTGGCCTTCTTTTTTCTTTGCTTACTCGATACCTGCGCATAGATAAAACTACATGCTAAGCATTTTCATGCTTAGTGGTTCTATACAGTTCTATTCCAATATTCAATTTAACTCGGCATGCATTTAACATTAAACCATGCCTAATATATCAACATATACTCATGCTATTCATTTTCGCATGCTTTCAATATACAAATCATTTACCATATCATAACATGAATTTTCAATGCAACAATTCATTTCACAATTCAATTTATGAGATTTAAGTATATATACATAAAAATCCCATTTATGTTCGTCAATGTTGGTTATTTCACCTTGACTATTCAATTCATATTTCTAACGGATTCCGTTTGATGAATCCCGCCCTTATTATCATTTGGTAATGTAGCCACATTTATCAATTCACTTGTACATGATAAGGTTACATCTTATATGTGTAATATTTAAACATATATCACTGCGACACGCCGATTGGTGCATCCCGCCAGAACATTTCTTCAATGCCATATGTCATCATAACGATGCCGACATCCCGCCAAGTGGGATATTGAAATTTCGTGCCTTCGTGACGATGTCGGTCGGGTGCATCCTTGCCGCTAGCTATTCAATATATCATTCAAATTACATTTATGACGGATTCCGTTTGATGAATCCCGTCTTTATCATCATTCACATTCATTCGGTTTTTCAAATATCACATTTCAATTCCATATTCACTTTCGTATTATCTTTTCAAAGATATACTCAATCTATGTACTTATTACATATACTTATTCATGTACTTGTTTCATAGTTACTTGGTAAACTACCAAAATACTTGTAATAAGAATGTGAAATGTGAGAACAAACCAAAGTCGTTTCATCTGCTTCCTTCTCTTCGATCTCTGGGCCTTAGGTTAGGCGATCATCACCCCTTCCCTAGTCAATAACATTCACGCCACTCTTAGTGGATAAAAACAATTGTTAAACAATTTTAGTGAATTACAAATTTATTTTTGTTAATGGGCCTCGGGGTTAAGACACTAAGTCCCGCCCGAAGACTTAATCCACCGAGGCTAAGCCAAGCTCGCTGAGGCGGTGAGGCACGATACGCTTCACTTCTTAGTTCTATCCTTATTTGAACCCCCATTATTCATTTCCTTAGGGTCCCTAAACACGGTATATCATCACGGACTTAACGGTGCAAAATAAGCAAAAAACGGGGTCAAGTAAAGTAGTGGTACGGCATCGCTACGATCGCAGACCGAAGCACCACTACCAAGCCGACATACCGGCACCGATTTGAGCGGCATCTGCACCACCAAGCTCCATCGCATCCCGGTACCGGGGTACCACTAAATCTGGCACTACACCACCTACGATTTTTGCCCGAAAAATGGGGGATTTTTCATTTTCACACATTTTTCTTCCACAACTCTTCTTCAATTCGTCCCATATCAAAAATCCACCATGGAATCTACCCAAAACAACTCCAAATGTGGTTTAGAATCAATAAAAATCCATTTTCCTCAAGTTAGGGCTTTTCACCCAAATCCAAATCAAAAAGAATGAGGTTAGGGTTTTGATTTATTACCTTAAACCTCTTCAAATCTCTTCTTATGTGTTGCTTGGTCTCTTAGGAGAAAGAAATGGGAAGCAAAGCCAACCAAGCCACTCCTCCTTGAAAACCCTAGATTTCTTCTCCCTTTTCTCCTCTCTCCTTCTCCAAAACGTGATTTTCTCATATGAGTTCCTGGGCACTACATTTTGGCCTTTATAACCTCTTTTAAGTGTAAGGCCTTGTTTGGCCTACACACTTATTATAATTTCTCATTTTTCCCTCTTTTTGGTCTTAAGTCACTTATTCTCTTAAGGCCATGTTTGACTCAAAGCCCATTATTTCATTTAAGTCTCCTATTATTCCACTTTGGCCATTTATTTATCATAAATTCACTTAGACATTTTATTCTTTATAACAACTGACCCTTAGGTCCTCATTTTACAATTTTTCCACATCTGCCATTTTTCACTTGGGTTATTTCTGGGTTCGATCATTTTTCCCATTTTAGCATATAATATTAAATCATACCTACACTTTCAATTTTCATTTCATATTTTATCAATTTATCAATTTTCCAAGAAAAACCCAAGTTTGGCTCAATTCACACCCGGAATATATAATAAAATTATTGTAAAATCCAGCATAGGCGTGGCACACAATCCGATTGTCACATCTCATTTGATCTTCTGTCAGAATTACTAACTTTTGTCTCTCTGCTGACATATTTTTAAAAGCACTCAAGAAAGATATATGGTCTTCTTTGTTTTTATTCAAATATTTAACACAACATTTAGTTTCTATTCTTCATATTTTTGGGCCTATTTAAAGGCTTGTTATCCCTATATTCTATAAGTTTTAAGCATTTATAAAATTGAGAGTTTAAATTTCTCTTTGGTTCTTAAAAGAACTCTTTGAACTTATCGGTTATTCTCTGTATGCTCATCAAGATCTCTATCAATTGGATCTCCATCACCGTTTGTGGCGTCCTCACATACCAAGGTTCTTGCTTCTCTATAAGCAACGGGTCAAGGTCATCCATCCAAGCCAAATACTAGAGCGGTTCTTCCGAGCTAATCCGATCACGGGTCTCCTCACAAGTTGATGGGGTTCGTATCAGATAGCGTATTTATTTAATATTTCATATGATTTATGTTAGCGGGTTGATTGTGCCTACAAAAGATTCTCTCTCAAGATATATCTGCCTATTTTGCCAATGGGGTGTATTGCATCTCTGCCTCAACCCCTTGACTTCGAGATGCATAAATGTACAAACCCTAGTGCTACACTTGGAACGCAGGATATCTCTATTCCCTGATTGACCAAGTGTTGCTTTACTTATGTACCTATGAGTCATCATCTCTCGATTTCAAACTCCTAGCAATAGCATGCCACAATTGGCCAAATATGAACATGTGATTAAATTCAGGAGTAAAGCAACCATACAATTACAATTAATATTAAATAAACCACCTAATGTATTAATCCATAATGGTGTGGTTAGGGTTGACAAAACCCTAGAGAGAAAAATTAGTTCATAGTGATTTTCATTACAAACTGAAAGATTTTCATCATCAAACGAATCAGACAAGAAACTGTATAGCCGCTCACATCTCTCGTAATCCGCTCCCACCAATCTCTATCTGTATGTCTTCATCTTTAATATGCCTTCAAATTCCCCCTCTTGCCTCGAAAATGCTTCCTTTTTATACCTTGGAAATGCAAGCCGATCATTGGCCTAGAATTTTAGAGTTTTAATTGTCTCGAAAGAAGACCCGCCACGCCAAGGGCGTAAGGGGCTATGCCATGACGCACCTGCCACTGGAATCTCGCCTCTCGGCTCGCCGCAGCCAAGGCCTCCACGCCGTCGTGAGCGCCTACAATCGCAGCAGGGAGTGCCTCGCAGCCTACATAGTCGAGGCTCTGCCGCACTTCTCATTGTCTTCTTGCTTTGCCCCGTCTCTTCATTATTCACTTCCTTTTACTCCTATATCGCCGTGTCCTATAAAACACTATAGTATGGGGATTAGCGCAATATTAGTAAATATGAATGTGAATCATGCAATTGAGCTATAAAAACACAAAGAAATTTTACTGAAATGCATGCATAATTCACTTCGATCAACACCCCCAAACTTAGCTTCTTGCTTGTGCCCAAGCAAGAACAGACTCTAACTGGGGCACGCAAGAATAAAGCATAACTAACACTGACGCTATGGGTCTAGTACACATGACACCAGTAAGAGGGGGTCAAAATGAACTAGTTCATTAGATCCAAGGACTACCTAGGTTTGTTCAACTTTCAAGAATCTACACTGGTCGGGCCCCGATTGACCAAGCAGTCAACCCCTTTTGAAGACTCAATAACTCTAAGTAAGGAGTCTTAGTGCTGTTGGAGGTGATCTCTAATGTATAGCTCGACTTCGCATCTACAAAATTGAATTTAACTTGCCTTAGTTTGAATAAAGCTTAACACCGCGGATGAGAACTAATTTCAATTTATTCACTTAAACTAATCCTAAGGGGATTAACTCTAAGACAAACTTGGAAGAGTACTAGTGCCAAGAAGTTTTAGGTGAGGGTTCCTGTAGCGGGGATCCATTGGTGACTTCCCACCAGTTGGTTAAGGGCATCGGGCATTCAGTTCCCCTCGAACTTCACCCCTAACACTCAACCAAACCTAGAGGCCCTAGACCATGGAAATCATCCATCCTCTACTCCCATGTGAAGTGGCAAATAAGTCAATGGCTCTCGCCATTAGCTCAGGCATTAGGCTTTGAAAAGCCCTCGGACTGTGGCCCGGATTCTGATTGATGATCCACTTATTCCAAATCATGTTTATTTTTTGGCTTTTTTTTTTTTTTTTTTAATTGGGGGCTCAGCTACGCATCCTCTTTTCTAAGGTGTCCCATCATTTAGGTGTTTAAAACTTTCCAAGGTTCGTAGAATTCTTGCATGGTGAGTCCAGAGTCAAGGCATACCCCGAAGATCACGTTTGTGTGTGTGTGTGCGCGATAGCTTACTTCGGGAAATGGTTTCTTGAGATCTAAAAGGGGTGGCCAGACATGGTCATTCTCAACTTTATACAATGCAAATTCGATCACAAACAACCTCTAGAGTTCCCTATTTCATCAAACACGCTCTTCGACATGCGACTCCCCTTGCAATCATGGTCAAAACTAAGGCTGAGAGCAATTAATAACAACTCTAGAAACTACCATATCATAATATTGCCAAATGCAAACATGCTGGTACATAGTGAACAAAGCTCGGTCTTTAAACATGCTAAAAAAAAAACTAACTAAAACTGATGAAATTTAGACTTAAAACATGCAAAGATAAAAAATAAAAATAAAAACACTAAGCCAACTCATACACCGACACATACATACACCCCCAAACTTAAAACTGACAGTGTCCTCAATGATAGAAAGAAAATAAAGGCATAGAGATACGTCCTAGAGAATCACTGCAGGGGGCGGGCGGTGGCGGTGTGTGAAAAGAGAGAAGTTGAGCCAACTGCTGCGTGATATGGTCCTGGCTGGAGCGAATGATGGCCATCTCGGCCCTGATGGCTTCCATGTCCTGACTCAGGGTAACACGGCGCTCTTAAGATTCATCCCAATATGCGTTAAACCGCGTGGTGAGCGCATGAATCTAGTCTCGTGGACCGAGTCGACCGAGGGACCCCATATCACCGCCCCTGTGGTCGCCCGCATTAGGTGTGGTCGCCGCAGCGATCATCGCTTCTGCGGTCTCATCCGAATCACCCGGCTCCCGAATCTCGCATTGGGCAAAGGGTATGGGCAGGCGCTACTACACCTGCTCTTCTGAGTCCAACACGAGACCCTGCTTAACTCCAAGATAACTAAGCAATCGCTGAAGGGTGGATCGTGGTCCCAAAGACATCTCCCTTAGGTCGACTCAATCAACCCTCTCGATGACGTAACCCGATGTCAAACCTGGAAACCCTTGGTCATGGTGTATAGGAGGATCGCCTTGTCCTTCGTAATTGTGCTAAGGTGCAGGGTAGGCTTGATTTTTACACATAAAATTATACTAGACCCTACCTTATCAAGTGAGGGGAGTGCATTTGAAAATTGGTGAAATCACCGGTCGATGAGCCAGCTTCCACACGCCTAGCCTTGAGGAGCCCCATCAAGCGCCTATAATCCGTGTCGCAACAGCTCTATACCCGCACCGGCCGCCATCTAGCAGGCGCAAATCCTGTTGATGGCCTGGGCACCAAACTCGGTCCACTTGCCTCGGACAAAAACATTGGTTCCGACGTTGAAAGGCAGATTATGGAAACCCGCGACAACCGGCTACTCCGGGACGTGGGTGCAATAAAGTGTCCGCCACCGCGGCTCGATAAGTGAAGTCAAGAACGTGACAGGTGGAAACCTCGCCTGGATAAACGAGCCGTCAATGTAACTCGTGATAGGACCGCTTCAACCCTCCCAGAAATGAACCTAGGTTTGGATCTCTTCTGAGGGGGTGGTGCCGCCCATGAGGTGGAGTCTGATCATCGCTTTTGGCCCGGATCGACTGCGGAGCCATGGTGGTCGATATAGGTTAGGGATCTGTAAACACACAAAAAAAAAAAAACAAGAGAGGAAGAAAAAGGGGCGGCCAAATTTCATGTGGGGGGAAAATGAAGAGCCATTCGGATATTTAAAGGACTTAAAAATTGCGCCCTCTACTCCGTGGCGTAGGGTTCTACGTTGAGAGCAGCGTACCGCACAATGCGTGGCCCTACGCCGTCGCGCACCCAAAGTCGATAAGGGCCACGCGAATGAGGTGTGGCCTCACGCCACGCACTGAAAGTTATTAGAAACTTAAAATTCTTGTCTTCTACACGCAGTTGTAGAGATTCACGCCGCGACGCACCGTAAAGCATGGAACAAGTCTCTTTTAAACACGACTCGCCCCCTCTCATGTTGTAATGAACATGTAATTGTAAATATATATGGGTTGTATTTATTTGTATAAGAGTGATGTAATTTAAACTCTTATGGACTATGGTTTTATAGTCATGTGCTTCTATGTTTGAGTATTGATGTAGGGGCCCAAGTGGCCATTATTTAACTCGCATATAGACCTCAGGTGGTCATTGCTGATTATCGGGACAGTCAGACTGCAGAGCTCCCGCACAAAGGAGACTCTCGCCAATTTTCACAAGAAAATGGGTAACCCGACATCCACGAGTATTCCGCGGGTTGACGGGTTGTTAACGGACTGATGAGCTTGGGTGTCATCTATTTTACCCATTTTTCCTCGTTTGATTTTAATGTAAAATGAATAATTAAGACGCAGTAAATACGGGCAAACTCACCAAATTCATATTTTATGTGGGAGTATAAAAGAAGGAAGAAAATGCAGTGGAAAAATGCAGCAACCGGCGGAGTAAAAATGCAGAAAATAGCAGAGTAGAAATGAAAGCAACTGGTTAACTAATGTTGCAGTTTTGGGGTTTGCACAGCAAGTTATGAGGTCGCGACATCAGGAAAAAGGAAGGAAATTTGATGCAGGTCGCGACAGGGATCACAAGATAGGCAGCTGAGGATTGAGCAGAAACTTAAGAAATGATGTCGCGACAACATCATGATGTCGCGACAAAGGTTGATGTCGCAACAAGAAACAGAGGTCGCAACAAGAGAAGCGCCTGGACGCTATGACAGATGTGAAAGATGAAACCTAGACTCAATCGTTGTCGCGACAGCAGAGGTCGCGACATCAAAAGGCAACCAGTTGAAGCCTCCAGAGAACTAAAGTGATGTCGCGACAGGAGATCGAGGTCGCGACACAGACTCTGCCTGGGCTTGAAGGTTGCGCCCCTAAGAGTGATGTCGCAACAAGAGGTTGAGGTCACGACATCAGGAACACTAGTTAAAGCCTCCAGAGAATAAAGTTGATGTCGCGACAAGATATTGATGTCGCGACATCGAATCCAACAATGAGACCTCGTGGAGTCATAGAGTGATGTCATACAAGAGATTGGATGTCGTGACAATGAACCATCAAGTGAAAACTCCGTAGAAAGCCATGTCGATGTCGCGACAAAGAGATTGATGACGCCGACACCAAGAGCAACTGGAAGCTTGTGTTCCTTAAGTCATGTCGCGATTAAGAGATTGATGTCGCGACATCATGAGCGACCAGTTGAAGACTGCAAACACATGAGATGATGTCGTGACAAAGAATTGATGTCGCAACACCAAGAGCAACCAGTTGAAAGATACAAGTGGCGACAAGATTGAAGCATGCAGTGATCAGTTGATGTCACGAATAACAAGCCGGTTTGGTTTAACATCGTAAGATCAGCGGAAAGGCGCAAGAATATGAGCGTTGTCGCGACAAAGATTAATGTCGCTACAATATGGTTTACGTTGAAACCCGCATAACTATGTCGTATGTCGCACAAGAGATTGTAATGTCATGGCATCCGCTATCACCAAGGTCGCGTATGATCAGCCGAGGTCACGATTAAGATATCATGTCGCGACATCAGGAGAGATCAATTGAAACCTGCAAGGGCATGAAGTGATGTCGCGATAAGGGATCGGCGTCGCGGCATCGTGAAATCACCCGCGGAAGGTCAGAGAAGACTTAAGTGCATGCCGCGACGCGATTCGATGTCATGACATGGATGATGTCGCGACAAGGGATTCAAGTCGCGACCAACAATAATACGTCCAATTTGGAAATCCACAAAGACTCCGCATTGGGATTAGGGGCCCAACCGAGAAACCCTATAAATAATGCTAGCCACCCAAATTTCATACAAGAGCTTTCATACGGCTAATGTGCACGAGGTCCGGTAGTCGGCGCTCATTTTCTTTTATTTTTCTTTAATTTTCTTTTCTTTTCTTTTCTTCAATGTTGATAGTTAGAGATTAGATTATATTTATCGTTTTAGTTTTCGTTTTATTTTCTGGAACTGGATGTTATCGCTTTGGAGCGTAATAATGCGTAATTCAATTCTTTCAAATTACTAATTGAATACAGTTCAGACAAATTGAATTGGCCCTCCGCCATAATGCAGTTAATTCTTAGTGATCGTGAGGAATGTTGTAGTGTAATTCAAAGAATTGAGGAACCCACTTTCCATTAAGTGAATGTTATTGTCGAAATTATCTTCCCCTGTAGTTGTTTCCAAAGAAATTGCGAATTTCGCTTTATGAATTTATTTCTAAGTATGGTTTAATCTTTCGATCTCGAATATCGCTCTTATACCCGTATTAAGAATCGTTTCATTGCTCTGATTTCAAGGAGGTCCTCTGAGTGATACAGAGATGACAATCCTGGGAGTTATGAACATTTCTTTGAAGGTATTAACCTCGCTATTAAAGATCAATGAGCTTGTAAGTTTACTTCGATAAATCCTCTCTCACTTGAAATCAAGAATGAGTTGAATGAGCTTCAATAATTTTAAACAAGGTAGAGTTCACCCTAATTCGAATAAGGGAAGCCAATCCCGTGTTAGCCGAGATCTAATCAAGGAGAGGGTGATCATTCTAATTTTGAGGAAGAGTAACCCGGAAGTTGTATATCCTGCTTGACCGATAACTTTGAGAGCTAAGGTTTACAAATTCCATAAAATGGGTATGAAGTATTGCAAAAGAAAATACCTGCACTAGAAGTCCCCGTTAAAAGTAGTTATCTCATTCCTGTATTCAAGAGGATCAGTAAAATTAGATAATGAAATGGAGTGTGGAGATCCAATCGTACTACTAACGCCTTGACAGATTTTAAACCTAAATACACAAGCAAATTAACAAGTGTTAACAACAGAATGATACTTCACAATAGCATTGATCTTATTGTATACTCTAAACGATAATTACTGCTTCCATTTATTTTCTTAACTATTCGTATTTCATTATTCTTAGATTCAGTTTATTCTAATTGTTCATTCTTTATTATATACTTGTATACTTTTACAGCTTCTGCTAGGTCGGAACACAATGTCATTTTATAGTCCAAATAGTATGGAGCTTGAGTAGTCAAGGTAGTTGATCTAGAATTCTTGAGATCTCTGTGGGATCGATATCTGGACTTAAATCCAATTTATTACTTGTCGACCTGTGCACTTGCAAAAGATATTAGCTAAAACCAATATTGAAAATGATTTACTCTAGGAGATTTTTGGTCTCAAACAGGTTTTATGGTGCGCTCTGGATTAGATAATAACCTTCTGTGAATTGTGCAACTAAATCTTGTATATGTGTTCTTGGTCTAGTCAACAAGTTTTATGGCGCCGTTGCTCTTAGAATCGAAAGAATTCAAGAATCAATATTCAGACGAAAGAAGGAATTACTAATTTGGACATTTTGAAGAAAAAGAACAAAATAGCTTTTCAAGCAAAGTGGGTTATTTTAGCCACTAACCTTAACAAACCATATTGGAAAAATATTTATTGACCAAACTAATCCTATTAATGTAAGTGTGCTCTTTGATTTCAGGGATAAAATTTAATGCATAGGAAACAGAACACTGATCTGATTCCACCGACGTAATTAGAGAGACACCTGCAGCTTGAGAGATAAAGAAGCGTAAAACTCAACCATGGCGTATGAAAGGCGTGGATCAGATGAGGTACATATAGAAGAAGTTAGAAGACCTCCAACGCCGATACAATGGAGGACTTCGAGGCCAATTATACAGATGAATATCAAGAATCGTGACAAATTCGCAGCTTGATGCTAATAATTTCTGAATCAAGCCAAGATCGACAATGGTCCAACAAGATCGCCATCGGGTCATCCCACCTGAAGACCCAAACGAGCACTGGAAGATTTCGTGATGGCTAATACAAAGGAAGTTGAATGGGGCGAGACCGTAAGTCATCAAACTGCATCTATTCTCTCATTCTCTCTAAGAGATACAACAGCTACATGGCATGAATCCTTACCATGGTTCATTGATACTGGGAGGAGAGATGCTATAGGTAGATTCTTTCCCCGAAGCCCTCACCCTGAAAGAAGGAGGAAATCATTGTGTTCCAACGGGGAAGATGAAAGCACGTATGTAGCTTGGGAAGATTGAAACGGTTCTTTGAGAAGATGTCAATGCATGGGATAGATCTGAAGACTGGATGGACATTGTATATCATGCCTTGAATGATATATCAAAGGGATCATTGATGCTTCATCTTTGTAAGACATTCAAGCGAAAAGTCTTTGAAAGAGGCAAAGAGGCGATTGAGGCCCGGCTAAATGTAACATGGCTTCTTCTGAGCTTTCAAAAGAGGAAACAATGAGGAGAAAGGGGATCACGGAGGCTGAGAATGAGAGATGGCGACCCTGTGGAGGCGAGTTGGATACCATTATGCACGGGTTGATGACGAGAAGAAAGACACACCTTTGCTCATGAAATAGGAGCAATTGAAGAGAGTTATTGAAGGAAGTCTTTGAGAGGGTAAGCCGAAGAACAATTCTATGATCTTGAAGAAGGTTAATTATGCAGGTGGGCGGCTTCATTTTAAACCCAGTACTAACTGCCCGGCACATTATCACCCGGCGAGGAACCATGAAATTTCTCTTACCGTGGAGGGCCGCGGAATGAGCATGGGCTGGAACCCTCCACGAGGGTTATCGTGACCACGAGTTCGGCGACCTGCGAAATGGCTGAAATGAGTATCGAGAGGGTCGAGGCCCGATCTTTTGAAAAACAGAATCTTTGCCAGTTCATGGGGGATAATAAGAAGGCATTTTAATCTCCCATGAGCAAAAATTTGCGAGTTGGGAAGCAAGCGCTGCAATTCTCAAATTTTGAGAACACCTGTCATCCACAAAAGAACACGGAGACACAAAGTAGAGCAATTTGTACAACCTGTAACCCGGAGGAAAGATGTCTTCCCAAGTGACACAAGGAAGAACCAAAGGCTGCATATTTGTGCGGCTTAGAGTGGAAGGAGTTAGAAGAGATGAAAGAAAATAGCGACAAAGAAGCCCGAGAAAGGGAAGAGTCTTGGAGAATGAAAAGAAGAGTAGAAAGGAAGAACATCCAAGGATCAAAGCTGCGGTCCATTTCCCACAAAGGCTGAGAAGTCAAGGATGGAGGAAGCCGATTCGCAAGGTTCTTGACTTTCCAGTGAAGTCGGTGCCACTTTCACGGAAATTGGTAGCTTTCGAATGCCACTCATCTGAAAATTTCTAAAGGACATGCGACGAGAAAGAAAAATAGTAGAGGAAGGAATGAGTAGATCTCACTTTGCCACTTGGAGTCTGATGTCGAAAGAACCGATGAGATGAAGACCGGGGGCTTCTCGATTCCTTGTATTGTTGGAGGAATGGAATTCCCGGAAGCTCTCTGTATTCGGGAGCTAGTATCGATTTAATGCCTCTTGCATTTTGCCCGAAGCTAGTTTGGGGAGCTTACTCCACTTGGCTGGTACTCTTCAAATGGCGAGACGGATCGATGGTAAAACTGCTTGAAGGGGTCATTGAAGATATCACCCAGTCCTTTGTTGGGAAGTTGTTTCAATGGAGCTTCATCATTCTGGACATGGAAGAAGATTCCACGAAGTACCCCTGCTATTGGGAGGAAGACCATTCCACAGCTACGGAGAGTACTTACTGATTGACATCTGAGAGTTCTTACCTTGAGGTTGGAGGAGAAAAGCCATTTGCTAGCATTAAAAGTATGAAAATATGAGACGAGAGACAAGGAAAGTTGCAATGTAACTTATTTTGTCTATACTTCGATCGATGTTAAGCAATGGTACATGTATACGGTTTATCAATATTGAAAAGAGATGAATTCTGATATCACGAAGATGTCTATTAAATTTCCTTATAGCAGTTCATTCTATAAAGCGTGGTAGGCGAAACAAAGCAGAAAGCGATAATGGGAAAATATTGAAAGAGGAAATTCATCAAGAAACCCGGTCTGCGAAGGGCTAGTTTTGAAAGAGTTTCCATGTCATTTTTAAAGTATGCTTACTTAAATTACCAAAGAAAAACCGGTGATCATTTATTGGGGACTCGTGATGATGAGGAACAAGATTGCTGAAAATATTAAGGAAGCATAAGGAATCGCTAGCTTGGTCCATTGAAAGAGCTGAAGGGTATCCCGAGTCCATCATTTGCATGCATAAGATTACTGTAGAAGAGACTTCAAAACCATACATGGAACACCAAAGGAAACCGAATCCGGTGATGAAGGAAGTGGCCCGAGGAAAGGAGGAATTGCACTCAAATTGCTGAATGCTGGTTTTATCTATGCTATTTTAGACAGTCCTTGGGTGAGCCCAGTCCATGTGGTTCAAAGAAGGGGTTTCTTGTGATCATGATAGAAAATGAATTGATTCCAAAACGGTGGCAGGGATGGAGGTATGCATTGATTCTGAGGAAAATTTGAACCGACCACCCGAAAAGATCATTTCCCTTTGCCCTTCATTGATCGAGATGTTGGACCGGGTTGGGACACCCTCCCTTTTGTTTTACGGATGGGTACTCGAGGATACAATCAGTTGCTATTGCACGAGGATCAAGAAGACCACATTCACATGCCCTTATGGCACCTTTGCCTTTGAAGAATGCCATTGGGCTATGTAATGCTCAGCTATTTCAGAGGTGTATGATGTCTATATTCTGATTTGGTTGAAGAAGTGATGGAAATTTTCATGGATGATTTTCTTTGTGTATGGATCGGCTTTGATCGATGTTTAAACAATCTCACGGAAGCGAGTACTTCAAAGATGCGGGAACAAACATCTAGCTGAATTGGGAAAAATGTCATTTATGGTAATGAAGGTATTGTTCTTGGGCATAGAATTTACGCTCACGGACTAGAAGTTGACCCCGGTCAAGGTATCCATTATCAAGACTCTTGCTACTACCACGGTAAAGGGTAAGAAGCTTCTTGGGGCATCTTTGGATTCTGGGGAGATTCATCAAAGACTTTTCAAAATAGCTGAGACCACTATGCGGATTATTGGAAAAGATCTGAGGTTCAATTTGATGACTCCTGCAGTGATGCTTTAAGAAGAAATCAAGATCAGTTAATTACGAAGCACCTATAATGGCTGCACGAGGAATGGAATCGGGATTTGAAATAATGTGTGATGCACCGATGATTTTGCCATGGGAGGCGTGTTGGGGCAAAGAAAGAGAAAGTATTCGAGGCCATATATTATGCTAGTAAGACCTTCAATGAAGCACAAGAGAACTACTCAACAATGAAAGGGAGATCGCTAGCCATAGTATTTGCTTGTGAAAAATTTAGGCAGTACATTTTAGGATCTCATGTGGTAATTCACATTGATCATGTAGCAATCAAATACTTGATGTCAAAAAAGGAAGCTAAGTCAAGATTGATAAGGTGGGTGCTACTGTTGCAGGAGTTTGATTTGGAAATCAGATAAAGGGATGTGGCTTGATATGATAGGCGGTCCTTGTCAAGGCGACGATGATGAAGAGGAAAATGTGATGTTAACAGAGAACTTCCCAGATGAGCAATTGTTTAAGGTTTCCTTCCAACTTCCCAAGTATGCTGATATTGTGAATTATCTGGCTTGTGGAGTAATGCCTTGAGAGTCATTCTACTATGAAGAGAAACTCTTCGGTATTGGCCAATTATTATATTTGGGATGACCAGTATTATTGAGAGGTGCGACATGATAATAAGAAGATGTATTATTACCCAAAAGTGAACAAGGCAACATTATAAATGAAGATGCCATGCATCACCATATGGGGGGCATTTCTAGAGAAAGAACAGCCCATAAGATACTCCAATCGAGTTTTATTATTGTATCTTGAAATTGTGAGTGGGTTAAATTGTGTGATAGATGCAAGATTGGAAATATCAGCGTGAGAATGAAATGCCCCTCAAAGGTATTATGGTGATACAAATTTTGATGTATGGGAGCAGATTTTATAGGACCCTTCCATCATTTGAAACCTATACATGCGCTGGCAGTAGATTCGTTCCAAATGAGTGGAAATGATAGCTTGTCAAGGAATGATGTATCTGAGTTGTAGGTTTCTTGCAAAGGGCTTTGGCTTGAGATTTGGAGCACCCAAGCTATCATTAGTAGGAGACCCACTTTGCAAACAAAATATTTTCCCCAAAACTCATGGTATGGGATCAAACATGTAATGAGTTTAGCTTATCATCCCGAACCAATGGAATGACGAGAATTTCCAACGGGGAGATCAAAGAATACTTGAAAAGGCTGGCGAGCTCAAGCGGGAAGGATTAGTCTTCCAAACTTGATGATGCACTTTGGAGAAACTACAGGTACGCCACAAAGCCCCAGCTGGAATGTCCCCATGCGAGTTGTTTTTGGTAAACCATGTCATCTACCTCTTGAATTAGAATACAAGGCAATGTGGGCCATCGAAGTTAAACCGATTTAAAGCTGCGAAAAGGAAGAAAGATTGCTCCAAACATGCAGATTGGAAGCGGAAATGAAGCCTATGATAATCTTCAGAATATCTGAATGAGAGACAAAGAAATGGCATGATCAAGAATTTTGAAAGAGTTGAGAGAGAGCAGGTTACTATTTGTTTAATTCCTAATTTAGAGATTGTTTCAGGGAAATTAAATCAATTGAGTGGGTACACGAGTGGTGTCAGAATTACTACATTTGGGCGTGACGAGGGTGACAACGGAGGAGAATTCAAGGTCAATGGACAGAGGTTAAAGCGTTATCTAAGCAGGAGAGGAAAATACAGAGGAGCTCAGCGGTTGCGGGGAAAAAGAAGAAGTACCACACTTGACAAGTCGGTAGGACTCAAAGCGGCGACTAATGGGAGGCGACCATGGGATTTAATTTATGGTTTTAAGTTTTGAAATATTTTTTTTTTAGTTGCTTAAATTAGGTCAGATTTGTTTTTATAAGGATAGATTTAATGAATTAGAAATCAATTGTAGTTTAATTGGATTTTTCTTGAATATTGCACGGTAAGCACGCAGGTTCAAGACATGAATGGCAAGGCAATCAGGAACAATTCCAGCAACTGCAGAGAAGTCACAACATGAGAAAAGGGAGTAGCTTTATCACTTGGTCACGTAGATATACTTGAATTGTTTGTTAAATCTTGCTTGGAGATGCGGGTAATGTCTAAAAAGGGTTAGGAACAATAAGAAAAAAGGTTCTTGAGATCATTGAGTTAGGGCTTAGGTCGTAGCGGAAAGGTTATGTCGCGACATAAGTGATCATAGCGACAAAACATTGATCTTAGTGACACGTATTTGAAGAAGCGTGGTGAGTATTGGAAGGAAGAAAGGTACATTTCGCGACCTGCTTGTGAAGTCGTGACCAGAGAATTAAGTTTCAAATGAAAAAAAAAAAGATGATACATGACATGAAAATCGAAGCAATTCTGAAAAACTGTAGATTATGCGCTAATGAAACTTAGTATGTCGCGACATAAAGAGGGACAGGTGCCACTCCTTTCACTTTAAAGCCACAAATTCAATGATCTCAAATAAAAGGCGAGAATTGAAGTCGCGCGTGTTCTTAATGAAGCAATAATTAGCCCACAAGCAGTGATTGAATTGCAAATTGTTGGAAACTTGCCATTAAACCGAACCACATAGGCTATTCACCTTCTTCACTCCTTACGAATCTGTACGAAACCCTAGCTTTCCAAACCTTAAGAAAAGCTTTTCTTAGTTTCCAATGGCTGAAATTCCACTTTAGTCCCTAACCTAGGCGAGATTATGAGGGAACATGAACAACGAGGAAGAAGAAACTTGCGAAGAACGGTTAAGGTGAGTGCGTGTCGTGAAGAAATAAGCGGGAGAAAGTGCCATGAAACACTTTGAAGCTCCCAGCAGTTTCTCGAAAGAACAAGAAGGAAGGATAGAAGAGGAAGTAAGAAGATTTGTGTAGAATGACATGTGCTCAGTGGGAATCATGTAAGAAAAGTTTGTTGTGGAGAGGGATTCAGATATATTGTATCAAGGGTTGATAGACAGATGGAGAGTGCTTTTAGAAAATCAATGATATAACAAGTATAGTGTTAAATTGAGTAGGAAGGAAGGATGGGCGAGTTTTCGTTAGAGTGCAGGTTCATGAAGCTAAGGCCATGTGAGGCCTATGGCATGGCAGTGCACAAGCATGGTTGGAAATTTAAGAAACTTTGGAAAAACAGTTGTTTTTGAAGGGTGCAAAAGCTCACTAATGGTAGGTGCAGCTAAACCCAAGAAGGAAAGCCAAGAGCAGTGAGCAAGGGAAGCCCTAAGCGAGACGAGGTGTGGTTTTACTTCACAGCCTGTTTGGTTCAACTCAACATGTGTGCACGGTGAGAGAACAAGAAGGCTGTGTTCTTTGTATACCATCCTAAAGGATACAAGATAATCTGGAGTTGTGTTGAGAAATTCTATCATGGGAGTATCATGAAGGGAACAGAGGTCTTATTCCTCACCCGACAATCAGCATTTCTATGTTTGAAGAATTTGGGTGAAGAATATGGGAATCGAAGAAGAAGTACCCGAGGCTTCACCACTCATGACGGGAGTTAGGATGAAACTGAGAAGAAGGGGTGCTAGTAGAGAAAAGAGATGAAGTGACGGAAAGACCGAAAAAGGAGACTGGAGGTTCTTGCAGTCAGAGGCAGAGCAACCCGGGAAATCATAGCAACAATGATTTCATTTTGGACAATGAAGACGAGGATGAAGGCGGCCCATTTGATAGACTTCTCCATTCCCTTAGCCGGTTCTCCTCTGTGGAGGCGAGAAATTTCAACATGGAGAAAGTTCAGGGAAGCCTGAGAAAACGGTTTGATCTGGGGCTCTCGGTGCCATAAAAGAGAATAGATGAAAGAGAGAAGAATTGGAACCTGGCGGAGGTCGAGAGAAGGCATGTGAAGGAATTGAAAGAAGGGCCCGAGTGGGAGGAAGAGCTGAAAGAAAGGGCATGAGTGGAACTACAAGAAGAGAACAACGAGTGGAAGAAGGCGAGCGAGAAAGAGGCAGGATGGGAAGAATTTTGACGTGAGGAAGGGTTCAAAAGAAATGAAGGAAAGAGATCACAATCACATTACGAAACTCAAACTAAGTCACGAAGCTTTTTATAATAAGTTTGAGCGTGATTCTGATTCTGTAACATTGATAAAGAAGAGAGATACAGACGAAAGCGGTGGGGGAGGCGGATCAAGGGCTTCAAGTTCCTATATAAGTCTTCTGAGGAGGTTTTGAAAATAAGGCCGAATGATAGAGACAAGAAGCAAAAAGAGCCAATCCCTACGGTGTAAAAAAATGCATTTGGAGAACTTGGATCTGATCAGCCAAATAATCTCCTCAAATTTTTTGAGGTCATGAAATGAAATGGAATACAATATGAATGGTTTGGGAAAATGAGGATGAGTTGGAACAAAGGTTGATCTCTCTAATGAGATTTTCATTGAAGAGAACAAATGGAGAGAAACCAAGAAGAGAAAGGAAGAAGAAATTGAAATTCTACGAATTCCAAACTCATTCAAGTCTGTTTGGACACAGATCCCCCGACATCTTTGCTCACAGGTATTTCAAGAAAAATAGACCTTCTCTCTACTTCTTTATGTACCTTCTTATTCCCACTTGGGGTGTCTATTTGTTGCAGTTGAATGGAAATAGGTAAACTTGAATTGGTGTTCATTGTGCGTCTTTATTTTGAATTTGTTTGTTCAATATTACTATGTTGCTTTGTGGTTGCATGATTAGGAAATTAAAGTAGGAATTAGTTCCGAGAATAAGCTGTGGAATGTCATGAAATTTACAGATTGAATGAAGCTTGAAATTTAGATTAGGAATAAGGTGAAATCTGAAGGAAATTTTCTAATAAAGGCCGAAATGAATAAGGTTTAATTGAAACCTGAGGTCTGAAGTTACTAAAGTCCTAGCCCAGTAAGTCGAGGAATAGAGGAAAGTAATACAATAGGAAGGAGACAAAACATATTTTTGAGTTTGTGGTATGAACAATAAGTCGAGGAACTTTATTGAATATCCAATTAATTTAACTACTCATTAACAAAAATGAGTCAAAGGTACTCCATATGGTTAGTCATAGTTGTTCGATCAATTAAATTTATTTAGATTATTGATTGGCGAAATCATTGGTAATCGGTGACAGAGATGATCTGAGCCATTCTTGGATAGTTTGAGCCATTCTAGCCATCCTATTCATATCTTTGATGCATATACCTTAGTTCCGAGAAATTGAGCCAACAAGCATTTTCAAAAAAATAGACCAATGGAAACCCCAACTCATCTAAGAAATCAATCCTTGATCAAAGAACCTATGATTACTTGAGAATTCAAGAGGAAGAAAGAAATGAAGTTTGGGGGTATATGTTTTTGAGGAACTCAAAAGGAATGAAAAGAAAAGGCAAAATAATGCAATGAAAAAGAGGCTTACATAGGGATAAGTTTTATCTTGTGGCCTAACTCTCTTGAACAATTAAGTTCTTAGGGGTGTTTCAACACCTAGTACCCTAATGCCATCTGTTATGGGAGCTACTAACCCAAAGTTCACTAAGAGTGTTAAGCCTAAAAGTTAAAACATTGCACTATCTTGAATGATACGAACAAGGAAATTTCCTAGTGGAATTACAAGTGAGAAATACAGGGCATCGATTACAGATTGAAGAAATCAAAGAGATGTCCCAAACATGAAGTTTAGGGAGTTTATTGGAAAACTATAAGAAAGAAAGGGCAAAAGAGGGAGAGAAAGGTTGGGGTAATCTTAACCTAAAAATTCCTTCATCCTACCCATTACCCAAACTATGATACAAGCAAAGACTGTGATTTATGCGGAAAATTTGAAATCACCTACATTAGTGGAGATCGATATGAAAAACAAACTTATGGGATTTGGGAAATGTAAACGATCAAAGCTGTGAAGGACTTTAGGAGTTAATTATTTCAGTGTAAGAAATGAAAGAGGAAAATAATCTATTATTCAAACGGATCTAACAATGATTATGTTGTTTGTAAAACAATTTCTTAGGTTTAGTTTTGTATACTATGAAAAGTAGAAACTAACTTTAAGTGGACTTAAAGCTAGATGTACGAAAATATAATGCATACATTGTATTTTGATTAAATTGAATGCCCTTCTTGAACAAACCCAGAAAAATGTCCTTAAAATTTTCTTTTATTTTGTTTTGAGAACCAGTAAATCTTTCTTTTTCTTTACTTGAGGACAAGCAAAATTTTAAGTTTGGGGGAGTTTGATGAGCTTAAAAGTCATCTATTTTTAGTCCATTTTTCTGTTTGATTTTAATGTAAAAATGAATAATTAAGATGCAGAAATATGAAGAAACTCACCAAATCTGGTATTGCGGGAGTATAAAGAAGAAGAAAATCGATTAAGGAAAAATACGTGGCTTGGCGGAGTAAAAATGCGAGAAAATAAGCGGAGAAGCGAAGTAAACAAGTGGTTAACTAATGTTGCAGTTTGGGGTTTTACCTGACAAGTTATGAAGGTCGCGACATCGGGAAAAAGGAAGGAAATTTGATGCAGTCGCGGCGGGATCATAAGATAAGCGAGGATTGAGCGAAACTTAAGAAATGATGTCGCGTGACATCATGATGTCGCGACAAGGTTGATCTCTGCGACAAAGCGGAGGTCGCGACAAAGCGCTGGGCGCTGGCGGATGTGAAAGATGAAAGCTGGTTGTGATAATCTGTTGTAGCCAGAGGAATGAGTCGCGACATCAAAGGCCTTGATTGAAGCCTCGGAGAACTAAAGTGATATCCTGACGAGGAGGTCGAGTCGCGACATGAGACTTACTTTCGATTGAAGTTCTGATTCCTTAAGAGTGATGTCGCAACAAGAGGTTGAGGTCGCGACATCAGGAACACTAGTTGAAGCCTCCAGAGAATAAAGTTGATGTCGCGACAAGAGATTGATGTCGCGACATCGAGAGACCCTTGATTGAGACACAGTAAGGTCATATAGAGTGATGTCGCGACAGAGATTGATATCAGCGACAGCGAGAACCATCAAGTGAAAACTCGAGCCATAAGGCGATGTAGCGACAAGAGATTGATGTCGCGACACCAAGAAGCGTCGATGGAAGCTTGCTTAAGTTCCTTAAGGCGATGTAGCGACAAGAGATTGATGTCGCGACATCATGGCGTGATTGAAGACCAAACACATGAGATGATGCCGTGACAAAAGAATTGATGTGCTACAAAGAGCAACTTGATTAAGAAGATACAGTGGCGACAGATTGAAGCATGCGATGAAATCGATTGATGTCACGGCAATGAGTTGTTATTCGCAACATCAGAAGACTCAGTTGAAAGTTACAAGAACATGAAATTGTTATCGCGACAAGATTTGATGTCGCATTAATATGAGCGACAAGTTGAAACTGCATAACTATAAAGGTGATGTCGGCGACAAGAAGATTGTGTCGCGACATCAGAAGGCAACGATTGTTGCGAGATGATTGAGGGCTGGTCGCGACCGGAATCTCGATGTCAGCGACATCGGGACGAATCAATTAAACGCAAGGGCATGAAGTGATGTCGCGACAAGGGATCGATATTCGCGCGACATCGAAACTACCGATTGAAGTTTGTAGAGACCTGCGCGGTCATGCGGCGTGGGGTCCCGATCGCGACATGGATGATGCATGACAAGGATTTGAAGTCGCGGCTGAACGATAACATGGGCGATCCACTTGAAATCCACAAAATGCATTGGGATTAGGGCCCAGGCGAGGAGCCTATAAATGCGCGGCTGCCCGGCTCCTGCGGTAGCTTGGCGACGGGCCGAAGGTGCAGGTGGCCCGAAGAGCTCATTACTTTATTTTTTCTTTTAATTTTCTTTTCTTTTCTTTTCTTCAATGTTGATAGTTAGAGATTAGATTATATTTATCGTTTTTAGTTTTTCGTTTTATTTTAGGCTTGGATGTTATCGTTTTGAAGCGAGCGAATACGAAATTCAATTCTTTTCAAATTACTACGGAATGTTTGGGGGTGGGACAAATTTAAGGTCGGCTCCTCCGGTTTCCTGTCAAGTTCATTACCCATATGATCGGAGGAATGTTGTGGTATGTAATTCAGTAGTGTTGAGACAAACTCCATTAGAGTAGATATTATTGCCGAAATTATCTTTCACATGGATTTGTTGGCAAATTGCAATTCGGTTATGGAATTACTTTCGGTTATAGGTTTAATCTTTTTGATCTGAATATCGGTTTGTATACCCATTATTAAGAATCGTTTCATTGCTCACGATTCAAGGAGGTCCCTCTGGTGTCTGAGGATGACCAATCTACCAGGAGTTATGAACATTTCTTTGAAGGTATATTAACTTAGAGATCTAATGAGCTTTGTGAAGTTTACTTGATAAATCCTCTTCTCATGAAATCCAAAGATGAGTTGAATTAGTCATCCAATTTAAACAAGCGAGAGGGGTTCCTCCAATTGAATAGTGAAGCCAATCCATGTTAATTGGTCTAATCAAGGAGGGGTGATCTATTCTAATTTGAGAAGAAATAACACAAGTTGTATATGTAGCAGCCAAATGCTTGGAGCTAAGGTTCGATCCAGTAAAATGGGTATGTTATTCTGAAAAGAAAAATAAGGAATTAGGAAGTCCTGTTAAAAGTAGTTATCTCATTCTGCCAGAGAGGTGGTGAAATTAGATAATGAAATCTGATGGAGGATCATTGTTATCTTACTCATGGACAGTTTTCAAACACGAAATACCACAGAGCAAAATTATGATGTGCTCAACGAGGAATTGATACTTCACAATAGCATTGATCTTAATGTAATATAAACGATAATTACTCTGTTTCCATTTATTTTCTTAATATTATTTCATTATTATTTTGGTGGGTTATTAGATTATTCATTCTTTTATTATATACTTGTATAATTCTGAAACTGTAGGTGGAACAGTATCTGTTTATAAAAGTGAATAGTATGGAGCTTGGTATTAGGTGGTTGTTCTAATTTGAGATCTACATTGGGATCGATATCAGGAAACAAATCAATTTATTTACTTGACCATTTGTGCCAGTGTGAATGAAACTAATATAAATGATTTTACTGCAGGAGTTTTGGTCTCAACGGGTTTATAGTGGATTCAGGGATTAGATAACGCCAGTGGTGTGCAGCTAAATTTATATATAATGTTCAGATCTCGATCAACCTTGGGTTTGGTTTGAGTCACGACCCGTTGTCTGAGCATAGGTATCCCAATGCAGGAGCGGGGACATGACAGGCAAATTACATGGCGATGAGTGTCACTAGCGTCATGGCTTGGTATCGGAGTTTAGGTACGAATACACAGGATTCATGGATAGGTTTAAACCATTGCATGCATGGTGTTTGATATTTGTGTTCGATATATGTTCCATGTTTGTGATTGTGTGATTATGTGTTACATTGCGTGGAAAATTTATACAGTATGATGTATGTAGATGTGATTAGTAGTTATTCTTGCGGAAAATTATATGCATGGCATAATGTATATAGAAGAGTGGAATGCTAAGGTTGAGCTATAACCTTGGGGTTCGAGAGAAAATGAAATGAACACAGTATTGAATTTTATTGAAATAAATAAAAGGGTGGTTGGCGGGGAGCACCATGGCGATGAAGTAGTGGGTTCATGGTTGTTAGAATCTATTATTAATTGGCATGTGACATATTGGTAAATGAGATTAAATAAGTTTGATGTCAAACTTTGACATGTATAGATGTGAAGTCGAGGCCAAGGCGTAGAGGTCGGTCACGAGGTGTTAATGACAGTAATGTTGACCCGACGAGGCCTTTGCTGAGTGGGTTGAGTTCTGTACTACCATTTTTGGTAGGTAAATTTGGTAGTCGGGGAAGTCAAATAACCTCTTGAGGTTAGGTCACATCATCTGCGGCGTTTATAGGGAGGGGATCCATTGTTGGCGACCATTGGTTCCAAATGGTGAAATGTGGCTGGGGCTATGGATGTTACTGGTCTGTCAAGTGGTATACGTTCGACTAGGGTGGTCCCAGTGGCTGATGAATTGAAGGTTAAGACCTCAAGGGATTCGTGATGACAGGCGAGTTCCATGGGCTCTTTATGGGCAGTGTTTTGACCAACTGCTAGACATGCCAAGGCCCAGAGTTCCTGAAATGAGGCGGGAGCATTGTGATGATGAGTACCATGCCATATTCAGGTTGGCGTTTTGTTGTGACTCTTGTGTACAGATATGGCCAAGTCCAGGAAGTGATGAATTTGAGATTATTCAGTCGGGGCAAGATGTGGGTGCCAGCCTGGGACCTGGACTCTATGAATTGGGACTGACTTTGGCCATGAGATAGAGATGGAGGCATGGGGGCATTGGGATCAGTCTGGGTGCAGGAAGGAAGGAGGGATGACCTTGTTGGGGTTTGGAAAAATGGAGGACTCTGTCTAAAGTGCCAGTCTGGAGATGGCTGGGCTGTGACATGCTTCCCTATTGCATGGCCGCTGGGCGTATGAAGTGGGTTACCATATCGCTATGGATCTGGGGTTCAGGCAGCCTGATCCCGGTCTCCCGGTGGAGACCTTTGAACCACAGTTTATTCCTCCACACCCCATTATGGGTTACCAAAGGAACTTTGTTTTAAATTGGTGATTATCTGAAACTTTAGTGCTGGCAGGTGGAGGGCTCCGGATTATGGGTCGAGTCGGGACGGGGCTCCTGGACCGGGACCCGGGGACCCCCAGGGGCGTGTCTGCGCCGTTGTCCCCCCTGAAGTTGAGCGTGTCGTCCCGGTACGGTTATGAAGTTATATTTTCACCTTCATTTGTTGTTTTGATCATCATGTGTGTGTCTTGTGGCAGAAAAGTTTGGAAAGACAGGGTTGAGGCTTGGAAGCGTTGTATGGAAAAATTCTCCCATATGATCTAGGGTGAGGATTGGTCGGATGTCTTCGGGATTGTAGTCGGAGATCTCGAGTTCTTCTCATGGTGGACCTTAGTTGGTAGACATATCGGGTTTTGATGTCATTCTTGACATGGATGAGTTGACAGCCCCTCAGGTTGTTAGTGATTGTGACTAAGGCGGTTCCATCTTCACCGAAGCGATCTTGGAGTTGTGTGGGTTGCACCAGCATGTGATGGGCAAATATGTGTGGAATTTGAGGGGCGAAAGTGCAGAAGAGGAAGAATATAAACAGAGAAAAATTCAATTTTACGAAAAAGAAAGTCAAAAAACGGTAATTCGATTAAGCCAAATTCTCTGATCTGGGTTGTGAAAAACGAACTGCACCATTAAATTCAGTCTGCTTTAAAAATTTAGTGACCGAAAAAAGTTTAGCTGAATTAAGGACGGCGAATCTGATTTTGAGTTCTCGTTAAATTCAGGGACTATGGACTATGGTTTATAATTATGTGCTATATGTTTGAGTATTGATCACGGGGGCTCGGTATTTATTCATTTTACTAGCATACTAGACCACAGTATTAGTCTAACAGACGTTCTTGGACAATTGCTTGCCCGGGTAGGCTCCACTTTAAGGAGACTCTGCGTTTATTGAATGGTGGCCAGTGGCCCCAGTATCCCGCAGAGTATTCCGCGGGTTGATGGGTTTGTCGACTAAGGGTTTAGGCGTCAATATCTCAGTGTTAAGGAGTCACGGGAAGGACATCATATAAACTTTTCGAAGATCTCCATATAGAAAGGCATTCATGATATCAGTTGATCAAAGTGCAAATCATAAGATACGACAAAGTGAACAAATGAAAGATGTTGCTTCACTGCATGAAAATGTATCGAGAATAATCGGTCCCCATAAGATACGGCGTCTCTGCTTGTAACAAAGACAGGCCTTGATCTATGATAGACCCATCGGGATTAAACTTTACTGCAAACACCAATTGACAACCAATAAGTAAAAGCACCATAGCTTCATTCCTTCCATCACTATGTCAATCAGGGTGAGATAAAACCTAACAGATATTGTTAGAAAGGGATGCAATAAAGGAACAAGAAGAAGATGACAAATAATTATAAGAAACAAACGAAGAAATTGGGTTGGCACACTAACATTTACCTTGTATTATGAGGGAAAATTTTAGCTAATGCAAAAGGGGCGACAATGGGAGAATTGGACGATGGCCTTCTCTCCTCTCCATCGGTCTTGATGTAAAGTGTGTTTGAAAGAGAAGTGTTTTCTCTTTTTCTTTTTTGCTTGTTGATAACGTGGAAGACATTAGGGTAACTTAGGATATTTTTACTCGTATTGAAAACGCTAAAAATATTTCTTCTTCATTTATGTTTAATAATTTCTCCGAGTGTATACTGACCTACTTTTCCTAATATTTTCCGAGAAATTGCAAGAGATAAAGAGGGGAGGTAGGTAAATGCAAGGGACCCTAAGCAAGAAATATATGGGGACATAGAGGGCAAGAGTACGTAGAAAACTACAAAATCAATGAGGCATTAAATTCTGTGATTATTAAGTTGAAAAATTAGAAATACACAAGAGAGAGAGTAAAATTTGAAACTATGCAAATGACCCTGACCATGAACATGGACCGTCATGGAATTCTCTTGATCATCGTGTTGAAATTGAAAAATACAACCCAGAGTCATAATTAAAGGAAATAATAGCTGGAGATTCCACGAGACGTACACGTCTATCCCAATCCCAGTTACAACGAAAAAGAAAAATATGAGCTAATATCGAGGCGTTTGGGTTCGGGTTTCTTGAAAGCATAAGATGTTCTATGATTTTAAACGGTGCTATTTGGATTTAATGTTTTTTTTTTTTGTGTTTTCAAAGAAAGGGTAAAGCTCAAATTAAATGTCTTCTCCTTATTTTTCAAAACTAAAAACAGTTTTCAGAAAAGTAACCAAAGAACCCTATGTATTTTCATTTCTCACCAAGTCGCTAATGCCCTTAAAAATTCAGGCGGGAAAAACTTTCTCTATCATGGTTCAAAGTCATGGTATTGGTCATCGCGGTCGAAGAGGTTAAGAGATGTATCGGTTTGATCTTAGTCAATACGTGAAATTAAAATAAATAAAATTATAAAAATTATAAAAATATATATGTATAAATTATTAGAGCATATATGCTTAATTGAAGCTTAAAACTAATAAAAATAAAGGAAATTATTTTTCTATTTAATACTATTTAAATAACTATTAAACATTCACTAAAAGAATTAAAAAATTATAGTATACTTGTTACAAATACCTGTATTATAAAATTAATTAAATAGGTATTAAAATAAAAATAATAGTTTAATTAATTGTAATTATTTATTTAAAATTTTTAATTAATTTTATTTAACAATAGAAAAAAAAATTTTTATCAGGTCATGAGATGTCTTAAGCGGGTCCATGCACATACGAAATACACATTTAAATCATACCACACCCAGACTAATCCGCATTGAAGCCAGGATGAACTACTAGAACCACACTGTAAAACTCTACCACATACTTGCGAGAACATATTAGCGGGCTCATGCTCAAGACTTTTGGTTAAATTAGGAGAGACCCCAGTCATCTCACATATATATTTGGTGGTTTTAACAAAAGCAATATATAAAAATAATTCTAATTATTATAATAGTTTATGGTATGTTAGATATTTAAAAGTAATTTAGTCTTTATCTTCAAATTCATCTTTAAATTAATTTAAATAATAATTTATTAATATAAAAATTATTTATATTTGTTTCAAAATAAATATCAATATTACAATTAAACATAAATCTCAATTAAGCAAATAATAAGTAACCCACTTTCCCTAATTTAGTAGGAAGTTAATAAATTTATCAAAAACTCCCCCCTTCCCTTCGTCTCCCAACCTCTTGGTTTTGTCTTTCCTACCCTCAAGCATACACCTATTAATAGGCTTTTATAATGCCACAACTACGGTCATCATCATAGACCCTTCGACCGTCGGCCGTTTCCGCACCTGTAGCGTCATATAATTGGTTTAACCACCCTTATAGTGGCGGGAGAAAAGACTAGGTCCTCGTCATCGTCGGTTGCAAAAGCTATCTCATGGTCCCCAAACAGGTCGAAGACTGCCCCAAATGCGACATCCAATTGCTCCATGGTTCAAAAAGTTCCAAAAGTTTTTAATTTTACTGATTTTGAAGAGGTATCTTACGAAAAGTTTTGATTTTTAGTTATTTAAGGAAAAATCTTTAATAAATTTGATTTTTTTTGTTGTGTTTGGTAAAAACAGATTAAGAATATGAGGAATCGGTTTTTTCCCTCTTTGAGAAGACCGAGTTGACCGAGTCAACTTGGAATCTCTATGAAACAGCCCGATTTTGAGTCGATTGCATCGAGATTTACAAATATAATTATCTAATATCGGGTGCAGTGGTCGCGCCAGAATGATTCTGACTCGGCCCGATTCATACGGACTCAGTAGGGGTTTGAACCTGCTCCCCACTCCAATGGAAGCCAATAGAACAGGCAGCAAGAAATGGTCGGCGACTGGTGCTCTTCCCACTTCCCCTTCAAAGGCCCACCTTAACCCCATGCTTCAGCTTGCAAGCATCATGCATTCAAGGCTTCTCCATCACCATCATCCACACCCACTTCAACTCTCCCAACCCTTCCAATTATCCTCACTTCACCTTCCATTCAATCCCATATGGTCTATAAAAAGCCAAGCCTCCTCCCCCGACTTAATGGCTCTCATCGGACTCCTCAACCTCAACTGTCACTCCATTCCAAGATTGCTTGTCTCGATTGGTAATGCAAAGTTCTGAGGAGCCTATGGCTTGCTTAGTTACAGATATTTTAAGGATCTTCACTCAGGCTGTTTCCAACAGCCTCAAGCTCAAGGATGGTCTTGCGTATAATAAGCGCTGCTTCTTTTCTTACTTTCATACTTTACTCTCTATGCATGAACGTAGTTTGCCTCTCATGAGAAGGGTGCTCTTATGGTTTCTTTTTACTTCTATTCACTTGTATATATTGATCTTAGGTTCTTCCCATCACCCTTTATCATTTGAGGAGGGTACGCCACAGGGCTATGCTTAAAGTTATTCCATCAATATCAACTTCTACTCTAGATATTCAATTTTGAAAGTTTTTTTTAGTATACTTTTGCTTTACTTTTATTATTAATGTTATGATCCACACATGTACATAATGTTTGCTTTGAGCTTAGAGGCCTCATAATTTTAAAACTCATTTAAAGACTAAAAGGAGTTCAAAATTATAGAATGGTATAAGAGCCAATTCTTGGTCCTTTGGTAGGGGGGTTTGTTTGAATGTTTGGCTCTATAATTCCACACCACATAAAGATGTAAAGATCCCTTGTCCTTAAAACAAAGAATATCTATATATTTTGACTTATATAATAAACTTTAATAAAATATATATTATAAAAAAAGTTATATTATGTATTTTCTTAAAAATAACATACGGGTGTAACATGAAGCATGTGACTAGGGCCTTCTAAAAACCGCTCAGGCTTGAGTCGGGCTGGGGCCAAAGTGGGCCTGGGGCAAGCTTTTTGAAGACCCCTATATAAAAATGAATCATAAACATGAAGTCATGATTGTAAAATATATTTTTAATAATTAAAAACTGATATTTCTATAAATTAATTATCTTAATTTAATAATTAATTTTAAGGTGACTTTTGATGTGGATCATTTCTATTTTTAGATCTTACTGGATATGTAGCTGAATGTAGACCCCTCTTTGGATTGTCTTCCTCATGTCATCTTTCTCTCTCATCTTCTATGATGGCCCTTTTCTATTTTAGTTTATTTCTTTATTTACATTTGTTTTTCTAATTTCATTTTCCTTTGTTGATATTTCTTCCATTTATAAGGTTCTGAACTAGAGTCGCCAGTACCAGAAATTCCAGCGCCGATCAGGACCTTCAGAAAATCGCACTTGAGATGCAGAGGTGTTCTTGGGTTCTAGCTAACACTTCATGAAGCCAAGGGCCTTGTCAGGATTAATTGCTTAACATATTTGAAGGCCTCGAAGAATCTGAACTTTCCAGCCTTCACCACTACTTTCGTGTTCCAATTTTTGCAATTGGTCCGTTTCAAAAATACTTCCCATCCTCTTCAAGTAGTTTACTAGCACATGACCAAAGTTCCATCACCTGGCTAGACAAACAAGATCATAAATCTGTAATCTACGTGAGCTTCGGTAGTATTGTAGAAATAGATGAAAATGAATTTTTGGAGATGGCGTTTGGGCTAGCCAACAGCAAGCAGCCCTTCTTATGGGTGGTTCGACCCGGGTTGGTCCGTGGCTCGGAGTGGCTCGAATCATTGCCAAAAGGGTTCGTGCAGGATGAGTGGGAGGGGACATATTGTCAAGTGGGCTCCCCAACAAGAAGTGCTCGCTCATCCAGCTACAGGAGGATTTTTGAGTCATTGCGGATGGAACTCGACATTAGAGCATAGGGTTCAAATCCCGTTATCGGTCCCGCAGCTTCGAACATTCGAGGCGCTGCCGATCGCGATTGTATCGATTGCGTATCGGCCCGATCGCAAAATAAGATAAATTAAAATATTTAAAAAATATTAAAATTTTATATCAATTATTAGAAAAATAGATATAATTAAATAGGCTAAAAAATTTAATAAAACAAATTTCTTTTATATTTAAAAATGGGATATAAGACCCCAGAAAATTCTAATTTTCTGAAAAATGATAAAATTGTCATTTCGGTCAAAATCCGAAATTTTTCTAGATCTCGAATGACAAAACGTGCTTCACCGTTGAAATCGTCTTGCAAAATCTAGCTACCACGTCGTATTCCAAGATAGTCGGAATTTCACGTTTTTTGAAACATCGAAAGAGGTGCGGGACACTTGGCGCACTTTGATTAGCTCAAGATGAGACACGTGTCAAGTGGAGAGCTAGTCAAACAATGAAGACTGAGTATGGGCCATAGGTGACATGACGTAAATGTCATTGGAATGAAATCATATTAGATGGATAAAATGATAGAAATCCTGAGTCAGCCCGTGAGAAAGTTGACGTAGTGGCGAGTGAGCAAATCTGCTTCTACACAAACGACTGCTTAGTTTGGATGGGGAAAGAGAGAGAAAAGAAAGGAAAGAAAGAAGAGAGTTTGATTAGAAGCACTCACTTCTCTCCTAGAATTTCCACATGATGGTCGTCGAATATCGGTGAGGCAAGGCGAGTTTGTCCCATTCTTGAGAAGCTACGGCGTGGGTACCGAGTTTTGTGGGTTTCGACAAGCTACGGGAGGTAGGGGTTTTCTCACTTGTCTTGTCTTTGTTGGGTGATTTTAATGGTTAGGGATGTTGGGGACCGAAATAGCACATTGTCGTTCGGAATTTGGGTAGTGAAGAAATCCACTAAAGTGTTTTGGATAGTCCAGCGCGTGTTGTATGTGTTGCTTGTGTGTTGCTATGTTTGAATAGCATGATGTTGTGTGTTGTTTGTGCGATGTCCTGGGCAGTTCCAAGATGGATATAGTCGGATTGTATATTGCTTGTATGAGCTAATTTATATTAATGTATGTATGAATGAATTACATGTTGATTATTAGTAATAAATTATGTTAGTATATGCATGCTTAATTGTGAAACCCCGAGAAAATCTAATTTTCTAAAAAATGGTAAAATGGTAATTTCGGTTAAAATCCGGATATTTTCTGGTCTTGGATGGTAAGCAGAACTGGCGTTTGGAATTGTCACCAGCGAGGAATTCACAGCTGCCACCATCGAATTTGTCGAATTCGAGGCGGTCAGGAGAACTACACATTTTTCGAGAAGCGTGGCGCGATCTGAGACACTTGGCACATTTTGAGTGGCTCACAGTGTGCCACATGTTAGGTGCAGAATGAGTCGAGCTTGAGCTGAGTGTGGGGCCCACATGGACATGTGGCATCTCTAATTGAGTAGAAAATTGAAGTGGGTATTAAGTTAAATTGGACTAAAAATCAGATAAGTCAATGATGGCTTGACAAGTGGCAAGTTAGGAGACAAAAGAAGACATTTCTTCTCCATTTGGCTGGTACGTGAAGTAGGGGAGAAGGGGAGAACATATTTTGAAAATTGAGGGTTTTTAGAGAGAGAAAATGAAACTTCTCTCTAGATTTCCTAGCTTTCAGACCGTCAGTTTGCGTCGGGCCAAGAAGCAAAGTTGTTCTCTGTGACCAAAGGAGCTATGCGTGGGGGTGGTTTTGTAGAGTTTCGACAACTCTGAGAGGTAGGGGTCTTCTCCTACTCGGTTATTTTCGATTTTAAGAGCCTTGTGAATGGTTTGGTTGATTTGAGGTCATGAGTGGCCGTTTGATCGGTCATAAAACTTGGGACTAAATTTTTGGAAAATTTGAAGCCATTTAGTTTGTTGGAGTAGTTTATTCTTGATAATTTATGCAATAAATTATGAATTTTGTGTTAGGTAGAAAATGGCCATGGTTGATTCCACGAAGTGGGCTGATGCTAGGAGAGGGCTGCCGCGGACTGACCCACTACTCGATTTAGGCTGTTAAAAGCAGTCCGGTTCATGATCGGACGGCGTGGTCCATGTGTGTTTATAAAGCAAAACATTGCTTGAATTGGATGGCTTGAATTGTGTATTGGAAAATGAGATATTGATGCATGAAAATTAATGTGTTAACATGATGTCACAATTATATGAAATATAATTGTGTGTAAGCCATTGGAATTAAATTGGATTGTTGATTAGCCCATGAGAGCTAATTTTGATGTTATTGATATGAATTGAATGACATGATGCATGTGAGTAAATTTATGTTAATATATGCAATTGAGATATATTAGCATGTGTTGCATGAAAATGCATAATACCATTTCTATATCTGCCGGAAGCGACCTAGAAAATTAGAGTATAAGTGCATTACGCGAAATAAAGAAAAATGGAAAGGGTTGTGAAATGAACGAAGATTTTTGAAGAAATTGTCTTGAAGAGTGGTCAACGGAGTTCATCTCGGATGTTGACCCATGGCTGACCGGAAAATGATCCGACAATTCGCCTCGAAGGGTAGTCTAATATATTTACTGAAACTTGGTATGAGGTTTTCAAAAACAAAAATCTTTTGTTTTGAAGCGATGTTTTCTCACGTTTGGCTTGGGCGTGCGTGAAGTCGGTGAGGCTGAGGCGAGGAGAAAGGGTGAGTCGCATTCTCATCGCATCGGTGGAACATTGAAGTAGGATCATGTATTTACTTGAATGCGTTTGTGTTGAATCATTGTATGTACTTAAGGTGGGGTGTAACCCGTAGCGGAGATTTATCACTACTGGGCATTGCTCACCTATCGGGGAACATCATTTTAGAGTCTGAGGGGAGTGTTAAGACGGCGCTCATTAGAGTCGCTTTGAGAAGAGAAAGCCGATATGTGGCTTTGGTATTTTATTTAGTAAATCATGTATTAGAATTCCTAAATTTTTAATATATGTTGTATTAAGAGTGATATAATCAACTCTTGGAACTATTGTAATATAGTTGGTTAGATTTTTGTAGTATTGTATGATTAGTGGCCATTTTGCACATGCATAGGTCTCATAATGAGACTTTAAAGTATTCCGCTGGTTGACGGGTTGTCAACGGACCCCCGGGTTTTGGGGCGTCACATTAATATTTTGACATGAATTGTTATGAAATAGCATATTGCATTTCATATGCACTAGGGTAACCTATAATAATAGTTGTGAGTGTATGACATGAAAAATGTAGTTTGCTAAATTGAAAAGAAAAAAAAAAGAAAAGAAAAAAATTAGTTTCAAAGAAGATATTAGAAGAATTGCCTTGAAGTTGTCAACGGTTCATGCGGAGGAAGACCCATGGCCCATTTCGGAGAATTACCGGTAATTCACATCGGAGGGTTGTCCAATAGATTTCATCGGAAATTGGTATTATGTTTTCAAGAACAAAATATTTTTGTTTTGAAAGCGGTGCTCTCACACTTAGCTTCACGCATGCGTGAGAGTCGGTGGGGGCTCGAAGTGGGAAGAGATTGAGTCATTCTCACATCCATAGTATGTAGACATTCGAGTAGGAATCATGAATTCACTTGAATGTGTGTGTTTGTCATTGCATGAGCACTTAAGTTGAGAGTAATCCATGTAGGAGATTATCACTACTGGGCATTGCTCACCCCATCGTGGGATCCCCCTTTCAGGTATAGAGCGTCACTCACTAGAGGCCGCTTTTAAGAAAAAAGCCGACATGTGGCTTGATTATATATTTTTGTAAAACATGTATTAGAATGCCTAAAATTTGATATATGTTTGTATAAGAGTGTAATTAACTCTTTTACAACTATTGTAATAGTCGAGTTATATTTTTGGTGAGTATGGATGTATGGGCACGATGTAGCCATTTTTACTCATGTATGAGTCTTATGATATGAGACACACAAGTTTCCACAGGTTAACGGTGGTCAACATGACCCCCGAGGTTAGGGGCGTCACAAGGAGCTAGAAAAAACATGTGGGACCCCTTTCCCGGCCTGACCCGTTTTGACGGATCCGAACCGAGTCCGGGATGCCACTAAAATCACTCAATCACTAAAAATCATATCTTTGCGGAAACGATTACAAAATTGGGCAAGCCCATAAACATTTAACAAAATACATTTACAATGAAGGCATTCAATCCTTTTCAAAATAATTTACAAAAATAAATGTTCAGAGTTCAAATTGTTTTTACAAAATATCAATATCCAAAAGAAAACATGGAATAGATGCACATGTCGACATACTCAATTTCCTAACTATGACTCGGCTCCTGTCGATCTTAGGTCCGGCTTTTCGATCACTATCTATCACTCGGTATTTGTGCATTGGTAAAACAATACGCTAAGCATTTTCATGCTTAGTGGTTCTATACAAATCCATTTCCTTAGTTTCAGTTTAAATCAAATCATGCAATTTAACAATTCAAAACTTTCAAACCATTATGGATGATCAATATAAATACAATACATATACTTTGTTTTATATACAATCAGTTATGGTTCATTGATCATCCCAAAAATACACTTTCATATTCAATATTTCGCAATCTCAAATCAATTCAATTATGCTCACAAATTCAATTCAGTTCTGCAATTCAATTCAATTCCGAAAATCAATTGAGGTTATGTCCAATCCATTCGGTTCATACCCTTAATGAATTTAACATATGTCTTCGATATCTGAGATATCGAAAGTCGCAGGCACGGTCAGCTGGGCGCTGCAGGCCAGTATCAAATGGTTTATAACGCGAGCGATCCCATTTGGCTGTTGGCGAACATAAACAATCAAATAGTGAACACTACCGATACGGTCAGTTGGCGATCGGAGTGACATCGATACAATAGTTGAAGTCTGCGCTATTTGACCCCGCTATTGGTATACTGATCTATCCCTTAATATGAACTAAATGGTTGCCCTTTGTTCTATTGGGGCGTTCCGTCCTTTATAGCAAGAAATACGATTTTAATATGTACATTTGTATAAATAGTTCACTTTCAATAGTCATGCAATTTTCATATGCAAACATTTTACAATCAGTTTCTTCAAATCATTTAAAACAATTCAATATACTTTTCTTATGCATTTAGAACAAGCATTTCAAATATTGAAGCTTGAGAATAGGAAAATATAGAACAAGCATGCAAAACTTGAAGCGAGGAATAGGAGTCGATTAGAACAAACATGCAAAAACTTGAAACGAGGAATGAAGTCAGTGAAACGAGCCAGACATCTTTGCTATGATTCCAGTCAGCGGAATCTCTCAATCTGGATGACTTTTCCTCCCTCGTCGAGTCCCTATTTCAACCATTAAAGAACAATATTATTCGTGTGTACTATGGTTTGGTTAGGATTGATTTCGGAGTTCAATATGAGTTCCAGATTTCAACAAACTATATAGATGGATTCTTGACTCAATGGGCTTTCCATGAGGTCAAGAACCCCTGAAACGAGGAGTTCGGACGAAGAGTTATTACCTTAGAGTTGGAGGTCCTCACGTGAGTCACACCCAGCCGAGGGTGACTAGGCTGACTGACCTCAGTAAACTCAGTTTGACACCTTAGTCCTGACATATTCCTATCCTCCTCAGGCATATGAATGTATTCTTGACTAAATGGGCTTTCCATGAGTCCAAGAACACCGAGAAACGGGTTCGGACGGAAGAAGTTATGACCTTCGAGTTGGAGGGTCATACGTAGTTAACAAACAATTGTCACAGGCTAGCCGCTCAGGGATGAGGTCTCTGAGGTGTCTCTAACCTCTGCAGATGAGGTGTGAGCCTCTATGGGATGAGTCTGCTGACCTCTTGGATGAGGTCTGGCCGACCTCTGGCCAGATGAGTCCTGCGACCTCTCCCAGGGATGGGGTCTCTTGAGCCTCCCACGAGGATGGGGTCTCACCGGCCTCCACGGGATGAGGTCTGTTGTTCTCCTACGAGATGACCTCTGACCCGACCTACATGGGGTGACCTCGATTAAAAGGACCATAACTTGGTCTACAGAGGTCCAAATTGAGAAATTCAAAAGCCTAACATCAATTTCATTGATGTGGCTACAATTTACCAATAGGACTCACTACCGAATTCCCTTTATTTCTTACCCAAAAATCAGCTCTAAGGTCCAGCTAATGCTCAATACCACAACGTGCACTACTACAAAAATTAATATTTATGACACTTCATTCATGACGCTTTATAAACAATGTCATTATTCGAATATCATTGAATGTACAATGTCACTTAATTTGAAGCGTCATAATCTTGTGTACTTTTAAAATTTTGTGACTTATTAAAAAGCGTCATAGTTGAAGTGTATTAAAAATAAGGTATAAGGCGGGCCGCTGATGCTTTAAAATGTCATTGAAACAATACTAAAACCTTGACATTTTTTGAAATGTCATTATCTATATATATATATATATATATATATAGTATATATATATATATATATATATAGCATTCCTAACTTAGATACTCACTCTCAAACCCTACCTTTCGATCCCCAACTTCAAACCCCAATAAACCCTCAAATTTTGAAGGTCTTCCATGAGGAATATTTGGGAAAAGAAGCAAGTGGCAGAAGAAAGCTTCGATCCCCAACTTTAGACCCGATAAACTCTCAAATTTTGAAGGTCTTCCATGGGGAATATTTAGTAGAAGTAAGTGGTAGAAGAAAGCCTTTGAGTATTTGTGTGGGTAATGGAGAGGGTGATTAAGAAGAAACAAATTTAATGCACATTGGGTCATTCAACAAATCCGAATCAAGAAATGGCCTGTACGATGATTCCAATGGTTTTCCGTTCCTTCTATAAAATAGTAGTTTCTGCAAAATTAACTCATGAAACCATACTTCTTCGCCCTAACTGCTTTTCCAAGAGCAACTCAATAGAAAGATAACAACGATGATTTTACTCTTCCAGTCTATTCGGTCAAACAGATCAGTTAATATTTCCGCGCCGCCAAGAAGATTCCACAGAAGGTCAAAGGTCATATAATGATTGTGTCAGATCCATCTGCAAGGGTTTCTTTCACAGAGAGAATCACGCTACAACATCAAGACAGAGGTTTTATTTCGTGTTTCGAGTCGCATAGTGAGAGATTACTCCACGGCGCCCACTGAAAATGGTCGCTCGGTTCTGCAGGGTTTTTCAATACGCGGTCATGGAGCAGTCAACTGATCCAAACAGATCCGCCCAATGAGAACCGGCCATGTCTCTGATCTCCCCACTTGTGGGCACCAAACATAGATTTCACCCGGCGGAGGTTACTAACGCCAAAATCACGATTTATACAAAGATCCGGCAGACCATTGTTCAGAAACCACAGCGGTCGGATTCCTGGTCAGATCATCATTGTCGACTTCGATCCATTTCGCCCGGCGATGAGGCGCTCATTCTTCATTTTCACTGCGGGGTAGTGGTTTAATTTTCATTTTTCGAGAGGTTTCGCCGAGTGTCAAACCGCGCGAATTTCTCGCCATGATTTTGACGCCCAACGCGGAGTTTCACTGGCAAGGATCCCCGTTCGCGTTGCTCGCTACTGCCTTCCTCCAATCGAGCTTGAGTCTCACCGCACGGCCGCTTCGCTGTCCTTGATCCCGTGTTCATGTCGATCCGAGCACGGCCAGGGCGCTGGTTTAATTCCGCGGTCTTACATCTCCTCAGGTATGATCCGATCTCCATCCGTGCGCAGCCCATTGCGGGAGTTCGTGTCGGGCTTCATCGAGCTCCGTGGTCTGCCTGCCAAACTGCGGGTGTGTTCGACTTCAACCCATTTACAAAGGGTCTAAGGTGTTCCAAATTATGTTGTTCATGTTTAGATCTCGATTGAGCAAATTGCATTTGTTCCAAATTGTGAAGAAATTTTTTTATCTATCTTACGCATCCATGGCGAATTTTCTTAAATATGTCAGTTTCCATTTTATAGTCGAAAATATGTTTGATATACATCGGACTCAGCCGATGTTTCGTTTGATCACTACGATGCAGGTGCGCCGATACAATCGAAGGAAGTGTATGGTTTATACTTCAAGAGCCACAATTCGCTTGGATGCTTTTGGGAATCCATGATTTCTTCTCGTTGTTCGAGTACACCATCTACTAGAGCATTCAAAACCGATAGAGTGCTTGTGTATGTTTCCAAAATTTCCGGTATTTCACCAATTTCAGGGTTCAATTACTATATTATTTAGTTGCCCTGTTTTATGTTTTGATTTTAGGTATGCTAATTATTTGCGTGTCTAATAGATTTATTGGTTTTTATGCCTAAGTTTTGGGGAATTTCGGATTCATTCTCACCGATGTGCAACGGTGTTCCAAGATCACCGGGTTTAAGGACATCTTAAGTCATGTCGCCCCTAAAAGGGCTAGTGTTGAAGGTTTTCCATTTTGCTTGTGCAGCAAGTTGTGGTTTTGTGTCATGACCACCACCACCACCGATTTCCTCGATATCAATGTTGCTCCCACCGTATGACATCCTTCTTCTCAAGAACTTTAATTTTTCCTTTAATTCTAAGGCATCAATAATCAAACCCTTATTGGAATAACACTCCAATAAGAAACCCAATACAAGGGATTCGCACCCATTTCTTACAAACCCAAATAACTTAACCAGCATAGAAATTCTTCGGTTTCGACAAAGAATGTAGAATGTTCTTTCTACTTGGAAAAGAGCCGAGTAGATTGAAAATTTTGGATGATATGAGAAAGGGTAGCAAGGTCAGGTTGAAACCCATGATTAGTTTTGATCCAATTGAAGAAAGATGAGGAGATTTACTCTATTTACTCGATTAGTTTTGAAACCCATGATTTACTTCTTTTAAAGATTCCCAAAAGTGATAACCAAAAGTAATTTACTCTATTTGGAGCTGATTATATGGGTAGATCACAAAATGCATATACCATAGAAAACAAGTTTTTAGAGGGCCCTCGAGGCTTTGACTCATCATTTTTTTGGAACATTGCAAGTTTGAAATATATTTGATCATCAAAGTTAATGTAATATATTTGATCTAATTATTTTAATCATTGTTATACAAAGGAAATGAATAATTATCTACAACCTATGGAAAATCTTTTTTGTAGAATGTGGAGAGGGCAAAGGATAGAAGTTGACAAATTATCATTGTGTTTTAAACTTTTTATCATTTTACTAGTAGTTTAGGAGTTTAACTTCATAAAAAATTATATAAGTTGCTAATAAAGTTTTTTGGATTTGTAGAGGTTAAGATATTTTCAAAATTGACGATATATCAATTCCTCTAGCATTACAATTGCTTTATTGCTCATTTTGTGCAAATTTAGAATCTCATTTGTCATAAAGATATTAAAATAGTGGTTGGAGTTGATAAATTTTTTGTGCTTACTTTTTTCTAATAGTATACATTTTGTAAATAAACGCTAGATTATAAATCTCTCTAGTGTTCAATACTGACAATTCAACTTCATGATTATAGAGAGAGAAGAGTATATATATATATATATATATATATATATATATATATATATATATATATATATATATATATATATAAGGTAGAAGAGAAAAAAGTGTGCAATGATAATATAGTACAAAATGTTGTAATTTCTTATGCATCTAGGTGGTTGTATCATTTTTTGTATGATAATATACCTTGGATTTTTTTTTCATTTTTTGTATTAAAATATAATTTCTTTTATGTATTGATCCCTTTTAGATCAATTTCTATGTCGAAGCTGATATCTTATTATAATCGTTTAAATGCGTAATTTTTTTAAGTAAACTTAAAATCAAGTTATGATAATCAATGACGGTGTTTTTGGATTGGATACTGCGTATGTGAGCTGCTATATCCTTTTTCATTGAACATTTGATACTTTATGTCTTTTGATTTGCTTTTGGTTCTAAAAATTTGTAGTTTACATTCATGTGTTTTATTATATTATCATCTTTTAGGTCTATAGCTCAAGATTTCCTTTATGATACTATTCATTTTTATGGAATACTATTAATACATTCTTTCCACAAGTAGTGATGAGTTGTCCTCAAATATTAATCCATTTTAGCATAATTTTTATTTGAAATGACAAGTCTAGTGAACGTTTTTTTGAATAAATTATATTCTACTTTGTTTAAAAATTTAATTATTAATGATAAATAAGTCATATCCCCATGTATATATGCTTATTTGTTCACTCCGATTCATATTATTGTGATTCACTTTTGTTATTCGATATGAAGATATATATAATATCGTGGTCATCCTTTTTTGCTATGTTATTGTCTTTTTCTATAGGTCACTTGCTATGATGTCAGCCATCTTACCAATAATCATTAGTGGAATCATCTTCGTCAAGGTATTATTCTAATTTGAGTTCAATTCTTATTTAATACCTCGAAAGTCACTCACACCCGACTCATCAAAATAATAAAGCAAATGCCTTAGTCTAATTGGACTAGAAAGTTCTTTACTTGGTTTTCATATCTAATCATATAAAAAATTGAAGATATGTTTGTTTTTCTTTTTCTTTTTTCCCCGAAATATATGCTTTTGAAAAAAATATTTATTTGATCATGTAAACTCATGTCAAAATTGAAGACTTATTTGGTAATGATTAAAGGAATAAATTTTTCATGCTACAATGCAAGAGAAAATGGCTCTCTTAGCAAAATCATTTCAATAAACCATTCTTGGATACAACCAACATTCTATTAACTTAGATATATATTACGTTTAATAGTATTGAAACAAATCATCTAACTTCTTATATCCAGAGATGGATTCACTTCTTCTTCTACCATTCGAAAGGTATGCCTGGCTATCGCTTTTTGTATAGAAGCTATTCAGGCATAATTTGTTTTCATCATACCTAAAGAAGAAATAAGTTTAAATCTTAGTTGTCTATGATTTCACTTAGATGGGTTTGTTACTTTTGTATATATTTTTCTAGATTTTGGTAACTTCTTGCAATAAACTAAATAAGGCAACCAAATACATGTGTGTCTTTACAACTTAATTAATTATGAGCAATCATGTTATGTTACAATGAACATTTACACTATTGGCACATGTGTAGGATGCGTTGATTTGCAATAGTCTATTTCTATTTAATGATGACTTATGGAAACATCAAACTCCATCTAAGTAATATATGTAATTGTCTATCGAACTCGATCGTATTTCCATATTTTAATAGGAACAAAAGGCCTCGTGGTGGTTTTGATGGGCCTTGCACTCTCTTATGGGAAGATCCCTCCACGTCTGCACTGAAGAATGTTTTGTATTCCTACTCATAAAATGTATAAATAGTGGGAATATATATAAATGTAATTTTTAATCAATTGATATATAGATAGTCTTATTTCAATATCCATGACTTTTATATTGTCTTTTCTAATCTATATGATTTCTACAATATGTGAATATTTTCAATACCTATGAATATTATATTAGAATTTATATATAATTAATGAAATTAATGCAAATAGGATTTGTAATGTAAGAAAGAAGATGACACTTGTAAAGAGTGTCAAGGTTTAAATGAGAATATATAAAAATCAATGACGCTCATAAAAGTGTCATAGTAAATATATTAGGTTGAAAAGATTATGACGCTTCTTCCGAGTGTCAATGTTTTTATTCAAAATGATGACATTCTGTACAAGCGCCAACGTATTTAAATATTTACAATGACAGTCAATACCATGACGTTTTAGGGAAGCATCGTTGTTACTCTTCCTTGACACTTTAAACGCGTCATTGATCGACTTTTTCCTTGTAGTGGTGGCAACTTCCCATGGTTTAAAATACAACCAAACATTCCCCTAAGGCAAGATAACCACCACACAACCCTTACGGTAGAAAATAACCAAAGTAGGAGAAGACCTACCTTTTGGAGGTTGTCAAACTCCCGACATTCTAAGTACATGTACTCTTATCACGAGGAAGACTTTCTCTGCTTTCGTCTGAGACTCCATGGTCCGATTTTCGAAAATCTAGAGAGAAGGTAGAGCTCTCTCTCTAACTCTCCCTTTTCTCTGTTTTCCTTTTCTTATGGATCACCTTTAATCGTACTTTAAAAATGAGGAAACTTCCTCCCTCTTTCCTATATGCCACATGCCCTTTCCTTGATTTTTTTTCTTTATTTCTTTTTGTATTTAGGTCCCTCTATTTCTCCATTATTCTTCATTTAAGTCTCCTATTATTTTCCCCTTGCCCATTTATTTCTCCTAATTTCACTTAGACATCTAAACTTATTTAAATAATCGACCCTTAGGTCCCTATTTTACAATTTCCATATTTTCTTTTTCATTTGGGCTTATTTCCTGATTCACAATCATTTAATCAATATTCATCTACCAATTTTAAAATACTCAAGTTGGCCTAATTATACCCGAATATATAATAATTTTTTATTATAAAATTTAGGGTATTTTTAGGAGTTACAACTCTCCCCACTTAATAAAATTTCGTCTCTCGAAATTACTCTTAGTCAACAGCTATAAATCGGGTCACTTATCGTTTCTTCACTTTCCCAAGTGGCTTCTTCAATTAGGGTTTCTCCATAGTGACTAATTAGCTAATCTTCTTATTCCGTAATTCTTTCACTTCACGAGCCAAAATCTTATGAGTGCGCCAACAAGTCTGTTCCTCTTCCTCACTCCCTCCTCCTCCTTCCTTTCTTCATACGTCAAATTTAGCCTCAAATTTCAATTCTTGTTCCTAAGATCATGTGTTGGGTCTCGACGCACTCTCCATAGCATGGACACATGAAACACATTATGGATCTTTCCAATTCGAAGGTAATGCCAATCAGATGCCACTGACCCACTTTTCAATCACTTCATAGGGTCAATAAATCTAGGGCCTAACTCGCCTTTTTCCCAAATCTCATCACCTTCTTCCAAGGCGATACTTTCAAAAACACTTTTTCGCCAATCTCATAGAATATCTTTTCTTTCATGCTCAAGATATGATTTCGTCTATCGCGCCACCTTCAATCTTTCTCTAATCATTTCACTTTTTCTTCGCCTTGTATCAAGCTCAGGCCAATCAATTTCTTTTTTTTTTCACTAATTCCGTCCAACACAATCTGTTCTACATTTTCTCCCATATAAATCCTCATAAGGCGCCATTCCAATACTTGATTGGAAACTGTTGTTGTACACAAATTCAACTAAAGCAATGTGTCGATCCCAACTACCCTCAAGGTCGATCACACAACTCCTTAACATATCTTCCAGAATCTGAATCACTCTCTCAGATTATCCATCCGTTTGTGGGTGGAACGCTGTAATGTAATTCAGTTGAGTGCCTAAGGCCTCTTGCAATTTTCCTAAAATTCGGCAAACCTCTGATCTCTGGCCTCAAATAATGATAGAATCCGCATGTAACCGAACTATTTCGATAAATGGGCCTCCGCTAGCTTCTGTCAAGTGAATAGCTCCGCTCTCAATGGTGGGAAGTGATGACTTGGTCAATCGATCTACTACGACCCAAACCAGTCATGCCTTCCCTTTCAATGGTAAACCCAAACTCACAAAATCCATGGTGATTTGGTCCCATTTCCACCCGTAATAAACTCAAGGAACTTTATGCTCGGGGCTTTACTCTTTAAACACACCAAACACTGGGTTACAAATTCGACACACGCCTCTTTTCATTCCGAACCACCGTAATGACATTCTTTAAATCTCGACATCTTTATGCTACTCGGATGGATAGCAAAAGATCCACAGGCCTTCAAGTATGGATTTCAATCATTAAGCACCTACACAAACCCAATCCTTATAATACAAAACTCCTACTTTCGCTCAATCGTGGAACTCGCTTTTACCATTTCCAATCTGATTTATCGCGGGCAAAGAATTTTCCATCTTTCTTTGTGCTCTAGCACTGATCCAACAAACTCGCCCGCCATCAACTCTCTAATTACAATACCATCGCACGACAACGCATCAACGCCGCCGTCAGACACTTCTACTCAAAGCCGCCGGCCACTACATCGGGCCTTCCCGTGATAATCAATCAATGCCAAAGCCATAATCTTTGATCGGGCCCATCCATCCCCGTTGTCTCAAGTTAAGCCTCACCGTGAGGGCAAAATACTTAAGACTCTATGATCATGTAGATGAAACACTTTCCATACAAATAATGTTCCAAATTTTCGCAAATACAATCGCCATGGCTGACCAAACCAGCGGGTAGTTCTTCGATGTGTTTCAACTCCGCTCGAAGTACAGGTACCACTTTTTACCCTCTTGCATTAGGACACATCCAAGTCCATTTAGCCACGCATCACTAAAAATCACATATTCTTACTACTGTGTCACGAGTAAGAAACCTGAGCCTGCTAAGAATGCTTTCAACTTATCAAAGCTTCTTTGACATTTTTCACTCCATTCATACTTTTGGCATTTTTCTCTGGAGCAATCTCACATCTGGGCCGCAGCCATAGAAAACTCCTTAATCGTCTTCAGAGCATCCCGCATCCCGTGAAACTACGCACTCTGTAACATTTCGGGTGGCTTCCATTCAACAAACCAATTTCTATTTTCTTCGATTCACTCGAATTCCTTCCTTTCGATACTAAGCCTTAGAAAGGACACTTCATTCTTTCAAACTTACACTTTGCTCGCGCATAATCACTTCTTTTCTCAAGGTCTCTAACACTATCAAGGTGGTCATGACTTTCCGATCTTTGAATACACAGAATGTCAGTTTCAGAACACTACAACAAATCGATCCACATATGGTTGGAAAATGTGATTCATTAGGTCCATGAAAGTCACTGAGTAATGGTCAATCCAAACGCATTATAAGAACCTATAATGTCCATATCGCGCCCAACCGCCTTATGCAATACGGGCATCTTTAATTTCAACTGATGAGGACCTTGGGATCGCAAGTCAATCTTCGAAAGATACTTGCACCTTTAATTGGTCAAACAACCATCAATTCGGGTAACGGATACTTATTCTTACCTGCTAACTTGTTCACTTGTTCATAATCAATACATAGTCAAGTGTACCATCTTTCTTTTGGGTTAAAAAGTACTGAGCTCCCCATGGTGATATTAATTTGGTCTAATAAAACCCTTTTCTAAAAGAGTTCTTGTAATTGCACTCTAATTCCTTTAGCTCTGAGCGAGCCTTCATACGGTGTAATGGATGCCGGTGTGGCACCTGGTACAACGTCAATAGCAAATTCAATCTCCACAGCAATCCTGGTAACTCTTCTCTCGGAAACACATCCTGAAAAGTCGCTACCAATAGGGATATTGATTACACTCAGGGCCTCAGCCTTACCAGATCAATCACATAAGGCAAGTAGGCTTCACATCCTTTCCGCACCATTGTTCTAGCAGTGGCGGCAAATATCACATTATATAGGTGATTTGACCTCTCACCGATGAAAGTTACTTCATCTTCATTTGGTGTTCTTAAGGTTACTCTTTTCATTCTACAATAGACTATTGCTTGATGTCGGGACAACCAGTCCATCCCCAATATCACATTAAACTCCCTGAACGATAACTTAATCAAATTTCCTTACAATTCATACTCTCGTATTTTGATGGGACAATCTCAGGCAATTGCTCACAATAACACTATGGTCGAGCGAGTTCTGGCCACCAAGATGTCATACTCTGCTTCAATTCTGTGACTTACCCAAGTTGGGTATGCTCTGCAAATATAAGGGAGTGGGTTGGACCCAAGTCAATCAATGGCGTACAAAGAGTATCAAAGATTCGAAATTACCGGCCATCACATTCGAGCGCTTCAGATTTCCACTCGCTTTCATTGCATATGTTCTAGCTGGAGCACAACCATCTTGCTTACCCAAAGTTTGTGTCCCTTTGTCTTTAACACTTGATGCAACACTCTGTTGCCTTTGTACCACTAAAGTTGTACCCCGGGCCTAGGGTGCCGTAAATGAACTAGCTCTAGAACAATCTCTTCTATGCTCTTTGGATCCACAAATCAAATAAGCACCTGTAAGTCTCCAACATTCTCCTTTATGATTTCTCCTACAATGGGAGCAATGGGGAGCAGTCTGTCCTCTAGAAGGACCTCCTGGTGTACTCGCAACTGAAGGTGCTGGTAGAGTAGTATTCCTACCGTGAGCGCCCGAGCCGTAGGGTCGACTGAACCCCATCCTGAATTTCTCTCTCATTTGATGTTGTCGCTGAATCGACTCACTGGATTTTTCTTTTCCCCGTCTTTTTATCCTTTCTCTCTCTTCCTTTCTTACTCTTTCCACATTCAATGCACATGTCAGCAATTTTGGAGAAATCCTCATGGAAAAATGTTGTGACATGGGCTCAAGAGGTCACATGTCTGCCAAACTCATCAGACTTTTCTTCCTCACCTACAAGTACCTGGGAGAATACTTCAGCCAACCGTGTGAATCTTCTTCGATATTCACACACCCACCGTTTCGCTTCGATTATGAAACTCCGTCTCATGTTGGTTAAGATAAATGCACCCACACAGTGCTTCTTGAACTCATCCAAGAAGAACCCCACACTTCCTCTCATGAAAGGTCCACACAAACCACCACATCGATGCTCTCATCCCAGTAAATGAGGTCGCATTCCAACTTCATAGCCAGTACAATGCATTTGCACAAGGCATTTGCCTGTTTCTCTCAAGCCAATTTTCGCTATGAAGGCCCATCCTCTTTCTTTCCATAAAATCTACAGTAGTCTACACTCGCTTGATTCTCTCAATGGTGACGCTTTGAGCAAATTCACGCCTGTTACCTCATTTTGCAATGACTCAAACCAGTCGCCAGAGGATACCCATAAGACTCCCTCGCCACTTGTTCTGCCCATTCATTGGTGGGGCATGGGATGCTTGCCCACCTTCCACACACCTGCAAAGACTGCTTAGCGTCCCGCATCATCCTCGACCCCAGAAGTGTTTCACCTTCCATGCGCGATCCTATTAAGAATCAAGATCCGCGCCGAGTCATGTCATCCTTTATATGCAATGAACGCATATATATACAATTTCAAATCATTTACAAACAATTTCAAAATCGCGAATGTTTCAAACCCAGGCTCCTGGGATACTAATAAAGTTGTGGACCCCTTCCCACCGACTTTTGACGGATCCGAACCGAGTCCGGATGCCACCAAAATCACCAATCACTCAAAATCTATATTCGGAGTGAAGTGATTACAAAATGGCAATGACATAAACATTTAACAAAATACATTTACAATGAAGCGCATTCAAGCCTTTCAAAATGATTTACAAAATAAATGTCAGATAAATGTTTTACAAAATATCAATATCATCCAAAAGAAAACACGAACGAATGCACATGTTATATACCAAATTTCCTTCTTTATGACTCCTGACGCCTCGATCTGGGTCCGCCGATCACTATCTACGTCGATACTCGCATTGCAAACAATGCTAAGCATTCTTAGTGGTTCTATACAAATCCATTTCCTTAGTTTCGCTTAAATCAAATCATGCAATTTAACAATTTAAAACTTTCAAACCCTTACGATAACTAATATAAATAATACATATAATTTGTTTTTATATACAATCAATTATATGGTTCACTGATCGTCCCAAAATACACTTCTTTATATTCTAAATATTTCGCAATCTCAAAATCAATTCAATTATGTCACCCGGGCCTACTTCAATTCAATCTGGGCTTCAAAATCAATTCGCTTATGTCAATCAATTCAAGATGTCCTTAATCTAATTTAACCTATATCTTTGATATAAGGATAATAAAGCCACCCAAGATAATCCCGCTAGGTTTGTGCCTCTATCAAATGGTTTTATAACACAATACAGCGTCCTGGCAACACCGATTATAAACAATCAAATATTGAACATTACCGATACGATCCCGCTGAGCTACTGATCGGAGTGACACATCAATACACAAACACAAAGACTATTTGACTTCTATTGCAGATCAATCCATCCCACAAGAAACAAACTAAGCATTCTATTATGATGCTCAAACTTTTATAGCAAAGTACAAGACAATATGTACATTCAGATAAATAGTTCACTTTCAAGAAGGTCATGCAATTTATATAAACATTTTACAATCAGTTTCTTCAAATCATTTAAAACAATTCAATATGCTTTTCTTATGCATTTAGAACAAGCATTTCAAATATTGAAACGAATAGGAAATATAAAACAAACATGCAAAACTGAAACAAGGAATAGAGTCAGAACAAACATGCAAACTGAATCGAGGAATAGGAGTCGGTAGAACAAACCCAAAATTTGCACTTGATTCCAATCCTTGGAATCTCAATCTCATTGGCTTTTCCTCCGTCGATCCCTATTCCAAACCATTAAAGAACAATATTATTCATGTGTACTAGTAGTTTTGTTTATGATTGATTTTTGAGTTTAATATGAGTTCCAATTTCAACAAGCTATAGAGGATGGATTCTGACTCAATGTGGGCTTTCCATAGAGTTCAAGAACACCAAACGGAGTTCGGACGGTTAGAAGTTATGATCCTTCCGGTTGGAGGTCATACGTAGTCACACCCAGCCGAGCTGACTGACTAAGCTGACCTGACCTCAATACTGAACCTGGTTTGACACCCTCAGTTCCGACATATTCCATCCTCCTCAGGCATATGAATGTATTCTTGACTAATGGCTTTCCATAAGAGTTCAAGAACCCTAAACGGAGTTCGGACGGAAGTTATGACCTTCCCGGTTGGAGATACATTTAGTTAACCCGCATTTATCGACGGAACCAAGCCGCTACAGGATGTGAGGTCTACATGTCATTCCCTCCTCACAATCTTCTACGGAATGAGGTCCCATTGACCTCCGCTGATCTTCTATAGGGATGAGGTCTGTTGACTCTTCTCTGTGATGAGGTCTGCTGGATCTTCTTAGATGAGGTCTGCTGACCTCTGCTGGAAGAGGTCTACTGACCTCCACAGGATGAGGTCTGCTGACCTCTATAGGCTGACCTCAATAAAAGGACCATAACTTGGTCTACAAAGGTTCAAATTGAGAAATTCAAAAGCCTTACATCAATTTCATTGATGTGGCTACAATTTCACTGTATGACCACTAAATTCCCTTTATTTTTACCCGAAAATCAGCTCTAAGGTCTGGCTACATCGCGCTATACCACAACGCAGTCGATAGTCTAAAATACAATCAAACATTCCCCTAAGGCAAGATAACCATCACAATAACCCTTGTGGTAGAAAATAACCAAAGTAGGAGAAGTTCCACTCGAGGTTGTCGAAACTCCCCGATTCCGGTTTCTACATGTAGCTCTTATCACGAGGAATGATTCTCTCTCTTGCTTCGGGCTGGAGACCGGTCCCATTGTTTAAAATCAGAGAGAAGGTAGAGCCTCTCTAACTCTCAATTTTCAGGGAGCTCTTTTCTTATGGATCAATTAATCGTACTTAAAAATGAGGAAACTTCCTCCCCTCTTTCCTATATGCCATGCCCTTCTCGATTTTTTTTTCTTTATTTCTTTTTGTATTTAGGTCCCCATTTCTTATTATTCTTCATTTAATTCCTATTATTTTTCCCTTGCCCATTTATTTCTCCTAATTTCATTTAGATATTCAAACTTATTTGCAATTGGACCCTTAGAGCATCTCCAGAACCCACTCCTCATTTCTTCTTTTAGCCATTTTAGCTAGTCAAACACAAAAAATTCTCTCCAACCCACTCTCTATTCCACTCTCTATTTCCTAGTTAACCCAAATGGCTCACCAAATGTAGAGTCATTTGAGCTCTAAATTCCTCTTCTCTACCTTTTTTCTCTCTCATCTCTCTCTATATATGTTTCTTACTTTTTTTAAATGATTGGAAGTTGGTGAAAATTGGGTATAAAATAGAGAGTTGTAGGAGTGAATTTTAAAAAGTTGCTAGCTAAAATAGTGAATTTAATATTTAAATATATTTTGAGTAGCTAATTTTGTTATGTGGTTTGAGACGCCTTAGGTCCCCATTTTACAATTTCCATTTTCTCATTTTCACTGGTTTATTTCCGATTCAATAATCATTTAATCAATATTCATCTAACACCCTTAGTACACCTAAGTCACTAATTATACCCGAATATATAATATTTATTATAAAAATTATAGGGTATTTTTGGGGCGTTACAAAACAAATCGGAAACTAAACATATTTTTCCATTTTTCTTGTTATCTTTATTATTGTTGAGAACAAAAAACAATTTTCAAAAATAATAAACAAATAGGCCTTAAACATGTTTTGCTTGTTCTTTTTATTTTTAAGAATAGAAAACAATTTTCAAAAATAAGAATAAAATAAACTGGTGTGTTTTGAAAATTGTTCAAAAATAAATAAGAACCAAATAGGTTAAAATCTTATTTATAGGAAGTCAAATTAAAAACAAAAATTATTTTTATTTTAATTCTTAACTGAAATTAGGAGAAGGGAACTAAATCTGTAAATTGTGAAAAACCAAGTTATGGCATTTTTCGTAATTATATATCAGATTATAACCCATTTTCCAATGAACTCAAACCCACATCTCTGCTTCTTCTTTGGATTCTCTCGCTCTCTCTCATCTTCTTCTCTACTTCTTCTTCTCTCCATTTCTTCGTCTTCATCGCACCACTCTTGTGGACACAACGGACCCTTCCATCGTCAGCCTCCCAGATCATCTCAATGAGAGTTGCTTTCCACTCATCATCCCAGCAGATTGTTACATCACTTCGAATAGGTCGCTTTTTATCAAGGTAAGAAAGTGAAAAATTGTTAGCCTTTGGTACTTTTGAATAGAATCTCACATTTAAAAATTGGTTTTTTTTTTTTTTGTTGTGATAGTAAACAGATTTTTGGTACTTTTGAAGAGAAATTTATTTCCGTACAAAAAATGGTTTTTTTGTTGCTCAGATTGCAAAAAGGCTTTTTTTGTCGTCAAGTCAGAAAAATGGTTTTTTATTGTGACACGGGTAAAAATGATTGAGAAGGTAGGAATCGCTTTTATTCTCGAAGATCGGTTGATCCAGTTAACTCGAATCTCACAACTGCTCGGGCCGACAGACATCAGCCAGGATGGTACCAGACTGCATCGGACTCGTGCAAGCATCTCCAGACTTAATAAGGGGTCCCAATGCTTTCACAGTCGGGTTCTGGGGGACCAAAAACACTATGCGTATATGAAGTTTGGAGAGCTGCTTTATTGAGAATAAGTTGGAGAGAGGAGATAGAGAGACAATCAGAAGACTAATGAAGTGAGGAAGAAGGCAAGAGACAGAAGAAGAGCTACACATTTGAAAGAGATGGTAAACCTTTTGTCTAAAGTTGTGTGGTTTCTTCTCACTGGATCTTCAGAGCGTCTTGTTGCTTCCACTTTTGGGAACTTAATAATGTTTAAATTTCTAAACAGCTGCCCCTAGAGCACATTTAATTTTTCATGTTTTTTTCATCATGGCCTGATGCCATTTTTTGTTTTGTTTGCTTTTTTCTGATTTTTTAGTTGATTAGTAAGTGCCCATGCACAGACGTATTTTATAATATAATAATTAAAATTATTATCAATTTTACAAATATTATTTATCATAATTGTTCTATTTTGTATTTTGATGTTTTTTTATTAATATATTATCGTAAATTATTCATTATTTGGCAATGTTTTTAATTTTTGTTACTAATGTGATTTAAATGTTAGTAACTTTCATATAGTCAAAAGTAATAAAATGATTTTTTATTTATTTTAAAATTTAGTTGAAAATACTTTGATTTATCTTATAAATTAAATAGTTTAGGAATATATAAACTTAAATAATTTTAGTTATAATTTTTATTTTTATAAGACAAATTAAATATAATTTTTTTTTTTTACATTTTTTTTCATATACACTTTTATATGATTTTTTGAATCTTGATTTTTGGTATATTTTACTTTATGCTTTTCTACTAACTTTTTTAACCCCTTCAATTTTTTTAAAAAAATTTCTGTCCATTTTTCAACCGTACAAATCTCAATTCAACCTACAGTCACATAGGAGAGAGACACCAATTATGTAAGTCAGTCAACAATTATTCTAACATTAAACTGAATAAATATAAATATGAAATAATTATTAATTTTTATCAATTTCAAAATTTTATTTTTATTAATTTATAAAACAGTGAAAAAAGAAAATGCTAATTTTTTAAATAGAGTTGGAAAAATATATATTCTTATTTAATATTCTTTCCATCCTAACTATTAAGGAAAAATAAATATAGGTTAAATTTATAAACTTTATATCTTCTTAAATAAAATTAAAATGAGTTTAAATTAATATAAAAAAATAATTTATAAAATTAAATTTATTGAAAATTGACACTGGCTATAGTTTAAAAATTGAAAAAAATGTTTAGCAAAAAAGTTGATCAATATCTTTTAATATTTAAGTTTCTTTTTTAAAAAAAAATTATTTGTGCTTGCTCTATTATACTTAAAACTAATTTTATTATATTAATAATTCCTAAATTCTTATAACTTTTGACAAACATCTTATTATTATTATTATTTTAAATTTTTATTTTTATTATTATTATTATTATTAATTTTGATATATGTTGACCGACATCAACCATGGGCCTCAAGACAACCTCTTTTTCGATTGATGATGACCTTTTACTATAAAACCCGAGAAAATTCAAATTTTCTGAAAAATGGTAAAGTGGTAATTTCGGTCAAAATCCGAAATTTTTCTAAATCTCAGATGACGAAACGGACTTCACCGTTGGAATCGCTCTCACGAGTCTAGTTACACGCCGCATTCTAGTCACCCGAGACAATCAATTTCACATTTTTCGAGGCACGTGGCGTCTAAGCCAGAAACTGCTCGTGGAAAACATTTGATGTGAAAAGTCACTTTACATATGTACCAAGTGACACACGCCGATTAGAGATGATAAGAATGAATAGCGAGATTGTGTCAAGTGTCAAAAATTAAGAAAATGGACATTGGAATTATTGGAAATGTTAAAATGTATAAGACAAAATTTGAAGTTTTCTTTCCAAAACAAAGGAGAAATCGCGTAGGTGTTGGATCCGCTGGAGAGAGAGCTCATTCTTCTAGATTTCGGCTGCTCAACCGCTCACTCGGCGGAGCAAGAAGCAAAGTCGATCTATGCGCGAGACGGCTAATGCCAGGACACCGACATTTGTGGAGTTCCAACAACTCCAAGAGGTAGGGATCTTTTCCTACTGGTGTTAGTCTTTGGCTAAGAGCCATGTAAATGGTTGGGGATGTTCTTAGGCTAGAATTAGCCGTGTTTTCGATCTCAAAAGCTTTGAACCGAGTGGAGAAAAAATTTATTACGGGCCGTGGAACAAAGGTCAACTCAAGAGTTTCACTGCTCATGAATAGTGATTTGATTTGGTGAATTTTTATGATGTTGAGTTGATCAAATGAATTGCTTGTGTTTGTTAATTAGCCCATGTGAGCACTCTTGGTGTTATTGATTGTAAATTTGAATATGATTTATGTGATTAATTATGTTGGTATATACATGTTTTATATATTAGTACGAAGACGTGACGGTGATATTACATTACATATGCACTGACACCTGTATTATTAGATGAAAAGATGACATGAGAGAAATAAATAAGGAAAAATGTTTGTGAAAGGGAATTTAAGGAAGATTTTCCTAAGAATTGGTTTCTTAGTCGTCTAATCGATCACTCTTATGAGGGACCATGATCAAGCTTTCTTTGAGCGTTATCCAAAGAATTGCCCTGGAGGGTAGTCCAATATATTTACCGAATCTTGATAGCAAGTTTTCGAGAACAAAAAGCTTTTGTTTTGAAAACTGTGATTTTACCGCATTTGGCTTAGCATGTGAGGAGTCAGAGGACTCGAGACAATGGGATCGGCATGTAGACATTCGAGTAGGTTCATGTAATTGCTCGATGTGATTACTTCACAAGACACGCAGACTTAAAGTGCAGCAGAACCCAATGCAGAATTATCACCATTGTGCGCAAGGCTCACCTCGGGTCAAGGGATCACTATTTCGTGCAACAGAGAGACAGAGGACGCGCTCACTAGAGGTCAAAGCAAAGTCGTTGTGACTTTCGGGGTATTCGCTTAGCAACATGTATTAAAACTCAAATTTGATATATGTTTTGGTAAAGAGTAATTTATTAACTCTTGAACTATTGTATATAGTTGATGTATTTCAGAGATGGATGGCCCAAGTAGCCAATTATTTTACTCGCATGTAGACCCGATGTGGTCATTGTAAACTGCTTTTGACAAACAGATTTGCAGAGCTCCCCGCACAAAGCGGAGACTTCTCGCCTATTTTCCGTGAGTGGTATCGGGTTACCCGACATCCACGAGACTCTAATACAGGCGTTGTCAACGGATTCTCATTTAGGGCGTCACATTTACAACATTACAAAACTTGGTATTGCACAAAAAAGTTACTAAAAATAAGCTAATGAATGTGTAACTTTATCATGGGCCTCAAGGCAACCTCTTTTTTGATGGGTGATGACCTTTCACAACATAATAAAATTTGGTCCTCCACAAAAAAAAAGTTTATAGTAATAAGCAAATGAATATGGATTAGTAAAAACTCATCGGAATCTGAACATCCAAACTCTTGGTTCATTACAAGCAACTTGCTGAAAAACGCGGTTTCTATTTGTGAGATTGAGAATGGTGAAAAACGCGGGATATGACTTAATAACTTGAATGAATCCATTATATGTTTAGGTTAAAAGCTTTATTAGGTACAAAGTAAGGATAAAAATAATTTATTGAAATTGATTTTTCAGGTGAAAGGGATCAAAGTAAGGATAAAAGCTTTATTAGGTACATTATATGTTTACCTTTATCAATAACTGTTATAAAAATAATATAACGGTTAAACTTTACATCGAACCTTTTTCTGAAAATAAAAGTGAGGTGTAATGACGATTTGGAAATTAAGGTAAACAGAGGTGAATTAAGATAAAAATACATAAAAGATGGAAAATTATGCTTTGGTCGGTCAATATGATTATATTTAAAAATAGTTTATGAGGAATAAGAAATCAATGGCAGTTAACTCATTTAAAAGTCACTTCTATTAGGCATGGGAAACTAAGGACAATTAACTTATTTAAAAATAATTTTATTAGGTTGTTACTAATGTAGGATAGAGTTCTTGTTCCAAAATGTCATTTTAATCATTATCAAAACACAAAAAAAAACGGATATTTTTTTAATAACATATTTGAAAGATTAAGAAAAGGAAGTAAAGTGTATTCACAAAATATATATATATAAAGCTAGCATAAAATTAAAATATGTTTTGAAATTAATATTATTATAATTATAATTTTTATATTTATCTTTTTATTTTGATTTATTTAAATTATTAAAATATACCAAAACTCTTAAGTATAAATATTTTAATACTTATTTAATAAAATATTAGAATATCATTAATTTTTTATACTTTAGAATTTATTTAATAAATTTATATTTTTAATATTTTGAAATAAAAACATTCATGATAAATCAAAAGATAAGTCTAAAAATTAAAATTAAAATAATAGTATTTTCCAAATTTTTATATTTTAATTTTTATGCACAAATATATTATAAATAAATAAATAAATAAATATATATATATATATATATATATATATATATATATATATATATATATTGAATACACTATACTTTTTCTTTCTGAATCTTTCAAATATGTTATTTAAAAAATATTTGTTTCTTTTTTTTGTTTTTGTTTTTACCATGGTTAAAAATGACGTTTTTTGAATAAGAAATCCTAACAACCTATCAATTATTTTTAAATGAGTTAACTTACCCTTTGATTTTCCATTCTAATAAACTTTTTTAAATAAAATCATATTGATAAACCAAAGCATAATTTTCTGAAAATGACTATTAGCATCATCAAATGAGATTTATATAGTAGAAATAATAAAAATAACATAATTGTTCAAATATATTAAATCTCAATCAAAATGATTGAAAAGATGACTATTAGTATTGTGTAATTTTTAAAAATTAAAGCGAAAAGTAAGAATGGTTTTGTAAATTAAGAGGTGTAAAATACCTAGTACTTTTAAGAGTAATATAGATTATAGATTATAGATAATAGATAATAATAGTGAGTGTAGAATTGCTAAAGGTGAGAATAAATGAAATAATAATTACTAATTTTATTTCTAAGATCTATATTCAGATTAAATAGAAATAACAATATTATGAATTATATATAAAATCAAATTAAATAGTGATTTGAATGATATATAAATAGAATTACTTCTTTATATTAAATTTTATGATAATAAAATTATTAATGAATTTTTATAGGTTAAAATAAATACAGGTTTGGGAGTTTATCTGAGCTTATCTTCTCACATACAAGTACTTTTCAAAAAAAAAATTATAAGTGTTTGAAGAGCTTTTATAAAGAACTATAAGTCTATTTCGCTTACTCAATAATCTTCATAGAGAAGCTTATCAAAATAAGTTTAAAAAGGCTTATACGGAAACCTTAAAATCGATCATTTTAATAACAAAACTGTCATTCTACAAATTATGTAAAAAATAAGAAAAATATATATGAAAATAGAAGAAATCTCCAAAAAAAAAGGTAAAAAAATAGGTATTTTTTTAAAATTTTATGTAAAATAAGATTTTTTTTTTTTTTTTTGAAAATAACCAAAACAAATAAAAAAAAAATCCGAAAAATATGTAAATTTTTTTGATAAAAATTATGTAAAAATAGGAAACTTTTTCTAACAAATGATGAAAAAATAGAAAAAATAATTATATTGATGATGGGAAGAATGATATTGATGATGATTTTCTTAATTAAGAATTTGATGCAAATCCATAGTGTTCATTTTATTTTGGAACTTAGAATTTTTTTGATGATGGGAAGCATTAATGATGTTTGTTATTTTGTCTTGGTAATGTTTGTGATGATGGGAAGCACTATTGATGTTTGATTTTTATGTTTAATGTTTTTACTTTATTGTATTTTATTATTAGATAAAAACTATAGCCAATATTTAGTGAGATATATAATTTTTATTTATATTAGGTAAGGTGTACATCACTTAAAAAAGCCCGCACCTCAAGTGCGCTTGTGCCTCAAGGCCCTAAGAGGCTTTTTGATGCGTCTTAAATAACTATGAGTTCATGGTACATCATATTCCAATTTATAGAAAACATTTCAAAGATTTTAATGAAGAAAATAAAACCTATAATATATTAGTTTTTATAATATCTTCAATGCATATGAAACAAAAGTGAATATAAGATAATGGTTCATTAGTTATTTTTTATAATAGAAATTACATTTGAATGATAAATGTTTTAGTATACAGAATATTTACTTCTTATTTTTAATTTATTTATTTATATATATATATATATATATATTGTGAAATCCCAGAAAATCTAATTCTTCGAAAAAGAGCAAATTGTACTGTCAAAACTCTAATTTCGATCTCGACGATCGCCTAAAACTGACTTCACCGCTGAAATCATCACACCAAATTTACCAGCATCGACTGTAATGACTTCAGACAATCGGAATTTTCACGTTTTTCGAGGCAATGAGCGTAGCACGGGATACTTGGCATATTTTGAGTGGCTCATGGCGCCACACATGTCGCCATAATCACCAATCCTGAGCTCATAAGGCCCACACTGACATGAGACACTCCTAATTGGGTAGAAATTCAAAGTGGGTGGATTGGCCGTGATAAGAAACTAATGAGTCAACAATGGTCGATGCCGGCAAGTGAGGGACAAACGAATAAATGAAAAGGAAAAGAGAACACTTCTCTCATTTTTGGGGTTGTACGTGCAGTGGAGGGAGAAATAAGTTTTTAAAGAAAGAAGCTCCAACTTCTGATTCGGTTTTCGACCGCTCCTGCTCGCGACGGGTCAAGAAGCAAAGTTGTTCTATCACGTGAAGGCTACTGCGGACATCACGATTTGTGGAGTTCGACAACCCAAGAGGTGTGGGTCTTCCTACCGGTTATTTTCGGTTTTAAGAGTCATGTAAAATGGTTCGGGAGGTTGAGGTCGTGAATGACTATTTGGCCGTCCCAAAATCCTAATTGAATTGTTTGAAATTTTTGGGACTCATTTGGGCAGTCCCGGACCGACATGTGACTTATTGGTCATGTGTTATAATTTATGCAATAAATTATGGTTTGGTGTTGTTGGGCCTGAATTATGGATTTTGCCCACTTTGTGGAACTGATAAAAGAAGTGGGAGAGGGAAGGCTCACTCTGATGGTTAATCGCCATGAGTGAATCGTTAAAATGGGCCTGCTTCATTGACGGAATCAAACATCCATGTAGGTTGTAAGTAAAATATTGCTTGAATTGAATGGCTTGAAATGTGTATTGAAAATGATGCTAATACTAATTGTGTGTTGCAATTTCTTTCAACATAGAGTGTTTGGAATTATATAAAATATAATTGTGTGAGAACCAATGAATTAAAAGATTGTTGATTAGCCCATAGAACTAATTTTGATGTTATTGATATGAATTAAATAACATGGTATATAAATTTGTTAATATATGCATAATTGATATATTGGCATGTGGTTTTAAATGGCATACGCATTTCATATGCATCGGAGCAACCTGTAAACTTATATATGCAAATAAGAATGAAAAATAGAAAAGTGGAAAGTTTACAGAAAGGAATTTCATAAGATTCAAAATCGCTTTAGAGTGGTCCAACAACATCTCGAGGTTTATTTCATGATCGTTTTCGGAAAATGATCCAAAGAATTTCGGCCTCGGAGGGTAGTCCAATAGATTTTACCGAAACTCGATAGCACGTTTTCGAGAACAAAACCTTTGTTTCAAATTGTATTTTTTCACATTTGGCTTAGGCGATGCGAGGGAAATGCAAGGGAGGACTCTGAGAAGTGGGAGGCAGCAGTCACATTCTCATCTATATTATGTAGATATTCAAGTAGATATGATTTGTTTGAATGTGTTTATGTCAACTGACACGCATCGTGCAGTGCCAGAACCTATGTAGGAGATTTATTACTAGCATTGCTCACCCCACGATCATTATTTCCTGTATAGTGAGTGTTCAAGAAGATACGCTTATTGTGGTGTTTCTCGGTAAGAAAGTTATATGTGGCTTTGTATTATTTTATAAAACATGCATTAAAATTTAATATATGTTGTATTAAGAGTGATGTAATCAACTTTTGAACCATAGTAATATAGTTGGCTAGATTTTTGTTGCAGATTACGATAGCCCAAGTGTGGCCATTTTTACCATATATGGGTCTCATGATGTGAGAAACAAGCTCACAGGTCACTAAGCACTGCACTCTGATTCAAGTGCCGCTGCACACACACACACACACACAGATATATATATATATATATATATATATATATATATATATATATATATATATATATATATATATATATATATATATATATATATATATATATGCTATATATTAATTTTTAGTTCTTAGTTTATTGTACCATGGTAAATGCATTTTATTCAAACACTTCAATTCTTATAAGTGCTTATGATGATCTTTTCGCAATTTCAACTGTTTGAGATAGTAAGCGGCTTAATACCTTAAAATAATACATAAGCGTTTTTTAAAATATGCATCCAAACACAAATAGTTTATTTAATAAAGTACTTATGACATAAGCTTTCATCTAATAAGTTCTTAGAAAATAAGTGTTTAATTAAGTTGTATCCTCATTTTTTTTTACACAATTTTTTAGTTAATTATTTCAAGTATAGTTTTAAATATAGTTTCCTTTAATAGTTATATTATTTAAAATTTATTATCAATTATTTCTATTTTTGATAAAAATCATAAATTAAAAAAAAAAAATCCTTTATTATAACCATTTGGAATTCTTATTTACCTAATAAGGAAAAATAAAAACCATATTGATTTAACTTAAAATTATTCAAACTAACATAACAAATTCTAATTTTACCAAAAAAAAAGATTGTGATTTAAACCATGAAGTAACACAAATAGAAAATAACAAATAAATAATAATAATAAATAGTATCACAAATAAATGATTGTAAACGCCAATTGAATTATACGAAATCGCTAGGAATCCAAAATTTCAAAGTAAATCTAATTTATAAATATAAGACCTCATAAATTAACAAAAGAAAAAGAAAATTGATTATTTTTATTATAACCCTTGGAGCTCTTATCTACATAATATGGAAAAAACAAAAACTAGTACAATTTACCTTTTAAGTCATTCAAATTAATACGATAATTCTGATTTTTCAAAAAAGGGCAGATACAAACTTCTAAAAACATAAAACAACAATAACACAATAAATAATAAACACAAATAAATTATTTTATAAGGAATTGAGATTAGGTATGTACAAAATCGATACATATCTAAAATTTCAAATTAAATTAAATTATAAATATAGGATCTCATAAATTATGAATTAACAAAAAAGAAAAATAGAAATTATTATTATACCATTTGGAATTCTTATTTCTAATGATAATTTACCTATACAAATTTAAAAGATCAAATGGTAATAAATAGTAGGTTTAAATGTTTCATAATGCTAATTAATATGAATAGGATTATTTTAAAGAAAGTAAAACATATATTTATATGATAATAATATAAGTATTTTTAATGCTAATGGTCCTTATGGTATTAATATTGTAATGTTAAATTATAATGTTTTTTTTTGAAATAAAAGATAAATTCTTAATGTTAAATATTAATAAATTTAATAAATAAATAATTATTTTTAAATAAAAGTAAATTAAACATTTTGTAATAAAAAATTTTAATTAAATATTTGTATATGTTATATGATGATGCTTTTTCTAATCGAATCAATATCGGATAATGTAGGAAGTTGTTTGCCGGACCTGACCATCGGGCACGGTCAGAGGTCAATGCACCTCCAAAAACAGCGTAGTTGGTCGGCGGCTCACTGCGGGTCAGCCCGATGCCTGCCGCTCTTTTCCCGAGAGAAAAGATGGACCGCGAGGGAAAACGTGGTCGCGATGTTTAGTGACCTTCACCGATGGGGTGGCCTTGTATTTATAGTGTATATGTTTTCCAATGACGGTGAATAGGATTCTTTCATTGACGGGTATTACTTTGCCTTTATCTGTGATCCTGATCGATATTGATTCAGAAAGGATATGTAGCACGCTTATTTCGATAATCTTCCTTCCCATTGGGATCCGCCTGACCGCCTATGTCGTTATATCACAGAATTATTCATTTCATTGGTGAGACGATTTGCAAGATAAATTATTATTGGGGATTATTCTATTTCCCTTATCTATGAAAGACTCCATAACGGCCTCAGTCATGATCAAGCCTTCATTCCGGCTGCACCAAAAGGCTCTGAATGCTTCAATGGGCATACCCAGCTTGATCACATGCTCATCCCTAGCCTGCGTAGTGCCTGAATGTTCAATGGGCACGCTCCTTCGATTTAGCGAGGGGCCTCATGGAGCCCATTTTTCAAACCCTATCATACCGTACTTCGCAGAATATAAGGGCAGGTTGAACGTTGATGATAGTTACAGTTGGTCACAGATGACACGTCTCGCTGAGTCAAATCGAAAGATTTTATTTGTCTATCTCCATCAAACATTTCATGAATAACTCAAATATCTCCGATCCCAGATCTCATGTTAAACACTCTCTTCATCTTCTCATCCTTCTTCAAGAAGTCTTTCTCCATATCCTCAAAAGACAGTTTTTCAATTTATCCCCGGGTTCCATTGTATCTTTATCTCTCGTCTCTTTTTGAGCATACGACGAGGCGCTTGTGGTTGGGGTCGCTAAGTTTTGTTTTCATTATTTATTTTCATCATGGGTCCAGGTCGCTTTTCGCGATGCCGTGACTCGACCGCGCTGCTCGACGGATCGCCGCTTCCGACCGCTCGGGCCGGTCAACTTCGAGACCCAGAGCGCCCTTTCCTCGACGCGGTAAGGAGAAAAGTAGACCGATCAACATCCTCGAGGCCTGGAATACCTAAGATCACCGCTCAACATGCTTTAACCAGGGTCAGCAAGGTCGATCCTCAGCCATTTTCCAAACGCACCGCCTCCCTTTGGCGTCGGTGGTCCCCAATGCTTTCACGCCTATGTGGCTCGCTCAAGATGGTGTGCTTCTTCGGCGGGCCCCCGATAATGGCTCTTCTCCGCATCCTTCATAAAGGGGTTTTGCAAAGACTTCAATGTCTGTCTCTCAACTCGCGCCCAATGGTTGGGGGTATTTTGGTTAGTCTATTGGTTTTCTTTAGGGACAGGGGGCAGGGTCCCCAGCCAGAGCTTGCTCTTATCTTTTAGCTCCAAGGAGACCGTCGAGGGCTTCCTCTATTTTCTAGGCGTTCGCGCTCCTCCGTGATTTCCTAATCTTCCTCCAGTTGCACACTGGAAGGGACGCTATTTCTTTGTTAGTGGCCGTAGCTGGGAATATGACCCTTCAGCTGCTGATCGACACCTTACGCCCGTGGCTCGACTACCCCAGAATCTTAGTGAGTGTCTGCTCGCTGCATAACTCGTGTGGCCGGGTATCGATTCGTACTACATGCTTCTCAAAGCCTTCTAATTGATCTCACTGAAGATAACGCCATAGCGCTGGCGTTAATGGCGTCCTCCCGCCCTACGCCGGTTGATCGTCGGCTATTCCCGCCCTTCGAAAGCCTGAGGTCGCCCGCCGCCGCTCAGGCTCACCTCCTTCCACCATGAAAGCTCCACAGGCCTCACGCTAAACCCACTAAGGTAGAACTACCGCTCGCGAGACGCGCCGTCTCGTGGCTTCCCGAGCGTGGGAAACGAAAAACCGACTGACTCGCTGAGAAAGGATTCGCCACTTTTGGTCAAAAGTTCAAATTAGCCTTTATCTTCTCCGTTTACCATGTTCGGAAGTCGGTTTGCAAGGCTACCTCCGCTGAGGCTCCCATACGGAGTTCGCAGCCCCGCGCTCGGGTCTGCCGCAAGGGCAAAGGTCCTTGGTGGGCCGCTGAAAGAACCGTTGCTGGTCATGCCCGCTACTGCTCTGGGAATCCGCCAACAAGAGTGTTAAGTCACCTCAAAAGCGGGCGAAAGAGTTGAGAGGAAACATCCAACCAAATCAGCTGAGACGACTCTTTGCTTCAATGTCGAACCGCTGCAGCGTTACGCCCGCCCATTCTGGCGACTGGTCTCAAGAAGTCGAAGTGCGCTCGCCCATTGACGAGGCTTCGCCCTATCTCTCCGCGCGGGTCGCTCGTAAGTCTGCAATACCTCGTCGTATCCGTTTCATTTTGAGTCGAGTGTCAACTTATCGATGTTGATTCCTATGTTGCGTGTATACTATTTAGCTGGTTTGGCCAAAAGGCCAAACTAAACGAAGTCATGCCAAAGCGCCCGCTTGGCGCGAGGTGGCTTCCTCATCTCGAGCGGCCGAGCCATGGTCAGGGCAACGATGACCGAGGAGGCAGCTCAAATTCACTGTAAGATACCATGTCGGCCCGTGCTCGGTTAAGGGTAGGGAAGATGAGGCCTAAATGGGTTTGAGGCCGGGCGTTAGCTTCGGAGGCTACGATTTGTGGCACAAATGACTTGTGAGGCTGGGGATCGTCAGCAGCCCGCCTAATATGAACTTCAGATGGTTAGGGATGAACTTCTCACATCCCAAGGCGAGTTGTTGGAGTCTAAGGAAGAACTGCGATCAAAGACGACCGCATGATAAGACAAGATCGCCGACGTATTCGAGCAAGGCCATCGAGGTCGCCAAATGCTAAAGCAACGCCGACCGAGGAGTGCCGAGGGTCGCTGGGACCTCATCAGCAAATAATTTTAGTTGCTCACCGGGACGGTTAGAAGATCGAGGACCAAGCCGCATCACGGGCTTCAGGCTCGCTTTAGAAGAAGGTCGTTAACGTCATCTGTGTTTAGATTTCAACTGACCTCCCTAAATGACGAGGAGGGCAGAGGGAGTCTTTCTCCCGCAAATCCTTCCTGAGAACCCGACACCCTACCGAGGCTCACTCCCTCTTTCCATGTATAATCTTCACAGACATATGGGCCTTCTTTTTCAATGAATATTCATTTTTTATTTCATCACTGTTTTACCAGGCACTGCTATTCTTCATGATCTCAGAATAATTTTCGCTTCATGGCCTAACTTAAACGTCCGAATGGATATCCGACTGGATGTAGAGTTGAAAAAGTTTTCGAACCGGGCCGCCGAGACTTGCTGGCTACTCGCTCGCTAAATGTACTTTGCCGCATACGGCCCGGTGGTGACAGTCAGGTCACAAATCGAGCCTGGGCTCGCTCAGGCCTGGCGGACTGAATAGCTTCGAGATGATCCGGAGTCATAGGTCGCACATGACCCGCAAGAGTAGACCAACTTCGCCGCGCGGAGCGCCACGGGTCGGCGCCGGTAGCCTGGTTTCGCGATATATAGCCCGGAAATCCGTTCTTAGGTCGCATCGACCGCGCGTAGTCGCGAACCGGCTGTGCGAGCTACTAGCCTCCGAGCTACCGCTTCCGGTGGCATTACCTGAAATGGTCCACTCAGCCGAAAGGGCCTGCGCAGTAGTTGAACCCGCCAAAGTGAGCTACCGTTCCGCCGCCGAGGCTCACATCCACTGAGTCATCCGACTCTAGGCTGCGTGGCTTGTGCAGAGTAGATGAACTCGTCAAAGTGAGCTACCGGGCTCGAAAGGCGATTTTGTCATGATCCGCACTCGAGCCGATCTAACCTTAGGTTGCACACCCGCATGTGAGTAGTCGAACTCGAGCTACCGGGCCCAGCGCCGAGGCTCGTGGCATCCGAGCCGATCCACCTGGCGCCGCGTGGCCTATGCAGAGAAGTCGAACTCGCCAAAGCGAGAGCCACCGGGCCCGGGCGCCGAGGCTCAGCGGCAATCCGCTGCCGATCTAACTCCCAGGGTCATGGGCTCAGGTGCGCGCAGGTGACTAACTCGCCAAAGTGAGCTAATGGGCTCAGCCGAGGCCATGTTGGCGCATCTAGCCTCAGCTGATCCGACCCCAGCCAAGGTGGGCCCGTGGCAGAGACCGAATCCCATCAGCTGGAAGCATTGGTTCCGCGCCGAGGCCTTGTTGCACCAGCTCGAGCCGATCCGACTCCCGCCAGATCGGGCCCAGGCAGAGCAGACAAACTCACAAAGCGAGCTACTAGACTCCCGGCGCCGAGGCCTTGTTACGATCCACCCTTAAGCTAATCTAACCCCAGGGCTAATGCGGGCTTGTGTAGGAATGGGCCAGCCTCATCAAAAAGCAGCCGACGTGCTCCAGCGCCGAGAGTCTGTCAGCGATCCAACCGGCTGATCCGACTCTTAGGCCGCATGGCTCGTGCAGTAGCGTCGAGTCAAAGGAATCATTGCGCGGCGCCATTCAATTTCTAATTTCTTAGAAAGGTAAGCAGCTATTTTAATGCTGATTTATGGAGAATTTGAAACACAGCGACCTCCGAGTGTTGCCCTCTTATAAAATGGCGGCTTCATCGCTATGTAGTTTATACTTGATATTATGCCTCTTCAAAAGGCAAGTGGATCAGATTTGAAGTAGATGAAGCTGCCGAATTCTGATCGTCTTCGCCGGGGATCCACGTGAAGATTCTAGCCTGGCCATTGATTTCGCCAGGAGTCAGGTTTTTCCCTTAGTCTCCCCTTTATGAGTCATGTTATTCCTAACTGCATGGGGAATGTGTTCGAGAGGGCGGCACATTTCCTTGTGTCTTTCATTTTCCTGCTCTTTCTTCTCCTCTTTCTGCCCTTTCCTTCTCCTTCATTCCTTCTCCTTCCTTTCTTTCTTCCACATCTCATTCTCCCCTTTCACACAAACTCTTTCCATCCCATTTTTCTTCTTCTCCTCTTTCCACCTCGTTTTCCTTTCCTCTTTTCTTCCCAAAGTTTTTTTTTTTTTGAGGGAACTGCTTGTACTGTGTGCTTCCAAGATGTAATCGATGACACCACTAATCTGTAATTGAATGTAACCCGATTGAATAAAGAGTAGACTTTTCTTTTATGACTATGAACTTTCTCCCGTCAGATGTAATTTTTCCGAACATTATATATCCTGTTGTTCGAGACGCCTAACAAGATAACCAAGAACGCCGACCACTTATCATCTGAAATTGATAAATTTCATTTAAGGTTACAAACCGACGCTCATCGGAGCAAACGCTTAAGGTGTTCCGCATTCCAAGCATGATGTAGAATTCTTCCTCTTCGCCTAAAGCTCGAGCGTTCGGTCCGACGACCAGATATGATGCAGGGGGCCTTCCTAGTCAAATGGCTTCCAGCCGGATTCTTTCTAGCTGGCAAGAGTTTTAAGACCAGATCACCCAAGATGCAGCCCCCGGGTCGACCGCCTGTAGTACCTCGCCGCCTTCCTTTAGCGCCTTCCGTACGCCTTAGAAACCGGCTCACGCTTCATCTAGAGATCCAAATTCTAGACGTGAGAGCCACAATAGGTTCCACCGCAGCAATCTCGATCCGGGGACTTTAATCCGACCTCACAGGGCTATCGCTTTACATGGTTAAAGGTTAGCGTAATGGGGTTTCCTGTGTTGTCGACCGTTGTTCAGAGGGCCCAGCACCCTGGGAGGTATTCTACCCATTTCCTTTAAGATCCAATTTGGCCTTCAAGCTGCCTTATGGTTCTGATGGTGACCGCCCACCATTAGATTTCCGACAAAATAAGACGAGTAATAATTTACCCAGCTCGCATTAAATTCGAACTACGCAAACTGGTCGCTGTCCGGGATATCAGGCTCTTGGGATACCAACCAGGCATATGATGGCTCGCCACACAAAATTCTCAGTGTGACTGCTCGCGTGATTGTAATGCGTTCCTGGGCTTTTAGCCCACTGCAGAAGTAATCCACCGCGACGACATGATGAATTTGCATCGCCCTTCCCAATGGGCAGAGGTCCCATGTCCAAACCCATTGTTAAAAGCGCTAGGGGCTTGTGGATGTCAAGGGCTTTGACATGGAAGGCGGAGATCTTCGTGCGCCCCCGGCAAATCTTGCATTTCCGACCAGGTCGCGCGCCTCCGAAGCGAAGCCGCAGATCCCCTCGTCTCAAGACCTTTCCTAATGCCCGAGTCCCATATGATTTCCTGATATACCGTACTTCCCTTAACACGTATCTGTCTTTCTCGCTGATACTTAAGGATGGGTGAAGAACTTTGCTTGTACAAGCTTCCTATGAGCTTAGTGAATCTAATGACTCGTCTCATTTTCGCCGCGCTTTTTCGAAATGAAAGGTACATGAGCTTAAAAGTCATCCATTTTCACCCATTTTCGATTGATTTTATCTAAAAAGGCACTAATTATATATAAATGTGGAATAACTCACCAAACCATTATGCAGAAATTCAAGAGAAAGAGGATATTGCAAAGAGGAAGGAGGTAGTGGCCGGTGCAGAATGACACGATCGGGTCGAATGATGCGTCGCAACAGAGAGGTACAAGGAAGAAAGACCTGGTCGTCGCCGACGCCTGATGCGAATTTATTAATCACATCAAGGTCGCAACTACAAAAACCCAACAAGCGAAGATAAGGGCATTGAAGGTGTAACGGCAGTGTCGCGAACAAAACCTAAGTCAACCATAAATTAACAACAAGATGATGTCGCAACACTTTCGAGGTTGCGACGTAATTGAAGGCCAGCAAGATTACGAGGTCGCCATAAAGAATCAAGGTCGCATAGGAAGAGCCGCGATGCTAAAGGCAAGTCGCGACCAAACAAAAGCTTTTACGTATTAAATGTTGAGTCAACTGACATGTCGCGACAAAGAATGAGGTCGCGACATTAACAAACCAAACGGGCCAGCTTAATCTGAAATCCACAAGGCGTGACGTTGTACCCAACTCGTAACCCTGAGAAATGCTACCGCTATCAAGGAAAGCAGCCTTTACGCTCAATCCAGAGATCCGGTAGCTTGGCGCTCATGTATTTTAATTTTCTTTTCTTTGTTTTGTTGTTATTTTAGATTAGATTGTTATTTCTTTCAATTCTTGATTCCGATCGTTAGTCATAAAGTAGTAGTTTAATGCGTGAATTCTATTTCTTTCAAATTATCACTGACTGCTCGAATTCCACAAATTTGAATTGATTTGTCCGATCTACAAGGGTTCTCTTGATCAGAAAGCTATCAGAAGGCAGTAATAAAGTAATTTAGAAACCCAATTTTCCATCAGACTGCTGTTAGAATTTATCTTTCCTATAGAAATTTATCTGAAGCTACCGAACTTCAGTTTATAAATCTACTTGGCCGGTTCTCAATATTTGTATTCATCCCAATATCGTTGTCCTATAATCAGAATAGGATTGTTTCATAAAGCCTGATTTGAGGCCCTCCAATGACACACAGAAGGCATTCCCCAGTAGTGGAACAATTTCAAAGGTAGAGAACCTGATAATGAAGATCTAATGAGCCTATATCAAGTTTCTGATAAATCACTTCCCCACTTGAAATCGAGATCATGTTGAAATGACTCATCAATTTAAAAAGCAAGAGTAGTTCACCTCTCATTCAGTCAAGAAGTCAACCCGTTGTGGCAAGGACTAATCATGAGCGATGAATTGTTCCACCTTATGAAGAGAAACTAGGTAAAGTGTAACCCATGCTATACCTATGTCTATAGAGCCAAGGTTTACAAACATGTCTGTAAGTATGAAGTATTGAAAAAGAAAATATCCAAAACAAGGCAACCCGCATTAAAAGTAATATTCAACTCATTTTCAAAAAAGAATCAGAAGATTGATGACAACACACAGAAGAGAGAGATCCAACTCGCACCACCCATCCCTTGGATGTGTGTTTTAAATCAGGTTCAGAAGCAAAGGCTGCAAATCCTGTGGCAGTGAATCGATGTTTCACAATAACAGTATTTAATGCTCCCTTTAAAGTGATAACTACCATCAATTTGTTATTTTAGATTTTCGCTTTAATTCATTTTGTTATTAAGTCACTTTTTCTTAGTTTTTATTATTTTAAGGTTACTAAGCAATATTTCAATTGCCTATCAAAGTCCAAAGTTAGTATAGAGTCTTAGAATGTGGTAGTTGATCGAGAATTTTTATAGATCTGGTGGGAATAGATATCTGACTTAAACTAATTTACTACTTGTTCGACCAGACTTCATGTAAAAAGATCCTCGATCAAAACCAGAAAGAAAATGATTTATTTCTTAGCGAAACCGCTTTAATCTGGCATAATAGATAGAACACAACAAACAAGTTTCATGGCGTTATTAAGCCGATTAGATAACAGTCTCGTAATAACGCTTATAATTTCAGAGGTATTTTAGTCCATCGCGTAAAGAGGTGAATAAGTTTTGCACTGTCGGGATTTAAAGAATTTGGTGAATCATATTCGCATCAAAAGCTAAATATCAGTTTGACATAATTTATAAAAAGAAAATAGAAAATTTGCAAAAATATGATTCAACAGCAGTAGTTTAGCAAGCTACTAAAATTTTTGTAGAGCTATTCATGTTAAATACAATTTTTGGTATCATCGACCCATTTGATCCTCAAGATATTATAATTTCGTGGAGTTAATCTACATATGCATCAGAAGGTGGAGTTGAATTGTTACTAGACACCGAGATCAAAGAACACTTAGAGGGCTCGCCAGCGCTCGTTGATGCAATGTTAAGTAAGTGCATTATGTAAGGGTTAGATTTGCTTTGCAAAGGTGTTACACCAGATTTGCAGCAGGCCTTCGCATGAACAACTGCAATAAGACATATGGTTATGACCCCAACTCCATTAATCCAAGATGAACACCTATGAAGCTGGTCAGAGGCAACGCAACTGAGCTGGTCGCTCCATCTCAGAACATAACCATCTGTTGTGTCACCTCTCTCAAGATCCCAACGAACACTCTGGGACTCGTCAGAATGGCCAATACAAAGTAAATTAAAATGGTGTGAGACCGTGGTTATTGTCAGCTTGTTTCCATTCTTTAAGAGATATAGCCAGATCATGGTTTGACTCCACGGTCATATGGATTTGTTAATACACGGGAAGAGTCGATGGCTTACCTGAGCAGATTCTTTCCTCCATCCCTCACTTCTGAACGAAGAGGGGAAATTACCACTTTCAAACAAGGGGAAGATGAGAGTCTCAGACACTGGCTGGGAGATACAAGAGGGTCGCCAAGAGATGTCCCATGCACTGGGATAGACCAAGATGAAATGGACATCTTCTACTACTCCATGAATTATACCAAAAGGTATGGGCTAGATGCAGCCATGTATGGAGACATTCGTAAGAAGAAGAGCGTAAGAAGCAAGACAAATTAGACGTGATCTTACAGGCAACATGAGACCTCCTTCTCGAATCCTCATGGAGCAAAGAACAGAAAGCAAAGGAAATGGAATGATTGAGCTGAACAAGATGTCTGCTATAGAGGCCAAGCTGGATGCATTGATGCATCGATTGGATAAAAGAATGCACTCAGCAAATGAGATAGGAGCAGTAGAAAGAGAAGGAAGAGTAAATAATGCTGAGGGCTACCGAAGAGGGTTCCTGGCGCAAAGGGAGGAGGCTAACCATTTGAACGAGCACAAAGCATATCATTTCAAGCCTAACCCCAACCCGCCAACCTATTATGTCCCAAAGATTAAGGAACCACAGAATTTCCATGGTGGAGGAGCACAACACATCCCAAGATGGGCAAAACTTCACAAGGGTATTCTTCACCAAGGTTCCAGAAGAAGAACAGGGAGAGGGCAAGAATGATATCGAGTCAAAAGGATCAGACTCGGTGCACCAGATGCTGCAGCTCATGGGGGGAAAATAAAAAGTCGTTAAACTCCATGAACAAAGGCTCATAGAATTGGAAGCTTTAAACCAATTCCCAAATTCTTCGCATACCACCAATGCCTCTCTCAAGAACCTGAAACGCAAATAGGCAACTAGCCTAACCTCGCAGTAATCAAACAAAAGACGCTTCCAAAGGACAAGAAGAAAAATCCAAAAGACCGCATACAGTGCTTAAGTGAAAAGAATTATAAGGAAAAGTCAAAGAAAATGAAAGCAACATGGAGAAGGATCCCGAAAATGTCGAGTCACCTGAGAAAGAAAGGAAGAAAGAGCAAGAACAAGAAGAAGAAAGAAGCAGAAAAAGCCCAAACTCTATGTCACAGCTCCATTCCTGCAGAAATTCTAAAGTCATGAGGTGAGGAGCAAATAAGAAAAGCTTTGAAAACTTTCCGTAGTGTTGAGATAAGTATGCCATTCATGTAAGGTAACTCAATGCCACTTTATACAAATTCTTGAAAGAAATTTTTAAGCAAGAAGAGAAGATTTGCAAGAGGAAGGTGTAGTAACTGATTACATCAGAAGGTGCAAAGATAAGAAGAATTTACCAAAGAAAGACCCAAGAAGTTTCAAATGTCTCTGCACCATTGAGGATTTGAAATTAAAAAAAGGTTTCTTAGACTCGTGCAAGTATTAACTTAATGCCATTATCTGTTGCAAGGAAATTAAGTTTGGGGGAGCTTGCTCCCACTACTGTTACTCTCCAAATGGCAGATAGAACAATGGCGAACCCGAAGGAGTCATTGAAGATGCAAGCTAGTGCATAGTGGGGAAATTTGTTTTTCCTATCGACTTTATCATCCCGATATCAAGAAGATTCATTAAGTCCCTCTCGCTGCTAAAGGCCATTCCCTAGCAACCGGAGCGCTTTAATAGATATGCGAAGAGTTCTCACTCAAGGTTGAGGAAGCAAATGACTTCAATCTCGCTCCAAAGTTCAAGAACTAATATACGTGATAGGGGAAGATTGCTGGGTTAGTAGATGATGTCGACCAACAACTCTGATTGTTATTATGATTGTACGCTTAACTTCCTATCATTGAAAATGAGATGAATTTTATCTTGAAGGTGTTAATTCTGATTTTCCAAGACATCAATTTGCACTCTCTACCAAAGGTTTGAGTCTAAACAAAACAAAGACGGACAATGGAGACAATATTGAAGAGAAGGAATTTCATCAAGAGACCAAGGTGTATGGGCTAGTTTTAAAGAGTTGCCAAGTCATTTGGTATGCTTACTGGAGCTACCAAAGAGTAAGCTGCGATTATCTCTCGCGACTCGCGATGTCAAGAACGTAAGCCGCTGAAAATTTGAAGAATTATCGAGCGATTACTCGGGTCCATAGATGAATTAAAGGGTATTAGTCCAATAATATGTGCATGCACAAAACATCGAGGAAAATGCAAAACCATCTCGTTGAACATCAAAGAAGATCGAACCTACCATGAAAGAAGTACGTAGCTGCGTCGAACGGGCCAATGCCGGTTTATATATGCAATCTCGTGATACCGGGCTAGCCTAGCCATGTGGTTCAACAGGGTTCCACTGTGATCCCAAATGAAAAACATAATTCCCAACAAGAACAGGACAGATGGAGAGTATGTATCAATTACCGGTCGAACACAAAGAACTGTGAAGGATCATTTCCCGTCTCATTGATCAAATGTTGGACAAAGTTAAAGGTGACACCTCTCATTTTTAGCCTAGATGGATATTCCTCGCCATAACCAGATTGCCATTGGCACCGAGGACCAGAGAAAACCATTCACATGCCCTTATGGCACCTTTGCCTTTAAGGATGCCATTCGGGGTCAGGCAACGTTCCTCACTTTTAGAGGTGTATGATGTCCATGTTCTGATTTGGTTGAGGAGGTCATGGAGATTTTTATGGATGACTTCACAGATATGGATCCGCTTGACATTGTCTAAACAACTTGAAACATTACTATAAAGATGGCGACAAACAACAAGATTAAATCGAAAGTGCTATTTCATGGTAACAGAAGGTATTGTCTCGGGTCATAAATTTCTACATGGACTAGCGGACTAACTGTCTGATTATCAAGACTCTTTAAAAATTCACCCACAATAGTAAAAGGGATAAGGAGTTTCTTGGGACATGCCGATTCTATAGAGGATTCACTCAAAGACTTCAAAATAGCAAGACCATTATGCAGATTACCGGGAGAAAGACACAAGGTTTAATTTTGATGACTCGCATGCAGCCTTTGAAGAAATCAAGACTGGGACAGTTTACACCTATCATGGCTGCAATTTAATGGGGGATCATGATTCAAATAATGTGTGATGATTTTGCAATGGAAACGTATTAGGGCAAAGAAAGAGAAGATATCTGAGCCATATACTATGCTAGTGAATCTTCAATGAAGCCCAAAGAAAACTATTCACTCATCAAAAGGAGATGCTAGCCAAGGTTTTGCTTGTGAGAAATTCAGCCATACATTTTGGGACTTATAATATCGTTTCACACCGACCATGCAAAGAATCAAATATCCATGTCAAAAGGAAGCCAAACCAAAACTGATAAGGTGGGTGTGTTATACTACTATGCAGCTTGAAACAAAGATAAGAAGGGCTGTGACAATGTGATAAAGGCTGGATCACTTATCCAAAGTAGAAAAACAAAGTAGAAGAGAAGAGGCAGAATTACTGTAGAGAACTTTCCATTTGTTAAACTGCTTAAATTGTCATTCAACCCATGGCGTCGACATCGTGAATTACTTATTTGGTGGAGTAGTGCCTCCTAATTCAAATACCAAATGTAAAAGAAAGCTCAAAAACTGGACAAACAGGTATTACAGGTCCGATGACCCATTGTTATTTAAAAGAGGTAGTCACATGATTATAAGAAGATGTGTGCCAGAGATGTCAATGAAATTGAATGAATGCCATGCATCACCATATGGGGGACATTTTTCCTGAGAAAAACGACTATGGGATAATTCAATCCTGGATTTATCAGTTCACTATCTTAGAGACCAATAACGGGTCAAATTATGGGAGACAAGATTGGAAATATCAAGAAGAAAACGAAATGCCTCGCAAGGCATATTGGTGGTGCAAATTTTTAGTGCAGGAATAGATTTTGCTGACCCTTCCCACCATCATTTGAAATCCTGTACATACATCATGGCAGGATTACGGTCCATGGGTGGAAGCATATTTGTCCAGAATGACGAACATTTAGGGTGAGTTTTTGCAAAGGAACATTTTGAGCAGATTTAGAACACCTGTGATCATCATCATATCTGGGAAGCCAATTTGCAAACAAAATATTTGCAAAGCTCATGAGCAGTATGGGATCAAACATATAATGAGCCTTGCTTATCACCCCGTGACTAATGGGACAAGAGAAATTTCCAATAGAGATTAAAGATCCGAAAGACCTGTAAGTTCAAGCAGAAAGATTGGTCTTCCAAACTTATGATGCACTGGGGCTTACAAGATCATTCAAAAAACTCCATCGATGTCCCCATACGAGTGGTCTGCAAACCATGTCACCTCTCGAATCGGAATACAAAGCCATGGGCCATCAAGAAGCTGAACCTACTCAAAATTGCAAAGGATGAGACCTGCCCAATTGAATGAACTAGAAGAACTTAGGAAACGGCTTCCAAGGTGATAAATGCTAGAATATACAAGGACAAGACAAAGAAATGGCATGATCAAAGGATTCTCGAGAAAGAGTTCGGGAGCAGGGACTGTGGTTCTGCTATTTAACTCCAGACAAGATTATCCATGAAATCAAAATGGAGTGACCATGTAATAAAGGTGTCAAGTACTACCTGGGAGCAAGAACACTCGTGACTCGATGTCGTGGGAAGAATCTGTTAATGTCAGTGATCAAGCATCATTCCAGTAGGGAGAAAGAAAAGGAAGAACTCAAGCTGGTGAATTGAGAGAGAAGGCTTAAAACAGTTAGTCCATCTAAGGACTCAAAATAGAGCAGCTCATGGGAGGCAACCCATATAGATTTTTGCTTCTTTATATAGATTTTGATTTTTTAATTACTCGTTTTGATTTTTTTATCGTAATGATTTTTAGGGACTTGCTGTTAGTATTTGATTAATTAAACCTTAAATTGTTACAGCAAAGCCTACGCAGAATCGCAGGGTCAGAGAGAAAGAACCAACTTCAGACACCCAACACTTCACAAAGATAGGCGACTTTAAAAAGGGAGTATTTTTCTCCTTAAACAAATTCTGTGAAAATAAATAGAATGCATGTTTGAATTGCTGTTTGGGAGTACACTTTATTGATGTTAAGAATTTGCAAATTAATAAGGAGTGCAAAGTCTATTCGATCACCTTATATACTTACTAAGTCACACTGTGATCACCAAATTCATTTCTCATATTGTAAACTTAGTGGTACTGAGGGAGAACAAGCCAGGTCACGACAGAACATTTGAGGTCGCAGCGTAACATCTGGGGTCGCGACAACATTTGTCGCGAGCAAGAACACCTTCAAAAGAATAGTGAAGGTCACGACAACTCAACTATGTCATGAAATTACTTGTTGACCAAAAGGGGGTAGAAATGCCAACCAACGAATTGATCCTTGAAGAACAGATAGAGAGGGAGAATGACAAGAAGAAGAAGAGAACTGAAATGAAGTTTCCCAAATTCTCTCCTAATTTGGCTACCTGATCCTCGATCCTCCATCTTTTTTGCCCCCCCAAAAAGAAAAATAAATCTTCATTGATTTATCCTCTTCCTTCGACTGTTATTCTCAACTTTTTGCATCATACTGCGAATAAAATAAGAAAATTTGTTAAAAAGGAAATGTTTGATGTCATTTAAAAGATTTTGTATTGTTACTGCTTTGAATTGTCGAGAATAAATATTAGATTCAGCTTCAAGAATGAAAATGTCGACATATCATATCTGAACTATTAGCAGTTTGACTAGAAGATAAGCCAATACAAATAATCGCAATATGGCGTAATGACATATATTGAATTGAAACAAATCTATAATTGACTTGAATTTAGCTGATGAGTCCAAAAGATAAAGGAAAGTCATACAATCATGAGCAAAATATATTTTCAGTTTGAAGTATAAACAAGAAGCTAAAGAACTCGTGAACCTTAAACTATTTATCCTCATCAACTCGGCGAGTCAAGGACATCCTTAGGGTTAATACGCTAATCAAACCGACGAGAATTTGTTAGATTATTGATCAAGCAAATCCTAGGCATACAAATCCAGTTTCACCAAGAATGATGCAGCCATCCTTGCAGCTTATTATCTAGCTACACCCTTATTTATATGCTTCGCATTACACCTAGTTCGTTCCTCGAATTTGGAGCCAAGACAATCCTTATCTTCAAAACAAGCCATTGGAAATCCCAAGCCATCCTAGATAATTAATCTTCCAGTAAAGAACCTTTGATTACCCAAAATTCAAAGGAGGAAGAGAAGTTTTGGGGAGTATGTATTTTTTTTTTTTGTTAGGAATTAAAGGAGAAAATACAGAAAGGGGTGAAGAGAGAAAGATCTAAAGCAGTGAAGATACAAATGTAAAGAAAGCTTAAAGGAAGAAGTCTTGAGCGATTGATTCTTAGGGGTGTTTAGCACAAGTACCACTAATGCTAGCCCCGGGTATGGGAGATACTAACCCGAGTTAGCTAAGAGTGTTAGAAAACCTAAAAAGACATAACATTGCACTATTCTGAATGGTGACCAGAGAAAAGTTCAAGCATGTAGTACAAATAGAAATGGGAATGAACAATTTTAAACATAAGAAATCAAGAAGATACCACACAAAGATGAAGTTTGAGGAATCGATTAAAGAAATTGCAAGAGCGTGGTTAAAGTAAGAAAGGAGAAAGGGCTGGGTAAGCAGCACAAAAGTTCCATCCATCCACAGACTGGCGACGCATTACAAACCTAAAAGGCGATTGATCTTGAAGGTTGGAATTACCTACATTAATTGGTCAAATATGAACAACAAACGTATGGAATTTGGAAAATCTTGAAAAAATTAGCTGTGAAGGACCTCGGAGGTTAAGCGACTCACTAAGAAAAAGAGGAAGAAGACCCCGACTACTTTTCGAGGCCGAGATCAGTGTATCTTTGTTTATGAAAGCAAATTCAACAATTTAGTTTTGTACGCCAGTTGATGAGAAGTAACCTTCATCTTTGGACTTGAAGCTAGATATCACGAAATAATGCAATTCCTAGTCTTTCAATTAAATTGGTTGCATTGCAAAACAAAACGAAAAATCCTTTGTTTGAGACCAAACAAATCTTTCTTTTCTTTGCTCGGAGACAAACGAAATTTAAGTTTGGGGGAGTTTATTAGGCTTAAAAAGTCATCATTTTAGTCCATTTTACGATTGATTTCTATCTAAATGTGATTCATCTTGATGTGGAATAACTCACCAAGGCGCTGTACGGCGAGAATTGAAAAGAGGATATTGCGTTAGAAGGGCGAGAGAAAGTGGGCGGCGGGAATGGCACGGCGGGTGAGATGATGTCATGACGGGAGAGGGTGCGGGAAGAAAGGACGATGTCGCGGCGCCTTAGCGGTAATGAAGAATCACATCAAGGTCGCAGCCACAAAAACTCGGTCGCGACATAAAAAAAAGGCAATTCAGAGAGAGGCGAGAGCAGGTAGGTCGCGAAACCAAAACTCCAAGTCGACTGACCATAAATTAATGAAGAAACGAGCGTGATGTCGCGACACCATTTAGTCGCGGCGGAAATTGGTAGAAGCGGTAGACATGGTCGCTGACGAAGAATCAAGGTCGCGACATAGGAAACGAGGATGCTAAAGGCAAGTTGCGACCAAATAAAAACTACTGACGAATGCTTAGTCGGTGATGTCGCGACGAATAATCGGTCGCGACATTAACAAGCTAAATGGGCGGTTAATCTGAAATCCTGAGGCGTGAAGTTGGGAATGACTTGAACCTAAATAGCGAGTGCTGCGAAGGAGAGCGGCTCTTAGGCCTCAGTCGAGACGAGAGATGCGGGTAGCCCCCAAGGCTCATGTATTTTAATTTTCTTTTTCTTTGTTTTGTTGTTATTTTAGATTAGATTGTTATTTCTTTGAATTTTGGATCTGAGTCGTTAGGTATTTAAAGTAGAAGTGAATCACGAATTCTATTTCTTTCAAATTATTGCCTGGATTGTTTGAATTCGAGACAAATTTTGGAATTCGGATTTCCAGTAATCCGATCGATGGTTCTCTTGATCGAAAGCCATTTGCTGTGTATCAAAGTAATTTAGAAACCCATTTCCATTGAATAGACTTTGTTGTTAGAATTTATCTTTCTGTAGAAATTTATCGAAACTCTGAGACCGAGTTTATAAATCTACTTCTTTGGTTATGAATATTACGGCTATCTGATCCCAATATCGTGTCTTATACACCTTATTAGAGATTGTTTCGTACTCACGATTTCAGGGGAGGCCCTCGAGTGACCTGAAGAAGGCGTTCACGAGTAGTGAACAATTTCTCGAAGGTATGCGAACGATAATGGAAGTCCTGACCAAACTCTATGTGAATGTAAAGTCGATCGTCGTCTTCTCACTTGAAATCGAGATTGAGTTGAATGACTTATCAATTTAAAAAAGCGAGGTTCACCTCGATTCGAACGATAAGTTCAATCCAGGTGTTACTTCGAGGATCCCCAGTCAGGAAGGATGGCTGTTCGATTTTGAGGAAGAGAAACCAGTAAAGTGTAAACCCATGCTATACCTATGTCTTAGGAGCTAAGGTTAGCAGTCCATGTTCAAGGTATGAAGTATTGAAAAAGAAAAATATCCAGAACAAGGCAAGCCTGATTAAAAGTAGTTATCTAATCCTTTGTCTTCGAAAGAATCAGGGAAGATTGGATGATGAGCTGATGCCATAAGGGAGATATCATTTGCCTTACCCTATTCCTTGGACGGAGTTTAAATACGTGGTTCATGAAGCAAAGTTACGAGTAGTGCGGGAATTGATGTTTCCTGATAACGGTATTTTCAATGCTCCTTTAAAAGATAAGCGTCGGTCTGAATTTGTTATTTTAGATTTCAGTTTTAATTCATTTTGTTATTAAGTCACTTTTCTTAGTTTTTTATTATTTTAAGGTTTTGCTAAGAATATTTCAATTGCCTATCAAAGTCCAAATAGTATGGGGATTCGATTAGTCGGGGTAGTTGATTGAGAATTCTTGAAGGATCTCTGTGGGAGCGATATCTGGACTTAAAATCCGATTTACTACTTGTTCGGCTACTGTACCTTACTGACATCTGGATCGAAACGGAAAGAATATGATTTACTCTTAAGGAAACCGCTTTTTAATCGGTGCAATAGATAGAGAACAAACAAACAAGTTTTAAATTAGCATTATTCTTTGAGGATTAGATAATAGTCCTTAGGTAATACTTATTTATAAATTTATATAGGTATTTTGATTACATCACAAAAGAGGTGAAACCCGAGTCCATATTATATAATCCCGAATGGGGTCCATGCGACTGGCTCGGACCCATTTGGGCAGCTTCCATGTCACGAGAGATCTATAAGGGCTCTGCGGTAGTCGACGGTGTTGACTGCGAGGTCTTCTGGCAAGGCTATCGCTAACTTTGCGAGGCGTCGGCTGGGAGTTCTGCTCTGCAGGGACATCAATCGACACGAACCGGCCACGAATTTTTTGATAAATCCCTCGTACCTTTTGGAGTATGGGGATCATCCTTCCACTTTTGGCCTCGTAGGTGTCTTCTATTTGTCTTCTGCTACCGGTTAGAGTGCATTGCGGACACATAGCTGGTCGACTTCCGATGAATGGGCGAGGTTGGGGCCTATGGCGGCCTCATGCTCAGCCTGGATTGTTGGAGGCTTGGAATCAGAATCTGAGTCGTGCTCAATGTCTGTTCCTTACGGAAAGGTCGAGTTAGACTTGCTCTCGCTCCCTTGTGCATTTGAGGCTCCATCACGGAGAGTTTCAGGATGGGAAGTCAGTCATTGTTTGAGCGTTCTCGACGGGTTCAGTGAGGTGAATTCCATGGCCAGAGTCGGCTAGACCTGCCTTTTCTTTGTAGTTTCGGCTTGTATCACGGTCTTCGAACTACGCTCGGCTCTATGGCCCCACTTCATGACCTTCAGTCTCGAGGACATGTAACACTTGCTTGAATCGGGTATTACGTTGGAACTACATGTATGAGCACAGAAGTAGAGCGGAGTTTATTTGTGGTTACCAATGCAAATTAATTTTACTCCATCCTTGAACACCTCTCCTCAGCTCTTCTCGGGCTCGGCTGCCCGATAATGTGGGTCTTTGCACTTTCACCGTTCTTTGTCTGACGGGGGCGGCGAGGTCGAAAAGTCGTCGTGGTGCAGAGTGAGGCTCCTTGATAGGACTTACTAGAATGGGAGGGGGCTGATATGTTTTCAAGGCTGAGAATGCTTCTTCGCGCCGTATCCCTATTGAAAGGCGCTGTAAGGGACTTAAAGAAAGAGTAGCATTTATCACTTGCCACAGATACGAATCGAAAAACTAGCGGCAATCCTTCCGTCAGTCATTGGACTTCCTTTGTACGCGATGGCGATGACATCATCGACGACCTTTATTTTGTCTTGATTTGCCTCGATTCGGTGGTTGGCCATAAACCCGAGAATTTTCAGGCTAATACTCGAGAAAACACGCTTAGTTGGATTCGGTTTCATGTTGTAATTTCTCGGGATGCGGAACGCCTCGGACGGATGAGGTACATGTGGGCTGGTGTGGTGGATTTTACGGTATGTGTCTGCACCTCATGATTTATTATCATGCAGGGCATGGGATTCTGGCCTCAATGGTAGCTCCTAGCGTTCTTGAGCCCTGACGGCATCACGGGTAACGATGGGTTCACACCTGCGTGACCGAGCGAGGTGCTTCTTGGTCGTGCAGGTGTCCCGATGCGGTTGTAGTAGAAGAGGCATCGATAAAGCCCGGGGAGTTCATGGTGGTTGTGGCATCTGATGAGGTCGATCCTCGAGAGCTTGTCCTTTGGGCACACTGCGTTGATGTCGGTGGTGATCACAGTCGCCGCTATGTTTCTTTTGACAAGTCTGACGTTGGCCCGACCACTCGAGGATCTCCACCTCCTGATGGCTCTGCTTTGAGGAGTTTTCAGACCTCCTCGTTGATGGCTTTTGTCTTTGGCCTTTGGCTCCCTCCTGCTTTGTTTGATTATAACGAGAAAGGATGGGGTGACGTTCGGCTACATAGTGATTCTTGTAGAGATTCGATTCCTCCCGTGTCCGCGTGCCATGTGAAGGCGTCTTTGTTCTATCTCGAAAAATGGGTGAGGGGCTTTTGAGGTCTTCGTAGCTTGGGCCCGATATAGGCGCGAGATGTTCGGGGTCGTCATCAGCGTCTGGATTCCGGTTCTTCGGGGCTCGAGGTCGGGTGAGCACCTCGTCTCGCATGTCGAGCTCGTCCAGTATATGTTGTCGACTGCTTTCTACTTCATGGATGCTGAGTAGCATTCCTTGGCCACTCGTTGATCTCCTCGAACCATTCTTACTCCGCTTATGGTAAGAAACTTGATCATCATGTCGTATGCGGAGGGGATGGCTTTGTGCATTGAGAGGTACTGGCTCTTGTGTATAAGCAGTGGGCGTCTGATGAGGAATCTTCTTGTCATCGTTTTCTGGAAGGGGAGTCTCAGGTGGTACTAGTTGTATTGAACCTGAGGTAATACCTTTTCCGGGAGGCCGCGAGATGTGTGTTGACGGGTTCAGTCTCTCCCTTCGATACCGTCTTATTGGCTGATCTGAGATGATCTGGTATTTCCGTTGTCATTAGGACCATTGGCCCCATTTGTGGCCCGCAGCTATGCTAACCACTGATAGATTAGTCATGGGGGGTGTTGGCATCCTCATATCTGAGTCGAGAGAATGTGATGGACGATGTCGAGCCACGAGTTTGGACATCGCTTGTATTCGCTATCTCTGGCGATCTTAAGGCTGCGTAGATGGGCTGCCAGAAACAGGCCCGGATTCCCCTCCTCCTGCGAATCCTCCTGAGATCACATGGATTTCTCCTAGGGGTTGTTGGTGTTGAGTTGTCATCCTCACAGAGGTGGTGGTTCTTTGGCGGGGCACAGTTAGACTTGATTACGGGGCCGATTTTCGAGGGGGATATGAGCGTCGGGTACCGCAGGTATTAAGTACTCTATTTCCCTCTTAAGTTGTATGTAGTCGTCCGTGCGGTGCCCGTAGTCCCTATGGAAATCACAGTACCTGGAGTTGTCTCTTGTGGCGGGGTTTGACTTCATTTGAGTTGGCCACCTTAGGAATTGCTCATTTCGTACTTCACGCAGGACCTGCGTGCGAGGCGCTAAGGGTGGGCGTGAGGCGAATAACGTCGTCGTCTTTCGGGTTCTCGGTGGGCCCCGGCAGTCTCTAGTTCCCACGCCTTTTGAGGCTGGGTTCTCCGTCTTTCTTTGGAGACCGCACTGGTCTTTGTGCTTTTGGGGCTTAGTCCTCATGGCTTATCACATCCAGCTTTTTCTTTATGGGTGGAAGGCTCTCTTTCTTGGATATGATGGCTAACTACCATTAATATCTTCTCTGCACTGCAGTACCTCGACCATGCTTGGCAGGAGATTTTTGGAGATGGAAAACATCGAGTCTTTCAAGTAATTTCAACCGACAATGAATGCGATGATCTCTGAGCCTGTCCAGTATATCTACCTTGAACTCGGCATTGAATCTCTGGACATAAGACCTCGAGGCTTTGCGAGCTTTGCTTGATGGTCGGCAAATGATAGCGGCTTTCCTATACGTCACAGCTGATGAAATGAGACGAATCGATGGATGGCTCTCTCTGAATGAGGAGATTGACAACGATGGAAACTGTCAGCGGGCGAATTTGGGCCTTTTAACGTGATAACAAAAAAGCTTTGCATTGGGATCTTGATACCCGTAGCTCCATTTTAGTTTTTGTAAGTGTTGAGATGATCAGTGGATCCACGACACCATCGAATGCTTCCTTGTGGCGTCTTGAATTTTCTTGGAAAGAGGGAAGTGAAGCACCTCAGTACATGAAGGGTGATTAAATTTGTTGTACAAAATTGTCATAGTGTCGGGGCGTCCTCTTACTACACTCCTCATACGGCTGAGCCTCTTCTTAGAGGCTCTTGAGCCTCTGCTCCCATGATAGTTCTCCTGCTCCTTCTTTGAGGTGGCGTAGTTCTTCGTTCTGGAGCATCAAGTGTTGCTTCATTGCCCTCTCTCCAGGGCAGTTGTGAGTCCTTACCCCTGTCTCAGCTAGACTTTATACAATTTATTTGCTCCAAGGGAGATGCGCCCAATACCACAGAATTTTATAATAAAATTTAGTATATATTAAGGGTATAATTGGGCCAACTTAGGTATTTTAAGGAATTATTAGATGAATATTGATTAAATGATTATTGAATACAGAAATAAACCCAAGTGAAAAAATATAGGAAATTGTAAATGGGGACACAGGGTGGAATGTAAATAAGTTTATATGTCTAAGTGAAATTAGGAGAAATAAATGGTAGGGGAAAATAATAGGAGACTTAAATGAAGAATAACAAATGAAGGGACTAAATATAAAGAAATAAAAGAAAAAGAAGAAAAAAAATCGAGAAATGACATGTGGCATGTAGGAAAGGGAGGAAGCTTCCTCCTTTTAAGTGCGATTAAGGGTGATCCATAAGAAAAGGAAAACGAGAGAAAGAGGAGATATTTTAGAGTTAGAGAGAGTACCTGCCTCTAGATTTTAAACGATCGGATATGGAGTTCGGTGAAGCGAAGGGAAAGTCTTCCCTCGTGACAAGAGCTCTAGTAGAGAGGCCAGGAATTGGAGTTCGACAAACTCTAAAGAGGTAGGTCTTCTCTGATGTGGTTATTTTCTACCCAAGGATTGTGTGGTGGTTATCTTGCCTTAGGGAATGTGCGGTTCATATTTTAAACCATAGAGCGCCACATTGTGGTAGTCGCATTATGAACTTAGAGCTGATTTTGGGTATAAGTGAAGGAATTTAGTAGTGGTCTTACAGAAAATTGTAGCCTCATCAATGAACTTGATGTTAGGCTTTAGAATTTCTCGTTGGACTCATAGACCAAGTTATGGTCCTTTTTACGAGTCGTACGGTCGGCCGGACTACGTCTGTGAGTGGGGACCTCATCCTGCAGAGGTCAGCAGACCTCATGCACTAGAGGTCAGCAGACCTCATCCAACAAAGGTCAGCAGACCTTATCCTATAGCGATCGGTTCGAATTCGGCTCGTGCGGGTTAACTACGTGTGACCTCAACGGAAGTGCATGCTTCTTCGTCGACTCAGTTTGGGTGTTCTTGGACTCCTATGGAAGCCCGTTGAGTCAAGAATCCATTCATATGCCTGAGGAGGATGGAAAATGTCAGACGAAGGTGTCAGACTGAGTTTGCCGAGGTCAGGTCAGCTTAGTCAGTCAGCTCAACTGGGTATGACTACGTATGACCTCCAACTTCGGAAGGTCATAACTCCTTCGTCCGAACTCCGTTTCGGGTGTTCTTGGAATCTATGGAAAGACCATTGAGTCAAGAATACATTCATATGCCTGAGAAGGATATAATATTTCAAACCGAAGTGTCAGACCGAGTTTACCAAGGTCGAGTCCAGCTCGATCGATCCAACTCATTTGGGTGTGACTCATTATGACCTAACGAGAGAAAGTCATAACTTCTTCGTCAGAACCGTTTGGTGTTCTTGAGACTCTGTGAGAGAAGCCATTGAGTCAGGAATTCATTCCTTATGCCTGGGAGGGTAGCAAATGTCAGAGCGAGGTGTCGGACCGGGGTTCTGGGAATCCAGTCGGCTTGATGGGTTCAGGTCGACTCGAATTTGGGTGTATTTACAGATATGACCTCGACGAAGTCATCGCTCGCCGTCAGGAACTCCTTTTAGGGTGTTCTTGGACTATGGAGAAAGCCTATTGGGCGAGAGAATCCGTCTATATATGGCTTGTTGGGGTGGAACTCATATTAAACTCTGAAATCAATCTACCCAAAACTACTAAATGCCTTACGAGAATAATATTGTTCTTTAATGGTTTTGGAATAGGAATTTGTGAGGAGGAAAAGCGGCCCGAGTTGAGATTCGAGTTGAATCCAAAGTGCAAAGATTTTGGGTTTGTTCCTCTGGAAGACTTCTATTTCGTTCAAGTTGTTGCATGTTTGCTCTCTGACTCTATTCTTATTTCAAGTCTTGGGTAGTTTACGAGTAACTATGAAATGAGTACATGAAAGAGTATATGAAATGGATGCTGATGAATGTGCATATGAAATGAGTGCATGAATAGTATATGAAATGAGTACATGAATGAGTATATGAAATGAGTGCGTGAATGTGTATATAGAAATGATTACATAGATTAGAGTATATCTTTGAAAGAGAATACAAAAATGAATAGAATTGAAATGTGATATTTGAAAACGGAGATGAATGTAGTTGATAAATTGAATTGTAAATGAATCGAGTCGATTCGACATCTTGAATGCATCGATATCTGAATCGCCTTTGGCAAGGATAGACGATCCGCGCCGTCCGCGAAGGCACCTCGAAATTGTCCGATGTCCCACTTGGCCCGGGATGCAATCGGCATCCGTCGTGATGGCGTGCAGTATGGCATTGAAGAAATGTCCCACTTGGCGGGATGCGCAAATCGGCATCGTCGCTGATGGCGATATGGCATTTAAGTGATACCACGTGTCGGGGTGCACCAAATGGCATCCGTCGTGATGGGAGGGCAGTGCGAATGTGTAAGCACATTCTTAGAGATGATAATAAAGGCGAAGTTCATCATCTGAAATCCATCGGAAGTGTGATTTGAATAGTCAAAGTGAAATAGCTTGACATTGGCCAGTGTAAATGGGATTTTAATATGCAGCTTAAATCTCATCAGGAATTGAATTGTGAATTGAATTGTTGTGAAATTGCATGTTGTGATATAATAAATGATTGTAAAATGAAAGCATGCGAAAATGAATATCATGAGTATATGCTGATATAATAGGCATGGTTTAATGTTAAATGCATGTCAAGTTAAATTGAATATTGAAATAGAACTGTATAGAACCACTAAGCATGAAAATGCTTAGCGTGTAGTTTATGCACATGCGCGGGTTTAGTAAATTTGGAAGAAAGACAAGATCGTGAAGCGCGAGTCATGACGAAGTGCAGTATAGAAGTATATAACCGCCATATGCATATCATCTCCTTTTTAACATGGGATATTTTGTGAACAAAATAGTTGAACTACGAATTAATGTTTTTGTTTTGTATATCATTTTAAAAGGCAAGAGTGCACTTGGAGTGTAATTGCATTTTGTGAAATGTAAATGTTTATGGGCCTCCCATTTGAAAATGCTTCCGCGTAATTGAAAACCTTAAAACAAAATGACATAAATAAATGTTTTGATAAGATAAATGAAAACGTCGGAGTAAACCGGGCTCCGGTTCGGACCTGCCCTTCAAGTCGATGGGGATTTGGAGTGTGACACTTTTGAAAGAAAACTTAATAAAATGTAAAATAAAGAATTAAGCGGGCGTCCCCGGGAGTTTAGTTCGAGGATCCACCAAAGTAGATCGGTCGGACTCGAGGGTCGCCATAGAAATGTCGAGATTGTGTTGCCGCTTCATGGGAGGAAAGTTGTGACCTTCTGTGTTTATCGTGTTTCGAAATTAAGGTGTTGTATGCGCTGGTGAGTTGTTAATTCTCTATCGGGGCGTTGGTTGGTGAGGCGGGCACCCCTCCACCTCGTTAGTGTTGGCTGCATTGCTTCTAATGTGCGGGAGGTGCACATTTGCTGTGCGGCAGCGGATCTGCGTCCTTAGCCAGTTGGCGTTGCTCACCTTGCTTGTGTTCGGGTTGATACCATCGATGGCGAAATCGATTATATTTGTAAAGGCTGTCGTTCCCCGCAGGCGGCGTGGCCCGATGATGCTTTTCAGCCGGGCTAGGCCTAGAGCGTGTAGAAGTGCTGGTGGACTGGGCTAACTTTGCGAAGAATTTGAGTTTTTGTGAAACTCTGGGCGTATAGCACTCCCTGCCCAAAAACAAGGAAGAAGGGATTCGAGTGGAAGCCCTTAGTAAGCGCTCAGATGCCTAAGTCGGTTTCTGTGAGAGAAAAGATGGGTATTTGGGGCGAACGTGTGCGTATGTTTGTACCTTTCACTTGGAGTGGGGTGGCCTTGTATTTATAGTATATGTTTTCCCAGTTGGATGGTGAATAGGATTCTTTCCATTGGATGGGTATTACTTGCCTTTATCGGTATCCTTTATCGGTATTGGATTCGGTAAAGATATAGAAAAAGCAGTTTATTTGGGATAATCTTCCTTCCTTATTGAGGGGATCCGACGATCACACTTTGATGGTCATTATACTCGTGAATTATCTTATTTCCTTATTGAGTAAGATTTGGTTGGATTTGTAGGATAAATTGTGTGGGATTGACACCACTTTATCGCGGTGGCTTCCCTCAATCGGCCTTTGGGCGACGGATGGAGCCTTCGTGCAGGGGCACCAAAGGCTTGAAGTTGCTTGATGGGCATCACACGGTGGGCCTTCATGCGGGATGGTAAAGGCACCGAATACTTGATTGGCATGCACTCTCGCGGGATTTAGCGAGTGGGCCTGCGAGCCCATTTTTCAAACCCTATCATTATATATTATGGAATTTGGCTTATGAAATAGATTTTGAAAAGAAAAAATAAATTTTGAGAAGAAAAAAGAAGGGCAATTTTGGCCCGAAATTAAAGATTTGTTTCCAAAAGCATCTATTACTCATTTGATTGATTTGAGACAATAAAAAAAAATATGTTACACATTTGTTTGATAAGTATAAGTATTAAAAAGTTAGTTTGAGAGCAAATTTTGTAAAATACTTCATACTTTCAGAGAAAATATAAAGTATTGTGTAATGTATTGTTAAAAATATTTTTAATGGTATTATTATGGCTAAGAAAATAAATTTTAACATAAATATTAATAAATAATTAATTATTTTTAAATTTTAAAATATTTTTTAAAATAAAAAAATTGAATATTATGAAAATTAAAATGTAAATTTTTTAATGAAAATATAAATTAAAAAATATTTTTAAAATAAAATTTGACTACACTTAATTGCCTATACCTGGATTTGGTTTGATGAAATGTATTTTGAGAAAAAAAAGAAGAGAGCAATTTTAAATAATATGAAAATAAAATAAAATTTATAATAATAAATTATAATTATTAAATTATTAAAGGATATCGTTAAATTAAAAAGTAAATAAAAAGATACGGTTTTGAAAAGTTTTCACAATGTCCAAATATACACATTTTATATTATTAATTAGTATTAATAAGGTGATAAAATAGATTTTAACCTTGTTAATAGAGAGATTGTTATAAATAAGTAGTTATTTTAAAATTTAAAAATAAAATAAATAAATCAGTTTTAAAATAGAAATTTGACAATCCATTTGTAACTTTATGTGATTTGGCCAAAGATGTTTTTGAAAACGAAAAAAATTAAATTCATATTTTTAACCCGATTGGTTAAAGTATTAAATATTTAAAGGTAGGACAAAGGAGGGGAGGGTTCAATGCTTAAAGGCAAGACATGGAGAAGAATCAAAACGGAGAGATATGAAGTAGGGTGATAGGATAACTTTCAAAACATTAATAATAATTAAAGATTCCTTACACATTTGTTTCCAAAAGCATCCTTACATATTTAATTGATTTGATAGAATAAAAAAACCCATTACAACTTTGATTGATTTGAGACAATAAAAAAACTGTTACACGTGTTTGGTAAGTATAGTATAGGTATTAAAAAGGGTATTTTTGTGAGCAAATTTTGTGAAACACTTGGATACTTTTAAGAGTAGTATAGAAGGTGATAAAATAGATTTTAACCTTATTAATAAATTGTTATAAATAAGTAGTTATCTTTTAATTAAAAAAAATAATTAGTTTTAAAATAGAAATTTGACACCTTGTAACTTTCATTATGATTTGGTCATAGGTATTTTGAAAAATAAAAAAATGAAGTCAGCGTACTAAATCGATTGGTTTTTAAACTTTGAGTGCTCAGACAAGCGAGCTTGTTAGAACTAGGCAGACTTCTTTAAAATATTTATTTTTTAGAGTTATGATTAATTTTACTTTTAAAAATAATTTAAGTTAAATAGAAGAGATCAAAATTTTTTATGTATACATTTTTACTTTTTATTAAGCATGTATTCCAAAAGATATAGTTTTAGAAAATATGGACATTAGAAATGGTAACTATATATATATATATATATATATATATATATATATATATATATATATATATATATATATATATATATATATATTTTAAATAGATGAAGATAATTTTAATGCTAAAATTTTTTTATATAAATAAGTCAAAACACAGGAATTTTTTTTAAAAATATTCATTCAAAGAATTATTATCTTATTATATATTTGAAGTACTATTTAAATAATTTAAATATTTCTAAAGATATTAATAATTTTAAGATATCATTATAGAAAATATTTTTCCTAAGTCGTGTTATTTAAAAATATATTTTAGAGTTTATAGTTAATATTTATGAAATAAAAGGAAATAAATAAATTGAAATAACTTATTTATGGAATATCGAATTAAAAGGAAATTGATATTTTTACTTCTCAAACAATAATATACACACCTTATAATTTAAATATTTCAAATTTATTAATAATTTCAAAGATATCATTATAGAAAAATATTTTCTAAGCTATTGTCCATGTTATTTTAAATTTTATTTTTTAAGTTTATGGTTAATATTTATGAATTAGAAGGAAATAAATAAATTGAAATAACTTATTTATGGAATATCAAGTAAAAAGAAATGGATATTTTTACTTGCAAAACAATGAATAAAGTACCTCTCTATCTACATGATGTTTAATTAATCAAACACCATTTTGTCCCCCTCTATTCTTGTAGTGTTTTAAATTAATCAAACACCATTTTTGTCGATATATTTAATAGTATGAATTTAGTCACATGAAAGTGGAAAGAAAGTGAAAGATGAAATTCATGTTCGGGTTAAGCTTGATCTTCAAAATAAAAATGTCATAGATTAAACCCACGAGAGACAAAGTATGATATCTTTTTAATGTGGGTACCATGGTCTTTAGGCCTACTACTTAATGGGCCTAGGGGCCGCTTGGTCCATGTTGTGACACCTCAAAATCTCGGGGTCCACATTGACTGGCCGTCATTTTATGGAGAAAAGCTAGTGGATATCGGGTGGCTATTACCGCCATCGTCATTTGCAGGGATCGGTCCTGATTTAACAACTAAATGACCACTCTGAGTCCATTAATCAATTTTCATTTAAAACATGCAATATTTTAATTAAAAATAGCTCATGAGGGTTTAATTACAACTCTCTTGCATAATAAAACACATGGCCAAACTAGTTTGCACATAAAGTTTACATAAAGATTTTTGTAAAGCCACAATTTAGCTTTCTTCACAATTTCGGCCTTGAATGAGCGTCGTCCATTGATGTTCCCGGCACCTGATATGTTTTCACATAAAGGGTGAGTCACGCTCAATAGAGTAAACTCCTACAGAGGCTACTCCCCACTTAAGTGCACATACAATGTTCCCATAACATTTCACATCAACATTCCTGTAAGACCTAAGAAATTCCAATTTCTGAAAAAATGGCAAAATCATAATTTTGGTTACGAAATTGTAATTTCGGTTAAAAATTTAAAATTTATTCTCTAGATCTCGGATGATGAAAGCAGTTCCACCAGTTGCAGGTCGTCTGTGAGAAATCTAGCTAACACATAAAATTTCGTCAGAATTTCGAGATTGTCGGAATTGTACGTTTCGAGCATCGGCGATTCGGGTCTTTATGGAAACGATTTAAGATGCATGAAGTCATATATACGTACTCATGTACCATAGAGTGGCATGAGTAGAGGAAATGATGAAAATGGATGGCCCGAGATAGTGCAGAGTGTCAAAGCTGGAAAAGAGGGCATAATGGTGTTTTGGAAATTGTCTTAAATGATAATAAGGCGAGAATAATTCGTCTCTTCTGAATCAAAGGAGGAAAAACGTGAAATGGGAGGAGAAAGATGCAGTAGGTGATTTCGTTTGTTTTAGAGAGAGAGTATCAAACTTCTCCATACGAAATCACATGTGATAAACCATTAAAACAGATCGCCGGGACAAGAAGAAGTGCTCTAGCGGAGAGGAGCTTAGCGTGGCGTCTGGGATTTAGGGAGTTCTTCAAACTCAGAAGGTAAGAGTTTCTCCCTACTTGGGTTTGTATTTTAAGTACTTTGTCGATTTTGAGAGCGAGATAAGGGTCGAAGTCGTTTGATCGATTCCCCCAGTCTTGGGATTTGAATTGATTAAATTTTGAAACTCAAATGCGACGGCCGTGGCCTCGCATAGCTGATTTGGTTGTTAAATTTTACATTATTTATTAAATCATGTATTGGTTTGGATGAGGTCGGGAATGGCGGGTGAAATGCGGGATCTGTTGACACTTGATTTGATGAAGCGGCAGACGATAAACCCTAGGGTTACCGCGTTCATAGGAATAGTATTTCACGAAAATATATTTTTGTGTGAAAATGTGTTAGTTGAGTGATTCACGTTCGAATTATCGTGTTTAGTCGTGCTTCACATGAGCTAATTTTGATGTAATGAAATGTGAATTTATGACATGATTGTGTGGAGTGAATTTTATGTAAATATATGCATGTTGATCTCTTGCATGTGATATAGCATGTGGAATTGGCGTTCATGCGTTAGTATGCATTGGAACACCTGGGGCGATGGAGTGAGTGCATGAGCGAAGTCCCAGAAAATGGTTCGGAGGGTTGCCTAAAAATGATAATTATCGGAAGGTAGTCCATACTAAAAATATCAATCGTCGAAGACGGCCCAATTGATATATACACATCGGAGGGTTGCCCACTAACAAATAAATATAATAATTCTCATACGAGGCTTAGGCGAGTGTGAGGGAGTCGGTGAGGACTCGGGTATGAGATGATCAGTTAGACATTCAAGTAGGATCATGCATTTTCTTGAATGTGTGTTTATTTTGGAGCATTGCCTTTGCACTTAGTGGAGAGTAGCCCACTTGGGGTGATTCCACTGCGAGGCATTAGCTCACCACATTGAGGAACATATTTTCGGGTACACGGAGCGCAGGGAGATGGCTGAATCTGAGGTGAGTTTAGAAGAAAAGGATTGTGGCACGACTTTATACATGTATTAGAATTCTCTAATTTTAATATATGTGTTGTATAAGAGTAAAACATTTGAACTCTTAGAATTATTGGATGTAGTTGGATTCATAGTTGGTATGTTTTTATGGGCCCAAGTGGTCGTTTTACTTATGTTGTGATTATATTGGACTGCTTGGGACAGGTTTCATGCAGGTGTTGTATTTGGGTAGAGCTCCTGCGTGAGGGCTACTTAATTTTAAAGTGGCGTCGGGTAGCTTGGGCATCACTTGTATTCGCGGGTTGGTGTCAGCGGACCCAGTTTGGGCGTCCACGCAATTCAGTAAGAAAGAATATGTCAATTCTAAATGGAGATCCCACCATGACCATGCAATGAAATGGTAACCTCACCCATATCATATGCAGAGTCTTCTGGAGCTCCATTATATGAGTCATCAGGCTCCTACACATTACGATGTCCATGTGCGATAGCGTAATTCTATATGACATCCAATGATCATTCAAACGAATTCATTTGTTTATAAACCCAGCTTTTGGATGTTACATCTCAGTAGTCATTTATTTTCAAAACTCATGTGTCTTTTCGGGCAGTGAATTTTAGTGTTATCGCATCGTGAAGCCATGCCTTTATACATTTCACGGGCTTTCCTTTATTGGAATTACGTATAACAGCAAATACCGAGGTCTTTCACTAGGAAATTATCTATCCTTGCTTCTTATTACCTGACACATATTTTCATTTTCATGTATACAACCATGCGACTATTGGGCGTTGTCAGCGATGCAAGTATGATCAATCACCAAAATGCGGTGTTGATTATAACCATGCACTCACACTCATTCAATGCGATGTCCATTACATGTACATGCAATACGTCACGTCATTGCATGTTAATATATTATATCATGCCCACGTGGACAACATAATCCACACACGCTCCACCCAGAGAGTCATAGACCAATCACATCTTGCATATGACTTCCATACTTCATTTCATTCATGTCGATATATCATGCATGCATATATCAACATCGACACACAACATGTCATTCTATGTTCATGATGACACATAAATCAAGCCATGCCAATGGCGTTTACCTCTATGGACACTATAAACCATACATTTCACCATGTATCATGGATAGTATCAATATGCCATTCACGATCGTAGTCGGATTCTAGACTGAAAGAGCTTTCCATGGAGTCGGCGTGCGAATGAAGCTAGGACAAAGAAAGATATGAGTCGTCTAAAGGTAGAGGCTTAAAGGTGTGCGAGGGCAATGCAATTCTGCCAAATCTGCCATTCAAGCGTACTTTCGATAAGTGAAATTTTGAAAGCCCGGCCACGTGACCAGATGCAGGGGCAGAGGTGCGTGAGAGCTGCAGCGATAGGCGTCTTTAGAGAACAGTGGCTTCTCCCGAGGTACACCATATTTTAACTCGGATAGATCACAGAGACAACCTTGCTTTTCACCGGCCTCGATACCCACCCAGGTTAGGACCACTTGAGCAATACCCTGAACACGGCCTGAAACATGCCGTAAACACGGCCTGAAACATGCCATAAACACAACATAAAACCATCCTGATCAATCCCTGAAATCGGCCCGAAAGTAGGAATAAAACCAAAGTATGAAGAATCCCTACCTCTTGAAATGTAGTATAACGGTAGGTCTCGAGAACACCTCCTAAACCTGAAAACTTTGATTTTCCCCAAATCTCATCTTTTGGATCTTGATTGGAATCTCTCATTTTGGCCGCCCCTCTGGCAGTAGCCCTCGATCGAGTGATGAATTGTGACTTAGACAGCGAAACTCGAGGCTGAAGAGAGAAGTTTGAATTTCCTTTTCCCTCTCTTTTTCTTTCTAACATTTCCTACAACAAAATTTGGAAGATATTTTTTGTGAAAAATATCTAATTCTTTCCTTTATACTTAACACGTGGTTCGTATCGGCGCCATGTGTCGGCACTATTAGATCCATTTTGTCTGAAACTTTTTATTTCGTCCCAGTTCAAGTTCAAATTATTTTATATGAACTTTCTTTAAATTATTTTCAGCTCAAGATTTTCTCGAAATCTCTTTTAGGGGTCACCAGGACGCAATCGTGTGTATACGAATCAGAGTGTCGTTGATACCGTCGACTTCCTATGAATATGTATCTCATATTATGAGACCTAATACATGAGTAAAAATGGCCACTTTGGTCAGCCATTAATACTCACCAAAATACATCAACTATATAAATAATAATTTAAGAGCTATTACATTATCGAATCAAAACATATATCAAAATTCTGTAGCCTAATACGTTTTGCATAAAGAAAATGTCAAAGCCACAATCCCGCTTCTAAACGCGCCTCAGTGAGCGTCATCTCCCGTACACTCCCCGTACCGAAATAATGATCCCCGATAGTAGGAGCAATGCCCAGTAGTGATAATTTCCTACATGGGTTACTCCTCACCTAAGTGCACATGTCATGGCAACCAAACACACTCAAGTAAATACATGATCCTACTTGAATGTCTATGCCCAATCCCATGTCTCGAGTCCTCACTCGACTTCACACATGCCTAGCTTCAACAAGCAGCACAAATACATTTTTCAAAACAAAAGGTTTTTGTTCTCAAAACTTACTACCGAGTTTCGATAAATATATTGGACTACCCTCCAAGGCAAATTGTCGGGATCATTTTCCGAACACTACGGGTCCGCTCCGAGATGAACCGCCGATCACTCAAGGGCAAATTCTTCGGAACATCTTCCTTGAAATTCCTTTCACAACCATTTTCATTTTCTTTCATGTCATGCACTCACACCTATCGTTCTAGGGTGCCCCGATGCATATGGAATGCATTATGTCAATCCCAAACAATTTATGCTAATATATTTTACATGCATATATTAACAAAATTAACTCACATAAATCATGTTATTCAATTTACAACAATAACATCAAAATTAGCTCACGTAGGCTAATTAACAACCGCTACCCATTTTGAATCACCTAATAACACAAAAATCACACAACATATCACGTGAACAGTGAAACCCTAGGCTCAGATCGCTTCACGCGCCACCATAGGAGTTTCTCACCAATCCCCATCATCGAACCGAAACACACGGCCATCTCTGGCCGTATCCCTTATCCATTCACATGGCCTAGCCAAAGAATAAAGCAAGTAGGAAAGATCTCTACCTTCTTGGAGCTTGTCTAACTCCACAAAATCTGCCCATGCAGCTCTTTACCGTGTAACAACTTTGCTTCGCCCGAAGAGAACCGATCATTCGAATGTCGGAAATCTGAAGTCACACTTTTCTCTCTCTAAAACCGCCTCCCATTAATTCCATCGCAGCTTTCTCCAAATGGAGAAGATGAAGTCCCTTTTTGTCTTTATTTTAATCTTTTAACTTAATTCCCATTTTGTCCCTTCATTTAACTATTTGACTTAAAGGGCCTTTTTGACACTTGGCTTAATCTAACCCATTCATCTTCATCCTCTCTCTAATCATGCAACATGTGTCACATGGGCACATGTAATATGTGACTTTTTTCACATCACATGTCTCTCACAAGCCGTCATACGGCACCCGACACCCGATGCCTCGAAAAATGTGAAATTCGACTGTCTCGGAATTCGTTAAAATTCGACGTAGCTAGGATTTCCAGCTTTACTATCTAAATAAAGGAAGTCCATTTCGTCATCCGAGATCTAGAAAAATTTTGAATTTTGACCGAAATTACCATTTTACCCTTTTTCATAAAATTAGATTTTTTTCGGGTTTCACAAATCGTCTCGAAAAATGTGAAAATTCTGACCATCTCTAACTGGCGAAAATTTCCTGGTTAACTAGATTTTGTGAAACGAATCCAACGGTTAAGTCCGTTTCGTCATCCGAGATCTAGAAAATTTCAATACTATAGCGACAATTTACTGTTTTACCATTTTTCAAAAAAAATTCAAATTTATCTAGGTTTTACACATGTCAGGAAGCTTAATTCAAGCTCCAATTTTTACCATGTCAAAGCCAGGGGGATCCACCTAAATAGGAGAATCCTAAAGAAAGCCAGGATGTCTTCCCATAGACTAGCTTTTGGGCGGTCTGTCTAGAATTTTAAGTCCCCCAGCCGGCCATCCTACTGCCTATAGGAAGTTCGTTATTGATAAGTATACAAAAGCGAAAAATATGCAAAAGATATTTATTAGCGGATTTCCCAGTTTCCAAATCCCTTATTTCCCGACAAGATTAATCATTAATAAGGAAGAATTAATCCTTGATAAGGAAGAAGATATTTTATCCCTAAGATTAAGAGATTTTCTTTCCAAAAATCAGGGAGAGATTATTGAACCACTTTCTATAAATCACAAAGATCCACAGGAGAGGCACTTAACCCGCACGCATTTTTCTCTTTCTTCTCTATCTTTTGTTGACTTAATCATTAGAGATGTGGCCAGCCCACCGTTGTCGGATCGCCATTTGCTGTGTTCATATCATACTACCATGCCCGTGAGGTTCTGTACAATCATGTAAAACAATTAGCGCCATTTGTGGGAAACAAACAAAAAGTCTCGTCCACAGGCTGCAAAGGCTTGGCTCCAACGATTATCCATGTGACGCCCCAATTCCTAGGGGTCCGTTGACAACTGGGTCAACTCCATCGAATACTGTGGATGCTCCGTAACCCGACACCACCACGAAAACCGCGTAGAGCCTTCAGACGGAGCTCTACCCAAGGTACAAAACCTGTCCCAACAATCAATAACGACCATACCGGGTCCATGTGCGAGTAAAAATGGTCACTTTAGCTCATGCATCAATACTCACGAAATTTCATCAACTATATACCAATAGTTCAAGAGTTATTACAATACTCTTAACCAAAACATATATCAAAATTTTAAGTTTTAATACATGTTCTACAAAACGAATACCAAAGCCACAACCCAGCCTTCTTCTAAAACGCGGCTCTAACGAACCGTCCTCCCGTGACACTCCTCGTACCAAATAAATATCACCGACAGCGCGGAGCAATGCCCAAGAGATAATTTCACGTAGTTACTTCCCCACCTAAGTGCACCTAAGTGCACATGTCATGGCAAACAATCACACTTAAGTAAATGCATGATCCTACTTGAATGTCTACATGCCCAATCCCATGTCTCGAGTCCTCACCGACTCCCTCACACATGCTTAAGCCAACACGAGTAAAAATACGCTTTTTAAAACAAAAGCTTTTGTTCTTCGAACTTATTAATGAAGCTCTAGTGTCTTATCGATGTACTCTCCAAGGTGAATCGGCTGATAACCTCGAACAATCTACTGGTCCCTCTCCAACGTGAATTGTCGACAATCTCCTAACACAATTCTCCGGAAAATCTTTCGTCAAAATTCCTTTCACAAACATTTTTGTTTTTGTTTTCTTTGCGTCATGCACTCACACCTATCATTCTAGGTCATTTCAAATAAGATACTTTAATGCATTATGCCAATTCCAAAATATTCATGCTAGTATATTTTTCATGTATACATTAACATAAATAAATTCACACAATTCATGTTATTCAATTCACAATCAATAGCACCCAAAATTAGCTCACAATGGCTAATTAACAAATCAAGCAATTCATTTTTAATTACTCAAACCACACAAAATCACGTGAACGGTGAAACCCTCGAGTCAGCACTGTTCATGCCACACAATAGAGATTTTCTCCACTCGGTTCAAATGTTTTAAGATTCCACTACGCTAAATCAAGCCTCAAAGATCTTAACCATTCACATGGCTCTACCAAAGAATAACACAAGTAGAAAAGATCCCTACCTCTTGGAGTTGTCGGAACTCCACCAAATCTGTCCACGCAGCCCTCGGGCTGCCAGATCGACTTTACTTTCGTCTGCCGGTGAAATGACTTCATCCGAACAAGGAAAATCTAGAGAGTAAGTCACCTTTTCTCTCTCTAAAATCTGATCCAGCTCACCGCACGTTTGCTCTTTCCTTGGAGAACAAAACTATTCCCTTTGTCTTATACTCATTTAACTTTCCAATAATTCCATCCATGTCCCTTTAAGTGACTTCTTGGCATTACGGCTTAATTTAAGCCATTCATCTCACCTCTAATCACAGAACATGTGTCACATGCAGTACACGTGAAGATGCGCGACTTATGTCACATCACATGTCTTTCATAAGTCGCTTTACTAAGACCCGACACCCGCGGCCTCGAAAAACGCAGAAATTCATCACCGAAATTCGACAAAATTCACGTAGCCTGCATTTCGCGAGACGACATAATGGTAAGAAGTCCGCTTTCATTATCTGAGATCTAGAAAAACTTCGGGTTTTGACCGAAATTACCATTTTACCTTTTTTAAGAAAATTCGAATATTCCCGAGTTTTACATTCTCCCTTCCTTAAAAGGAATTTCATCCCGAAATTCTGGACAATCACGACAAATCACATGCATATGCAACGTGCACTATACCATGCATGTAAACTAATCATTTAAGGTTAAACGACCAAACCAATGTGACCTTCATCCCTAAACAAGAAGAGATAGGGTGGCCCGCATCGTGTCCCTTCCTCGTCCCATGTCGACTCCTCCACTCTCTCTGCGGCCGCCATAAAGACCCTCACTACTTCACTCAAGCTCGCGATCACAAAACCCCGATCCCGCTATCCATAATGCACACCGGTCCTCCGATGTCCCCATCCGTATCAACCTCAAACTCTCCCCAATCCACTACATGAGCTAGATCCGGAGCCGCACTTCAGAGCATGGAGATCGTGAATACCCACACGGACACCTAACATGTGTCGTGGAGAAGCCAACCTAAGACGCTGGCGTTGCATACCCTCATCTCAAAGGGCCCAATGAACCTTGGCAATAGCTTCCCACGCTTGCTGAACCTGACCACTCCTCTCTTAGGCATCACCTTCAAGAAGACGTGATCTCCAACCTCAAACTCTAAGGATCGACGTCGTGACACGCATGTTTTCCGCACCGGAGCCGCGTGAGAAGACTCTCACGTATCAAGCTCACCTTCTCGTGAGGTGTTCTAATCGCATCGTGACGGTGACAGCCTCTCCCACCTCGGTCCAACATATTGGTGATCTGTATGGCCTCCCATACAATGCCTCATATGGTTCCATATGCATACTCGCCTAATAACTATCATTCAGCGAATTCCACTCATGGGCAAATGCCTTCCCGCCTACCCTTATGATCCAGACGATGCTCGCAAAGATGTCCTCTAACACCGTATGGTACTCTCTCGACCACCATCCGTCTCTGCGGATAGTCGCATTCTCGATCACCAGGTGCTCCATAGCCTTTGGAAACTCTTCCAAAAGTATGCTTTGTAAACTCTGCCCTATCCCACACTATGGATACTAGTACTCCATGCAGCTTCTGACCATCTCTCGAATACAACCGCGTGAATCTCTCCAATGTGAAGGTCATCCACACACGGCTAAAAATGTGCCGACTTCGAGTCGGCCCATCATCACCCATACCGCATCATGTCCTTGCGTGTCCGCGGGCGCTGGGTCACAAATCCATCGACGCGCGCTCCACTTCTCCACTCCCACCTCCAATGGTCAAGTAGCCTCGCCGGGCTTCTAGTGCTCGGCCTAACCTCGCCGACACATGGACATCGCCGAACAAGTCCCCTACGTGTTCTTCATCCCGCCTCCGCACCGGGCGACACATCCCCGGTACACTGCGGCCACTTCGATGCACGGCAAATCTGTGAGCGCGGAAACTCCCTGAGAATCTCATCTCTCAAATCAGTCAACTGGGGAACCACTACCCGTCCTCTATACCAAAGACTACAATCTACGTGGACGGTCCAGCCCTCGTCACCTGTGTAGACCCTCAATTTTGCCCCTCAACACTTGCATTTATCCTATGGGTGTCACACTCACCCATCGTTCTCATATAACACCATTGTGGCCCTTAGGCTTACCTGTCTCGAGCCCCTGGGTGGGCTTGTATGTGGTCCGTTGAGTGCGTATGTAGTTCACTCTAGAGGGTCATCATGGCTTATTTTTTTAGTTATTGGCATCATGCTATAGGAAGCAAGTGGGGCCCCTCGAGGTTTTAGCTCAATCAAAGTTTATTAGGGTATGTCAAATTCAGAGCACTTGAACTTGTTTCGATCATATCTCCTTGGTCCAAACTCAGAATCGTTCACTGTTTGTTATGTTGGATTCCTTATTTGCTAAGGAGGTTTATGTTAAAAATTCATAATTTTTTTCAACCGTTTGACTAATCGGTTTGACTGGTTTATCAGTAAGTAATACGATACAACATTGTTTTTCGGGTGATTTCGTGAGCACTCCTCCTTGTTTCGATCATATCTCCTCATCCGACTTGGAATGGTCCACCGTTTTTTTTGTTGGTCTCCTATTCTTCGTGGAACATTTTATCAAAATTTCATAATTTTCTCAACCTGATGGACCGGGTTGGCATCTGTCTAACCGTTAGTCGGCCTACAGGTGGAGTCACTGGGTTTTTGGTGATTTTGGAGCCCAAATTTATATGGTTCGGGCCCATAAGCCCAGCCTGACCATGGGCGATTAGGTCCATTGGGCCTTGCTTGCTTACATGCAGCCCACCATGAATCCATATGGATATTTTCAGGCGGCAAGATGAAAACTTAAGATATTCAAATTAAGATGGAAAATGAGGAGAGCAGTTAATGGGGAAGTCGCTTTCCGAGACTGACAATTTTTCAAAGCTTGAAGGCGGAAAACACTGTAGGCTCAAAAGCTGAGGTGGGAATCAAGACAAAAGGAGAGAAAGATCAAAGTGGAAGGGACCTTGAGGGACACTTTCCCGGCCGAAACGACGCTTACTCGATTCTTCGGATGCTTAGTCGGGGTTTCTTCCGCCTTTGTGGAAGAGGTAAGAAATAGACCCTATTCCACTCTCTATTCTTTAAGAGACATCGATCAAACTTGAGGTTTCTCCTCAACCATTTGAGCCTAGCCACGCCTACAAGTGAGAGCCGGTCAACGCGCCGGGCAGTCTGTATTTTAGAGAACAATCGGTTTTTTTGGTTGGTTCTCACCATCCGGAGCTGAGAATCGATCACCCGCTTATTTGTTAGATTCCCCGACTCTTTAGGAAGGTTCTGGAAAATTTTGCGAGCCTTCAACGGCGAGATGGACTGGTTGGGAAACCAGACGCTTGGTTCATTTAGGTTAGGCCTGCGTGAACCAAGAGTTTGGGTAGTTTGGTTTGTTTTGCTGGCCTCACTCATCTGAGCTGAGAATCGATCACCGCTTGTTTTAGATTCCCTGACTCTTTTAGGAAGGTTTTGGAAAATTCTTGAGAGCCTTCAATTATATGGACTGGTTGGGAAACCAGATCAGTCGGTTCATTTAGGCTAGGCTTCGCAGAACGGTAGTTTGGGTAGTTTGTTTGAGTTTTGTTGGTTCTCACTCATCTCGAGATGAGAATCGATCACCGTTTGCTTTTTTTGATTCCTGACTCTTTTAGAAGCTGTCTTCTAGAAAAAAAATTCTTGGAGAGCCTTCAATGAGATGGACTGCTGGGGAAACCAGATCAAGAGGGTTCATTTAGGTTAGGCTTCTGCGTGAACGGCGCTTTGGGTAGTTTGGTTTGTTTTGGTTGGTTCTCACTCATCCAAGTTGAGAATCGATCACCGTTTGTTTTGTTGGATTCTTGACTCTGTGAGGAATTTTCTGACAAAGGTTCAGAATTTTTCTCAATTTTTTGGACTTGTTGAGAACCGATTCAACTGGTTGTGCAAGACAAATTTTATACAGCCCCCCTATTTTAGCAGGTTTCGGGCTCGAATCTATCGCATAAGTTCTTAGTCGCCCTAAGGAACCTCGTAGGCTGCCTTTAGGGTCTGAGTTCAGTTTCTCGGCTCTGAAATCAAAGTGGGGTAGGCAATGGGATTGGTATGTATGGTTTGGCTTGTGGATTTTAAAGGGAATGTGTGCTAGCAAGAACCATTTCACCTCCTTCACCGCTTCTTTCTTTTCGTATGGGATCCAATATTTGGTTTTAAATGCATGATGTATGATGTATTATTTGCCCTACCTATTCTCGCTATGCATGGCTAGGGACCTTGGGCATGCTTAGTGCTGGTATTTGTATTCATATGCGCACATGCTGTTTGGATTTTGACATTTGCGGATGCATCGGAGCCTTTCGACCGACTCCTTATGGCCACACAGTGGACCATGTGTATGTACTTTAATGTTGGGTAATGAATTTCACATGGATGCTTTGTGTTTAGTGTCATGCATGCTTGCTGCAGTTTTGTCACTAACCTTGATGTAGCGTATGGCCAGCACCACGTGCACACGATATATTTGCCCTTTCGTTGAGTGTTTTTAAGCATGCTAGATACCAATTAGGTTGGTCCGACCTAAGTCAGATGTTTAGCCTAGGGAGACTATCCGACCAGACTCCATATGCTCCTACATACCCAATTCACTAGTGTGAGACTGAGTCTCGGCCTGTAGGGGTGCTAATTACATGAGGTACCTTCCCGATAAGTAATCCGACCCCTGCATCTTAATCTAGTTTCGCAGACCGCTTTTCCATACTCGGAGTCATCGGGTTTTTTGCCTACTGGTTTTCCCCTTTATAAAATAACAACAAAAAGTAAGTGGCGATCTGAAGAAGAATCAGTTCTACTCGAGGACTGATTTTCTAAAATTTCAAAATCAACCCACATTTTCCTTTCATTTTAAAGCGGTCACAAGCGCCCGTGGATCGGTAGGATCCACAAATTGGCGCCTTCGCCGGGGGACCGAATCCACTTCCGGTTTCGTAAGAGGATCAAACTCAACTTGAACGGGTCTATCGAGCACATGGTTCTCGACTGCAGTGCCTTAGGCTACATAGATAATTGATGATCATACACTTGATTGGTATTTGGGCCTACATTTGTGATTTGTTTATGCTTGTGTTCACCTTTGGATTATAGCATGCTTTCATTATTGATCGGTATCTAGCTATGATATCTGGAATTAGCTTAGAGGATCATATTGTGCGTAAATATTGTGATAGGTTTGCTGTTTGCGCATGACAAATTGTTGCATGACTACCCTTTCTCTCGCATGACCGGCTTGATTTGTTTATGCTCAGGGGCATGATCAGATCCCCTTGTTTCTGAATCACTAGTCTTGGTCGATTATTCCTCATTGATTGCTTGATTTGCTTGGGAGTCATTCCCAACTGTTTGCCTTCGACCAAGCTAGGGGTTTGGAAAAGGGTCTAGCATAAGGGCTATATCAATGTATAGGAGCACTATGGAGATGACTGATGTCCGAAAGCAATGAAGACCCGCATAGCCCCGAGCTAGATTTCCGCGGATACTTGCGTGGCCGTGTGTCACTTTGATCGTTGATTGTGGATCTCAGGTCAGTGGTATCCTCAGGTACTTGGCCATATAGCCTTAGGACTTGCCACTCTCTTTGTTAGCTTCTCAGCCATCTTACCCTAAGGTATTACCATGTCAATTCGCCCGCATGTGGAGCCATTTATCGATTAGATGTTAACATCACATGTCATCTCATTCCCCTTGGGAGGATTTCATTATGGATTGTATACCTGATTGATTCGATTGATAGTCACTGGGACCACATGCCCTCTTACTTTCTAGGATTATTGATTAAGAGCGACTGTCTTTCGAGCTTGTTTCGGACGGAAAGCTAGACCTTGTTAGAGATTCAAATCCACACAGTCAGTTAGAACAAACATCAAATCATAGAGATATGGACTCTCAGTACGCTACTATCGACCAGCTAGCTGAGATTACAAATACCATGGCATCTATCCGGGATGCTATATTGGGACGAGGATAGAGGATTGATGGGCATCAGGCCCAACCATTGCCAATTTCGGGGAGCACCCCGCATGACTCTACCCCACCTCCACCACCACTCACCATCATCCTGACCCACCGCATGCCAGACCACAGCCCACCTCCACCACCCCACCATTATCTGACCCACCGTACAACAGACTCATACGCTCCACCTCCACCACCACCACTGTCTAATCACCAAGCAGTTGGAGCTGGCTCTACATGGTCGACCGAGACCATGCCACATTCTCAAGTGACCCCACACTGATTATTGATGACACTCAGCCCGTATCGATGTGGATTGAGCAGAGGACAGTTTCTATGTTTCTCACGGAGTTATAGGTCGGGACAGACATGACGACCTTCCAAAGGGCAAAATTTCTGGCTGGCTGAGCCTCGCATGCCTGACATCGAGAGGTACACTGATAAAAAGCCCCGCATTCACTGGCGCTATACAACACCGCTATACGCATAGATCGGACGAGGCACAAAATGATTATGCTTTTTCTCCTCGTCACGAAAGGGAAAGCGCCACGCTTGGTTTGCATCATTGGACCCTTTGAGGCGCAGGGAGCCATGGGCCGATCTGGGGATGCAAGAGTTTATCACAATATTCTTTTAATAATCAGAGTGACGTATCTCTGGAAGAGTCGAGGCCCTCAAAGGCACATTCCATGAGCCGGGCTTATTTCATTTGATCTCCCACGGGGTGGGAAAGATAGCATGCATTATAGATAGACCCTCGTAGCGCGACGATCAAAGATGACTATGCGCCTTCAACCTCACATAGCATCTCATGGGTTTTCCAATGCATAAACTTTCGATCATCGTTCAGCCCTTATGGCATCGAGGAGGGCATATCTAGAGATCATATGCACTCTTCCCTTCTCGTACTCTAAAGGGAAGAAGCCAAAGCCGGGACCCGCACCATCGCATGTTGGTGCCATTGGCATGACGTAGTACACAGTCCCCACATCACCCTCCGTCAAGGCAATTTTCGTGACACCCTTACCGCATGATGCAAGGATCAAGATGCACCAGCCACTCTTTCAAGCCTGGCTGGCCTACTTTTCATATTCGCCACCACGTACCAAAGATATGCTGGGCATAGGCGCTCAGAGGCCAATGGTGGCAAAGCACTCATCGCCAGCATAGAGCATCGCTCCGCCGAGGCCTGTTGCGCTATACAACCTCGAGATGCCAATCGAGTCGAGCATTTCAAAGATTGTCAGCGGGGTTTGATTATTCCACTACCACCAAGACCACCACTACAGCCTACCCCACCCGGATTCAGGGCAGATCTTCACTATGCTTATCATCAAAGAGCTGGTCATGATAAAGACAATTGTGCTGCACTGAAGCACGCTATTCATGACTTGATTGATCAAGGTTTGGTTGATTTAGGACATCCTGCCCTGACTACAGACCTGCTACCCACTCATGACACTAGAGCTGTACCTCCACCCTTGGGGGGTGTACATTTGATTGAGTATTCAAGAGATGAGATATTCATGATGGGATTGGTCAGAGAAGCTCCCTTTCGCACAGGGCTTATCGCACATCTTTTATACCTCAACTCGGCTACACCTACTCTCGTATATGGCATGGAGGCAAATAATACCGTTGAAATTGAGATAGATCCTTGAGAGTAGCATTAGAGCATCGATATCTAAGATCGAGGGCTCAAATTCCGTTATGATCAGCCAACCTTGATGAGAGGAGATCGAGGCAACATATCATGTTCAGTTTATCGCAGGAAAACGACCCATGCATTTGGAAAGCGGTCAAGCCCAAGAAGTTTCCAAAGGTGACCTAGTCTCAAGGTCCTCGGGATTGATCAATCCACCCTGGGAGGTAAGTTTAGACCGATTGAGCGCCTTATGTCATCCAAGATCCGACTCAAGAGGGAGCGCACTGCTGGGATGTGACACTTGGGGACGGAAATCGGGCCACAGAGCACGCCACGTGGATCACCAAGAGGTTTTACGCTTAAGATCATGGTTAGAGGATGGGTGGCCATCATTCGGAGTAGTCCACATCTTCTTTAAATGCCCATACATGGATATATCCTATCATAGCCCTCGAGCCTCACGCTACTTACTATGGCCTATTCTTTCATTCACCTCTTGCATACTTTTTCTTATCTGGTCAGCCCGCCTCGTGCGCTTTTACATATTAATTGATCCGTGAGCATTATAAGCATTGTGTCGGCTCTTCGCTTGTTCTTTCGCATCATCGCTGTTTCTTTTCTCCTCCATTTTGCATCTTCACACCGTCTCGCTTGAGTCTAGTTTTCTATCATATCTATTCATTTCACTTTATCTCCTTTTGAGCGATGATGACGTGCTCTCATCCTTAGCCACAATGTTTGTCATGCCCTTTATTCCACTCTATAGGTTTTGATCCCGGATTCTTAGTCGAGGGACCATTCGGGCTGAGGTTTGAGGTTCTTTCTGGCCACCAGGCTACATATGGCATTCGCCTATTCGCCGTTTCCGCGCAAAAAACAAAAAGAAAAAAAAAGAAAAAAAAATGTTTGTTTGATATCTTTAATATACTGGGATCATCAAAGGTCATTTAGGTTTGAGAGATTTATTATTCTCCGAGGGTCAGAAAGAAAGCACAGCGATCTTTCTCCATGGATTTGGGATATACATTAGAATGAGGTTCGAGTTGCTTCGCACCAGTCCCCACCATATTACCTCGCATCACTCTCATCTTATGTTGACTTGCTTCGACTTGACGCCTGTGGACGAGTTGTTCGTCAGTCGCACACATTGCCACATTTGTATCTCCAAATTCTTGTTTCTTCCGCTTTATCCATTCATCATTTTCTTATTACTTTCGCCTTCTTCTACTTTATTGATCATCGTCTCATTTCTTAAGCGACGTGTCCTTTGGTGCACTTCACTTGTCATTTGACATTGTTCATTCGGATGTTGGTTAAGTCACCTTGCTCACATGATCCTTTGATATTTGACATTGCGCCGCATAAGGGTTTGGCAAGATGCATCGGGTATTCAGCCTCGCTTTCCCATCATGTCATTCACCTTTCACCTCGCCTACACACATGGGCCCGAGTGGTAAGACCCCGAGACCATGAGATCTCGTGTTTGCTTCGAAGCATTTTATATGGACATGTTCTATCTACTGATTAAGTACGGGATGTCGACAGGTCTCTGTTCTTGGGGAGTATCGAGGGTCACATATTGCTTCTCCATTTAGTTTGCTTGCCTCGGGTCCATGATTAGATACAGATGATACAGAGTCGACCATTGATAGCCCATTATTGATGCTCGACATCGCTCACACCGGGGCATACCTCATCCTTTCATGTTGGTGATTGCTCACGCATGTACAATGGCAAATTTCATTTCACTCTTAGAGATATTTTGGCATCAAAAGCTCTGAGTGTGCTCCACATGCGCTTGATTTCTTCATACAACAAAGTGCTTCTAAGTGGCTAAATCAGTGGTAAGATTTCTCTCATATTCGCTGACTCAATAAAGGGTGCACATCGCGCACACCCCATATGTTGTCTTGTTCGCTTGTTCGCACGACATTGGTTCTTCTCGTAAATTTATTTCGTAGTTTTTTTCATCAAGGCACTGTGATATCGTGATGTGCCTTCACTGCATACCCTATATCGCTTTATGGAATGAAATGGATGATTTTTTCACGAATGAGTGATCAGGATGTTTTCGGCTTTCTTCGACTTTGACCGCAGTGCGCTTATGATTTTGACATGCATGTTGATACCCTAGACCGAGGCATAACCCCTTTCTTTCACCCTTGGTCACATTTGTGAGATTGTCCTATAGGGGCATACCCCTTTTATTTCCGTCTTGTTATTAAGTTCTTGGTTTCTCACTTATCATTTGTTGCACTTTCTGACGTCACACTAGGGCATACCCTTTTGTCATCAAGGTCAGTATCTCAACGGTTACATCCTAAGTTTCCCCATTATGCTCTAGGCTCTGCTTTTAGGTCATCCCCATTCAGCCTTTAGTTCGTCTGTGAGCCTTAGTTTCGCATCCCCTATCCCTTTTTAATCCGTGGTTCTCCTAAGACTGGCCTCCTATTTCCTACCCCTTCTCCCATCCTTCTCCCGGTATTCATCCGAGCCCTTCTCTGGTACTCGCCCGGATCCCCCTTTTCCGGTACTCGCCCGGATCCCACATTTTTGGTACTCACCCGGATTTTACCTTCTCCGATACTCGCTCGGATCCTACCTTTCCTGACTACCCTATTTTACCTTCCTGCACGTCGATCCCACATTCCCAGACTCGCCTCTGATCCCACATTTTCGCATCACCGATCCCCATTTCCCAGACTGATCCTACCTTTCCAACACTCACCCGGATTTTACTCCTTCCCTGCACTCGCCCGATCCCACATTTTCTAAGATCACGATCCCACATTTTCTGTGACTACCCAGATCCCCCATTTCCGGCAGATCTGATCCTACCTTTTCGGCACTCACCCTGATTTTATCTTCCCGTACTCTCCGGGATCCCACATTGCATCACTGATCCCACATTTTCAGACTCACCCTGATCCCCCATTTTCTGCTCTCCCTGATCCTACCTTTCCTAATCACCGGATTTTCCCCTTCCCTGCACTCACCCAGATTTTACCTTCCCTAAGACTTCGCCTCGACCACCCTTCTAGGTACTCAGCCCGATTCCACCTTTTGGCACTCATCGATTCTACCTTTTCCTGGTGATCACTGTGATTCAACCTTCTGTCACTGACCTTTCTATAGTTTGCCCGGATTTCCTCATCTTCCAAAGATCAAATTCCGATTTCATTATCTTTCCTGGGATTATGCCCTATTCACTCATCTTCCTGCATCATGCCTAGTTTTCTTTGGGTCCTTAAATCGAGTGACTCGTCTGCTACCTTCTGACTAAGCAGCAGGAATAAAAATTGTCGTCATCTGTCTTCACTGTAGCTCATTTCACTCTGCATCGCTTGCACTTCGCACCCACGATTCACCTGCCTATCCACTCTAACGAAGAGGGGGCATATTTGTAACCCTCAATTTTCGCCCCTCAACACTTGCATTTATCCTATGGTAGTCACACCACCCATCGTTCTCATATAACACCATTGGCAATTTTTAGGCTTAACTGCCTCGAGCCCTGGTGGGCTCAGATGTGGTCCGGCTGAGTGCGTATGTAGTCTACTCTTAGAGGGTCAACAGTATTTATTTTTTAGTTACTGCATCATGCATAGAAGCAAGTGGGGCCCTCGAGGTTTTAAATTTCAATCAAAGTTTATTAGGTATGTCAACCCAGAGCACTTGAACTTGTTTCTCGACTATATCTCCTGGTCCAAACTCGTAATCGCTCAACGCTTGTTATGTTCGATTCTTATTCGCTAAGGAGGTTTATGTTAAAAATTCATAATTTTTTCAACCGTTTGACTAATCGGTTCGACCGGTTCATCAAAAATACGATACAACATTGTTTTTTTTAGGTGATTTCGTGAGCACCTCCTGTTTCGATCATATCTCCCTCATCCGGACTTGGAATGGTGCATCGTTTTTTTTGTTGGTCTCCTTATTCTTCGTGGAACATTTTATCAAATTTCATAATTTTCAACCGATGGACTGCTAAGAACCGGTTCAACCGCTAGTGTCCGATCCCGGTCGTGGTCAAAGGTAATCTCTATAGCCTCCAACACCTTCTCGACCGCATGAACCAATGGTCTCCACACCACCTGATCTCCTCCCCGTGAATATCTGAGGATGATGTGCCCCGAACCCTAGAGGTTACTCGACCTCCTCGGGCTACTCGTTGCACTAGCCTCTGTGAAATGGCAAGAAGAAGAATCCCTACAAATTTCAAAGAAAGGCCGTTGTCAACATCGTGGTGCTTCAAGAAGAATTCCCGTGGACGAATTTCTACGCCCCAGTTCCTCGACTAGCCATCTACACATGTCAAATGGCAAGTTAAGATTCCATGCAGTATCTTTAAGGTGTAAACACAACCCCAAGATACTATTCACATACCGAAAAATTTTATACACTATGTCTATGCATTTATAGGTAATGCAAGACAATAATTCCATTTATTAAATCATATTAAAAAAAATTTATTTTATTTTATTTTATTTTATTTTTGAAAACCTCGTGAACAGTGCTCATGAACAGTGTTCATGAACAGTGCACTGAGTCAAAACTAGGTCGAAAGTGCACGCTGCACACACCTCGCCTGTGCTTCAGGCACCTCATACAAGACAACACCATGTCACGTGGGCGCGCACGCGATATCGCTGTCAGAACGCAAACAAGACACTAGCCGTGTCGCAGGTCGTGTCGCACAGGCACGCCGTGTCGCAGTCTCCTGGCCACGATACAAACTTCAGATCGCAACATGTGCCCCGCCGCATGCCGTGACAAGGCCGCTCGCGCGGTCGCACGCTCCTACGCCAGATCGCAGGCACGCTTAAGGCCAGACGCAGGCGATGCCGCCAGACAGCAGGCGCCGCTGCGCCCGTGATCGCAGCCAGATCGCTACCCATATCGCGGACAGCGTCGCCCCCGCGTACCACGATACAAACCATTGTATCGCGACTCACCCCATGGCCAGGCCATGAGCGCAAGACGCGCCCACGCCCTACGCTGCCAGCCTCGTGTCAATAGCGGCCCCGCCGCCGGGTCGCAGGCCTCCCGCCATGTCGTGGCCCCTCGTTGCACACCCCAAGGTCTCCTCAGGTCACGATACAATCCATCAGATCATGACTTAGACTGAAAATGGGCAAAGAGCTCATCCAAATTTCGTACAAATTTTTTTTTTTTTTTCATTTTGTTCCACCTACTGGAAGACCACAAAAAAAATATATTATTTTTTTTTCATTTTCCAGTAGGACCAAATAAATTCATTAAAATTTATTAATTTTTTTTCCAGTTTTACACACTGTAAAACCTCAGAAAAATTTTCTTCCATACATTTTTTTTTCCTATGTGCTATTCACCAAACACACAATTCACACAACATACACAACAATTCATGTTATACACCCAATCACACATAAAACACCATGCATGTAGTGTTCTAATCATGTCCCGTGACTGCCTAGGTAATCACATACCTAAACTCTAACATCTAGCCACACCAAGTTGTGGTGCTCTCACACTTTAATGACCATGGCCTAAGCCCAAGTCCCTCAAGCCCTAGGTTTTCATTTACCTAAGCTCTACACCCACCGAGCTCCCAAGGTAATCGTTTACCTTAGCTCTGATACCAAGCTGTGACGCCGGTATCAGGACTAAACTTATGGATACCCAAACCCGAGCCCCTAGTAATCGCACTCCAAGCCCGATATCGTTCGCGACGCCTAATTCCCGGGTGTTGACAACCCGTCAACCTCGCTGAATACTGTGGGATGCCTGCAACCCACACCATTCACGAAAAACCAAAGTGTAGCCCCTTTCAGACGGAGCCTTACTCAAGGTACAAAACCCGTCCCAACAATCAACAACGATCATGTCTATCTACGCTACAAGAAATTCGCCACTTAGGCCCATGCATCAATACTCACTAAATTTCATCAACTATATACCAATAGTTCAAGAGTTATTACAATTACTTCAACCAAAACATATATCAAAAATTTAAAGTTTTAATACATGTTCTACAAAACTATCACTAAAGCCACAACCCGCCATTTCTAAAACGTCTCTAGTGAGTGCCTTCCTCCCGTACACTTCGTACCAAATAAAGATCCCCGACAGAAGTGAGCAATGCCCGCAGAGATAATTTCCACGTGGGCTACTTCCACCTATGCACATGTCATGGCAAACAATCACACTCAAGTAAATACATGATCCTACTTGAATGTCTACATGTCCAATCTCATGTCTCGAGTCCTCACCAACCCCCTCACACATGCCTAAGCCAAATGCGAGTAAAAATACAGTTTTCAAAACAAAAGTTTTTTGTTCTCGAAAACTTACTACTGAGTTTCGGTAAAATTTATTAGACAACCCTTCGAGGCGCGAATCAGCTGATAACCCTCCGAAACAATTCACGGGCTCCCTTCGACGTGAATTGTCGACAATCTCCTAACACAATTCTACTCGGAAGCCTGGTCAAAATTCCTTTCACAAACATTTCTGCCATTTTCTTCATGTCATGCACTCACACTCCACATTCTAGGTTGCCCTGCATATAGAATGCATTAATTCCAAAATATCTCATTTTTCATGCATATATTAAATACAAATAAATTCACAATTCATGTTATTCAATTCACAATCAATAACACCCAAAATTAAATTTCGCGCTTAATTAACAACCAAGCACCATTTCGAATTACTCAAACCACACAAAATCCACACACAACAGAATCACGTGAACAAAGGAAACCCTGCCTGAGACCGCTCACGCCACACAATAGAGATTTTTCTACTCCGCTCAAATGTTTCAGACCAACAACGCTGAATCGCTTCCTCGTAATATCTCTAACCATTCACACTACTTAATGTTAATAAACAAGTAGGAAAAGATCCCTTACCTCTTATACTGTTTTAACTCACCAAATCGGTGTCCACAGAGCCTCGCTGCATCGACTTGCTTCTGTCTGCCGAGAACGACAAATCAACGGCGAAATCTAGAGATAAGTCAAATCCCTCTCTCTAAAATCTGGATCCAACCTCACTCGCAGAGACGCTTTGCTCCTTCCTTCGAGAAGAAAACTATTCTTTTATCTATACTCATTTAACTTTCCAATAATTCGATCCATGTCCATTTTAAGCGACTTTTGACACATGACTTAATTTAAGCCATTCATCTCCACCCTCTCTTTAATCATGCAACATATGTCACATGGGTACATGTAGTATGTGACTTTTGTCACATCATATGTCTCTCACAAGTCGTTTTATGGCACCCACACCCGTACCGAAAACTGAATTCCTCAATCGTCTCTGACCACAAAATTCATGGTTTAGATTTGAATGTGACTTATCTCCAATGGTGAAGTCCGCTTCAGCTATCCGAGATCTAGAAAAATTTCATATTTTGACCGAAATTACTTGCCATTTTCTGAAAACTAGTTTCCTTGTTTTACAATCCAATAGCCTTTCATCACCTAGACCTCTGTCGATCCCCCTTCCACATCTGAATCATCTGGGGCAGTCACAATGTCAAGCATTTAGATGAACCAATCGTTAGAAGATCAATTTCTCCATTAGCGTCAGGACATGGAGAGGAAACATGAGGAGCAAGCAAGATAGACAAAGGAGCGTATACATAACTGAACGCTTGCGCTGAGAATGATCAAGCATAAGTCTTTATAAAGAAAAGTCGCGATCTTGGAAAGGATGTACTAGATAGCGGTCGAGCTGCGCATCCAACTGCTCGCAATAAAGGGAAGGAGCTCATTGTCCCTAACAATGTCGATACCCCAACAGATGATGAGTTGTCCTCAGACAATTCCCCATCTTTAAGTCTCTCACCGACAAAGGATGCCCGAGAGCACAAAGACGCAAACGCGCAGTGCCCTTCTTTCATCACCCCGCCAATGATGCCATGGCATCCCGGAAGGTATGGAGGCAGGCAGCGTGAAGCCGACCAGTCCAGCCCTCGAATGCTACAAGATACTCACCGCACGATGCCACCAATGCAGCTTGTACATCATGCCTTGGTACTGGGCCAATGTCTTCGTATGTCGCCTCACTTTGCACTAAGCAGACTCCGATGACATGCTCTTCGCCTCAGTGTGGCAACACATTCACAATGTTCCTCGTGGGGTTTGTCATACCAAAGGCCACACTACGCACTCAACCACCTTACGAGCACATGTCGGCCATAACTCAGTACAATGATACTAAACGTCAACAATGACCGCTTACTATGGCAAAGTGTTCCGCTTAGTTATTGTGGGCTTTGCAATGGTCTGGTTCCATAAGCTCCCACATAACTCAATAAACTTGTTCAATGAACTATGGGCGACATTCGTATCGTAGTATCTTTGTTCGGTGGGACAAAAGAGGAACATCAGCTCCTTACAAACTATTCTCAAGCAAGAAAAGTCTATTCAAGACTTCATAAGGAGGTTTGGGCAAGACGTCCTGTGCCAGATGTGAGTCGTATAGCATACAACCCTTCCAAACAGAAGCTGGGCATTCTTTCTTTCGTGTTATCCTTAGACCCGCCACGATTAACAAAGAATTTTACAAAGCAATATAGGTACTACAATGCTATAGGATAACATCTCGTGTAGCAACACATACCGTTATGATTACAAACTAGCCTACCGAGGGAAATGTTTCCCCAGGAAGAAGCCGTCCGAACCAAGGAAGGTTAGAGTAGATCGTAAAGCGATCCCTGATCATTCACTAGCAGAGCCCTGCACCACCCTCGAACGTCTCTTCTTATGAAAGCTATTGCCCATCACATTAAAAGTATAAAAGATATTATTCACAAAAAAAGATATATAAAGATATAAAGATATAATCACATAAAGATATAAATTGTTTCCAAGGCTTTGTAAAATAAAATTATTTGTTATAAATATTTAATCTAATATTTAATATTTTCTAATAAAATCTAATAATAAAATAAATAAGAACACATTATTTTTCGCGAACCAAACAAGAATATATTATTAAAATTCAGGAAGCGTATGATTTATTTGTATAAATATGGATTGAAAATATCAGCACGCGTTAAAGCGGCATATGATTTTTTCCATAATTGAAAGACACGCTTTAATGCAACTGAAAGTTCCAAGAGGTCATCAGCGCGCCTATCAACTTTGAAGCTGTCCAAACGCTAAAATTACAAGAGGACCCGCCTTCAGTCAGACTACTTCTTGCCAGTTTAAGCAATCTTACCCGTCGACTTGGTGAATCTAGCTAATCTCTTCTTCCATCAAATCCCTCACCGTCTTTTCAATATAACTATCAAAGGTCTTCGCGTCCAGACCCACCTTCCAAACATGGCTAACGAACTACTGTTCACCGCCAGCGATTCAGCAAAATACGCCAGCAAATCATCGGCACTATGACACTCTCAATCGTTTCCATTCCATCCACTGTATTAGGAACCCACCAGCCGGGTGCGCTAGAACCTCCCCAGTGGTCACCCAATAATTTTGACCTTTCTCCGTGGCTTCATGGAAGCTGGCGCTGGAATCGTCTGTAAACGTCTGCATGACCTACAAAAAGTGGTTACTGCCATTAATCAACCATGCCAGAACTCCATCAGCTGCTCCCTTGTGATGACTGATAGGCTTGAAGCTGACAGATAATACAGATTTTGATGGCTGACGGTCGCCACTGATGCAGCTTTTGTTTTCTCCCACAAACTGTTGGAAATCTGTAGTGTTGCTTCGGCGGTGCCTGGATTTCAGATGGAGTGTGGAGTGGTCCATGGTAATGTTTTTTGACAGTGACTGCGCATTTGAGAGCGGGTCCATTTATGTCTTCAAACGTATTATATCAGAGCGCGTGGGCGCGTGGGGCTTGAAGAGCCTGTCACATGTTGAGACTAGGTCATTTGTCCGTAACGGCAAAAACTAGATCTCGCTGCCGAGAAACTCCTCCATTCCAGCATACTGTTAGCTAGCTCATCCATCTCTTCATCTACAGTTCACAAATAAACCTAGTAACGTAAGAATTCACAATCGGAAGTGGAAGGTGTAATACTTACTTAAAAGGGATCCTATGTCACGTTATGAGGAAAAACAGAATACTAGAATTGAATGTGCAAATTACAGTATTAATACCTAATTCACTTGTGTTTGGCTGATCATTGAGATTGATTGAATCTAACGAGGGAGAATCATCTCATTCTCTATTGAAGACACATCCTTTGCTGTTTTATCTTATGGATCATGGTCGGGTGAAGCAGACGATGCCCGTAATCCAACAAGAAATAAGCAAAATCTAGGAACAGAGAGTAAAAACAAATGTTAAGACAGATTACTGAAGTTACCTTTAAAGGGGACTTTCGCCGGATTCGACGGTTGGGGTAAGCGAGAAATATGACAAGAAGTACGCACTGATAGTACGGAACGAAACGGTGGAATAACCTCGTTACCGATGTCATTAGCAAAACCAGCGGACCCCGTCAGTTATGATGCAGGTCAATGGATCAGAACTCCGGCAGTACGACGATCATCTCCTGAACAGCGGTTTTTATCAAAACTTTCATTCCGTCAAACATATCCTTCAAATGGACACCGGTCCGCGGATGATCCAACGGCAGCCCGTCGGATATGGCTTGGAAACGAGCCGGCGTAGCGTGAATCTGTCAGCAAATATTGCTGTTACGGGAGTGAGGCGGTAGTGGCAATGAGTTGAGGAAGGTGATTTGGGATGTCACAGAAAGAAGCTCGGCGAGTTTGATATGGAACGACGGACCTTGAACGGGGAAGTGAAGATACTTACGCTGAGGAGACAGAGATTGAGTGTTCCATTGCCGATTGTGGTTATGGTAGAAAGGTAATCGCCGCTAAGATATAGATGAATTTTATGAACTAAGATGACCTCTAACCTTTGCTTAAGGGATTTGCTGGTCAAAATTTTTCTAAAACTCATGCTTTTTGACCATACTCACGGGGCTGACTGATTATAAACAACAATAATAACACTACCGATAATTGCTCGTCACTGACGGAAACAATATCAATACAATAGCTTTAGCACGCTATTCGACCTCTATCGGTATATCAATCTATCCTTAATACGAACTAAACTAACATTTTATTAAGGGCGCTCAAACTTTATAAAGAAAGACAAGACAATACGTACATTCGTATAAATAGTTCACTTTCAATAGTCATGCAATTTCATATACAAACATTTTACAATCGCTTCAAATCATTTAAAACAATTCAATATGTTTTTCTTACGTTTAACAAACATTTCAAATATCAAAACGAGTAATAAGAAATATGGGGAAATAAACATTTAAAAACTGGAATCCAGAACAGTGAGTCAAGAAAACAAACACGAAAACTTCTTGAAACGAGGGAATAGAGTCGGTAGAACAAACCCAAAATCTTTGCACCCTTTGATTCCAACCTTGGAATCTCAATCTCGCTACTTTTCTCCTGTCACCTTATTCCAAACCATTGCAATATTATTCACAAGTATTAGTTTTGGTTATGATTGATTTTCGTGAGTTTAATATGAGTTCCAATTTCAACAAGCTATAGAGGATGGATTCACTCAATGATTTACGTAGTCCAGCAACACCGAAACGGAGTTCGATCGAAGCGTTTACGACCTCCGCCGGCGTCATACGTGAAGGACACCCACCAGCCGACCGACGAGCTGACCTGACCTCGTGAACTCAGGGTTTGACACCCTTACCTGACATATTCTATCCTCCGCATATGAAAACGTATTCTTAACTCAACGGGCTTCTATAGTCGCCCACCAAACTGGAAATGAACGCGTTACGACCGCCGAGGCCATACGTAGTTAACCCGCACGAGCCGACCTGAACGCCACATGTGATTTGAGGCTACCACAGTCGCTCTTTGTCGAATTCTAAGGAATGAGATCTGCTGACCTCTACCCGATGACCTCACGACCTTCTTAATGGATGGCGCTTGTCGACTACAGGATGAGGTCACCGACCTTTACAAGACGACCTTAAGAGTATGACCATAACTGTCTACGTATGCTCAAATTTAAATTCAAAATCCTAACATCAATCTACTTGATGTGACTACACCCTACCGTGGCGACTCACTACTAAATTTCCTTTATTTCACCCAAAATCGCTCTAAGGTCCCATTAATGCACAATACCAACGCATAGCCCCATTGCTTAAAAATACAACCACAAACATTCCCTACAAGAAGATAACCATCACACAACCCTGCGCAGAAAAATAACATTAAAAGAGAGAAGACCCACCTCGAAGTTGTCAAACTCCCCGATTCCGGCTTCTACATGTACTTCTTATCACGGTGAAGTGACTTTCCCTCTTGTTTCGCTAGACCCCATTGGCCCGATTGTCGGAAAAATCTGCAGGCGCAGGTTCTCTCATTCCTCCCTTTCTCTCGCTTCTCCTTCTTACATCACCTTAATCGTACTTTAAAAAGCGAGTGAACTTCTCCCTCTTCCTACATGTCACATGCCCTTTCCTCGATTTTTTTCTTTATTTCTTTTTTGTGATGCCAGTCCCTATTTCTATTATTCTTTCATTTAAGTCTCCTATTATCGTCCCTCGCCCCATTTATTTCCTCCCAATTTCACCCTGCATCTAAACTTATTCGCAATCGACCCCAGCCCCATTTTACAATTTCCATATTTTCTCTTTTTCTCACGCTTATTTCCCCATTCAATAATCATTTAATCAATATTCATATAACAATTTCCAGAAAAATACCCAAGTTAGCCCAATTATACCCGGAATATTTAATAATTTTTATTATAAAAATTTTAGGGTATTTTTGGGGCGTTACAAAACAAATCGGAAACTAAACATATTTTTCCCTTTTTTCTTGTTATCTTTATTATTGTTGAGAACAAAAAACAATTTTCAAAAATAATAAACAAACAGTTTTAAACATGCTTTAGCTTGTTTCTTTTTATTTTAAGAATAGGAAAACAAGCCAAGAATAAGAATAAAATAAACCGATGTTTTGAAAAATTGTTCTCAAAAATAAGAACCAAATAGGTTAAAATCTTATTTATAGGAAGTCAAATTAAAAATGAAAATTATCTTAATTTTAATTCTTAACTGAAATTAGGAGAAGTGAACTAAATCTGTAAATTGTGAAAAACCAAGTTATGGCATTTTTTCAGAATTATATCGATTATAACCCATTTCTCCAATGAACTCAAAACCCACATCTCTTGCTTCTTCTTTGATTCTCTCTGCCTTCTCATCTTCTTCTCCGCTTCTTCTTCCTCCATTTCTTCGTTTTCATCGCACCAATTTTGTGGACAACGACCCTTCCATCAAGCCGCCCTCCCGCATCATCTCAATGAGAGTTTCGCTTCCACTCATCATCACAAAGACGGGGAGTCGGGATTTTGAATAGGCCAATTTTTAATCGAGCAGAAGAAAGGAAAATTGTTAATTTTGGTACTTTGAATAGAAATCTCATATTTCTAAAAAAATGGTTTTTTTTTTTTGTTGTGATGGGTAAAAACAGATTTTTGGTACTTTTGAAGAGAAATTTATTTCTCGTACAAAAATGGTTTTTTGTCATAGATTTCTATGTGTAACTGTTTTTTTTTGTTGCTCAGTTTCGTAAAAAAATGGTTTTTTTTTTATTGTGATGGTAAAAACGCATTGGGCATAGGAATCGCTTTTTCATCCTCGAAGATCAAGTTGATCGAAGAACTCGACCGGCCGTAAATCCTCCAAGCCAGCCGATTTAAGATCAGCCTATGGACAGACTGATTTCCGATATCGTAATTCTACTGCGAAGTACCCTCGTATACAGTTACAAGGTCCCAATGCTTTGTCAGTCGGGTTCGGGGACCAAAAAGGTTAACGCGAGATATGTGAGTGAAGTTTGGAGAGTTGGGTTTTTATTGGAGAATGGGTTGGAGAGAGGGGAGATAGAGAGGACAATCAGAAATCTAATGGCGGAGGAAGAAGGGCAAGAGATGAGAAGAAGAGCTACACATTTGAAAGAGATGGTAAACCTTTGTCTAAAGCCAGGTGGTTCTTCATCGACCCTAGAGCGTCTTGTTGCTCTACTTTTGGAATCCTACTAATGTTTAAATTTCCTAAACAGCTGCCCCTAGAGAATATCTAATTTTTCTCTGGCGTTTCTTTCGCCTTGCATCATGGCCTTGATGCATTATTTTTTTTTTTGTTTTGTTTTGTCTTTTCTTGATTTTTTAGTTGATTAGTAAGTGCCTACGTGCAATAGCATGATCTTTTTTATATTATAATAATTAAAATTATTATCAATTTTTATAAATATTATTTATCATAATTGTTCTATTTTTTTATTTGATGTTTTTTTATTAATATATTATCGTAAATTATTCATTATTTGCACAAGCCTTTTTAATTTTTGCTACTAATGTGATTTAAATGTTAGTAACTTATTATATAGTCAAAAGTAATAAAATGATTTTATTTATTTTAAAATTTATTGAAAATACTTTGATTTATCTTTATAAAATTAAATAGTTTAGAATATATAAACTTTAAATAATTTTAGTTATATAATTTTTATTTTTATAAGACAATTAAATATAATTTTTTTCTACATTTTTCATTTACACTTTTATATGATTTTTGAATCTTGATTTTTGGTATATTTTACTTTATGCTTTTCTACTAACTTTTTTAACCCCTTCAATTTTTTAAAAAAATTTCTGTCCATTTTTCAACCGTACAAATCTCAATTCAACCTACAGTCACATAGGAGAGAGACACCAATTATATAAGTTGTCAACAATTATTCTAACATTAAACTGAATAAATATAAATATGAAATACCACTTTATCAATTTAAAATTTTATTTTATTAATTTATAAAAACAGTAGAAAAAGAAAATTGCTAATTTTTTAAATATAGAGTTGAAAAATATATATTCTTATTTAATATTCTTTCCATCCTAATCTATATGAAAAATAAAATATAGGAAAGAAAATTTATAAATTTTATATCTTCTTAAAAAAAAAATTAAAATGATTTTAAATTAATATAAAATAATTTATAAAATTAAATTTTATTAGAAATTTATTGACCAAGACATAGTTTAAAATTGAAAAAAAATGTTTAAAGAAAAAGTTGATCAACATCTTAATATTTGCTTCTTTTTTTTTTTTTTTTAAATTATTTGTGCTTGCTCTTATTATACTTAAAACTAATTTTATTATATTAATAATTCCTAAATTTATAACTTTTGACAAACATCTTATTATTATTATTATTTTAAACTTTTATTTTTATTATTATTATTATTAATTTTGATATATGTTGACCGACATCAACCATGGGCCTCAAGACAACATCTTTTTCGATTGATGATGACCTTTTACTATAAAACCCGAGAAAATTCAAATTTTTTGAAAAATGGTAAAGTGGTAATTTCGGTCAAAATCCGAAATTTTTTTAGATCTCGAATGACGAAACGGATTTCACCACAATCGTCTCACAAATCTGGGCTACTACATCGACTTTAATAGCCATTTCATTTTTCGAGGCACCGGTGTCTAAAATGTGAAACGGCCTGTGAAAAACACGTGATATGATAAAGTTCACTGATTGCTAATACTGCGACACACGTTACATGACAGACATACACGATTAGTCAGACAGCGCAAGTGGTCAATTACAAAATGACACATTGTGAATTATTGGAAATGCAAATGATAAGACAGCCTGAGTAGTTTTCTTCTCCAAACAAAGGAGAAATCGACTGTAGGTGTTGATCCACTTAGAGAGAAAGAGAGAGTTCTTCTCTCTGTGATTTCGGTCCCTGAATCGGGCCTAAGGCTCGACACGGGAAAGAAGCAAGAAAGTCGATCTTACGCTACGGAGGCCACACACGACACCGATTGAAGAGTTCCAACAACCCAAGCATGAGGATCTTTCCCACTCTACTGCTATTATTCAAGCAAGAGTCATGTAAATGATCGGACGCTCTGATACTTAATTAGCCAGTGTTTTCGGTCTCAAAAGCTTGAATCGAGTGGAGAAACTCATTGTTGTGGTCAGAACAAAGGCCAACCCGAGGGTTTCATTGTTCATGTGAATAGTGACGTGATTTTCGTGTGAATTTTATGATGTCAGTGATTCAAAATGAATTGCTTAAGGTTGCACTAAATTTCCATGTAGCTAATTTTAAGGCCATTGATTGCACCTGGAAAATACGACATTTATGTGCAATAATTATGTTTGGTATATACATGTTTTATATATTAGTACGAAGCCAGTTGGGATTAGTATAATGATTTCTGAGTACACTGCAAGACCTTAAAATATTGTGAGCTGAATGGCATTTATTACGAAAATAACAAAGAAAATGTTTAGAAAGGAATTGTGACGCCTAACTCGGGTGTCCGTTGACCACCACACCCGCTTAATTCTTACATGCTCCTGTCACGAGGCACGCACACGCAAAAATGACCACTTGGGCCTACACATCATACTCATAAAATATCTATTACAATTTATACAAAATAAAATGGGTCTCTGTCGCTTAATTTACAAATACATTAGAGTCATCTTGGCTGCTTTCTTCGTTTCTTATGAACCTGATAAGGCCATATCCCTGGGCACGCCTTCTAGACTAAAATATTCCCACGACGGCGGAAGAATGCCCAAGAGCTGAATTTCCCTACTAAGTTACTCCCACCTAAGTTGCAACGCAGAATGGCACAATAACATTCAACACATGCTAATATATCACTCATGCATATATTAACAATTTAAATCCCATACACTAGTGTTATTCAATATAGACCATAACATAAACTTAGCTCACTTGGGCTAAGGCACAATCCTGCTGGCCTGCCTTGGAACAACCCACACTTCACAATCAACATGTTATTCACCCATGGCAACAACACACATCACACAATCACACAAATGGGCCCGTGGACTCCGTCCAAACCACACCAAGGATTTATTCACTGGTCCAAATCTGAACCAAAGCACGGCCATCCGTGACCAACAATCCCCATCCATTACATAACCCTTAAACGAAAAGTAGCAAGTAGGAGAAAACCCCTACCCTTCCGGGAGTTGTTTAAACTCCAAAACTGGTACCCAAGTAGTTCTGTCGTGGTGGCAACTTTACTCCTTGCCTCGCCGGAAGTTAACGGTCCGGGATCGCCGAATTTTGTGAGAGAAGGTGGAGCCTCTCTCTCTAAAACCCTCTTTCACTCTCCCTTCTGGTCTCTCCCTCCTTCCCTCTCCCAACCGATTTGGAAGACTTGGTCAAGAGGAAAGTCCCCATCGCTACATGTCCATTTCTCATCGGGACACCTTGGATTACCCCTTATCCTTATCCATCTACCTTGAGATATCCCTCTAATGACATCATGCCATGTGTCACATGTGAGCCCCACTTGAGCTCCATGTTTGACTGTATCTCAGCTTGACACGTGGCACCTCTTGGGCCACTCATAAGGTGCCATGTCCCACTCCTACGTGCCTCGAAACGGAAATCTCGACCGTCTCTGAATTCGACGAAATTTGGATTGGGGCCTAGATTTCCTCGAGACGATTCCAACTGGTACATCCCGCTTTCACATCCGAGATCTAGAAAAATTCCGGATTTTCAACCGAAATTACCATTTTATCCTTCCTTAGAAAACATGGATTTTCCGGGGTCTCACAGGAATTTTGAAGGAAGATTTTCCGAAGAATTGTCTTGGAGAAATGTCTAAACGCATCACTCTGATGAGCACCATGATTGTTTCGGAGCGTTATCCAAAGAATTCATTTCTGAGGGTAGTCCAATATATTTACCGATTCGACATTAAGTCCGGTGAACAAAAGCTTTTTTGTTTTGAAACTGTAATTTTACTCGCATTTGTTTAGATGTGAGTGAGCCTGAGACTCGAGACAATGGATCGGGCATGCGTACATCTCTAGTGAGGTTCATGTAATCAAGGCTTGATACGATTGTTTACCACGACACGCGCACTCAAAGTGAAAAGAACCCATGTAGAAATTATCACTACCGGGCTTTGCTCACCCCTTGTCAAGGGATCACTAACTGGGCACAGTAATGTATAGAGGATCTGGCTACCACTGAGGTCACATAGGCAAAGCCAGTTGTATTTCTGGGTATTCGTTTGTATAAACATGTATTAAAACTCTAAATTTTGATATGTTTGGTAAAAGTAATTTATTTTAACTCTTGAACTATTATATATAGTCGATGTATTTTGCGAAAGCTGATGCAGTGGCCCAAGTGGTCAATTATTTTACTCACATGTACCAAGCTATCAGAACTGCTTCTGTGATGACGTCAGATTTCAGTAGAAGCCGCATAAAGGAGACTCGCCCGATTGGTGGAGCTGAAGCTAAGCCACCCGACATCCACGAAGATTCGCAGGCCGACACGTTGTCACCGTGACCCCTGCTTTTGAGGCGTCACATTTACAACATTACAAAACTTGGTATTGCACAAAAAAGTTTCTAAAAATAAGCAAATGAATGTGTAATTTATCATTGGCCTCAAGGCAACCTCATTTTTTATGGGTGATGACCTTTCACAACATAATAAAATTTGGTCCTCCACAAAAAAAAAAAAGTTTATAGTAATAAGCAAATGAATATGGATTAGTAAAAAACTCACCGGAATTCCGAACATCCAAACTCTTGGTTCATTACAAGCAACTTGCTGAAAAACGCGGTTTCTATTTGTGAGATTGAGAATGGTGAAAAACGCGGGATATGACTTAATAACTTGAATGAATCCATTATATAAACTTATTGAAATTGATTTTTCAGGTGAAAGGGATCAAAGTAAAGATAAAAGCTTTATTAGGTACATTATATATTTAACTTTATCAAATAACTGTTATAAAAATAATATAACGGTTAAACTTTACATCGAACCTTTTTATGAAAATAAAAGTGAAAGTAATGACGATTTTGGAAATTAAGGTAAAACAAGGAAAGTGGAATACATAAAAATAATATTAAAAGATGGGAAAATTATGTTTTGGTTTATCAATATGATTATATTAAAAATAGTTCATGAGGAATAAGAAATCAATGGCAAGTTAACTCATTTAAAAATAATTTTTATTAGGCATGGGAAACTAAGGACAAATTAACTTATTTAAAAATAATTCTTATTAGGTTGTTACCAATGTGGGATAGAGTTCTTGTTCCAAAAATGTCATTTTTAACCGTCATCAAAAAACACAAAAAAAAAACGGATATTTTTTAAATAACATATTTTGAAAGATTAAGAAAAAAGAAAGTAAAGTGTATTCAAAAATTAAATATATAATATGTTTATGCATAAAATTAAAAATATAAAATTTTGAAATTAATATTATTATAATTATAATTTTTATATTTATCTTTTTTATTTGATTTATTTAATATTAAAAATATAAATTAAAATCCTTAAGTATAAATATTTTAATAATTTATTTTAATAAAATATTAGAACATCATTAATTTTGTATACTTTAGAATTTTTAGGAATTTATATATTTTAATATTTTGAAATAAAAAACATTCATGCATGATAAATCAAAGATAAGTCTAAAAATTAAAATTAAAATAATAGTATTTTCAAATTTTATATTTTTAATTTTATCACAAACATATTATAATAAATATATATATATATATATATATATATATATATATAAGTGGAGAGAGGAGAGAGAAGTATATATATATATATATATATATATATTGAATACTACCTATACTTTTTTTTTTTCTGAATCTTCAAAATATGTTATTTAAAAATTATTTGTTTCTTTTTTTTGTTTTTGGTTTTTTACCATTGTTAAAAATGACGTTTTTTGAATAAGAAACTCTAACAAAATAATATGAATTATTTTTAAATGAGTTAACTTACCCTTGATTTCCCATTCCTTATAAACTTTTTTTTAAATAGAACCATATTGATAAACCAAAGCATAATTTTCTTGAAAAGATGACTCTTAGCATCATCAAAATGGTATTTTATGGCAGTAGAAATAATAAAAATAACATAACGGTTCAATCATGACAACTGAATCAAAATGATTAAAAAGATGACTATTAGTATTGTGTATTTTTTAAAATTAAAAGTGAAAGTAAGGATGGTTTGTAAATTAAGAGGTAAACATCTAGTACTTGTAAGAGTAATATAGATTATAGATTATAGATAATAATAATAAGAGTGAGCGTAGGCTTGCTAAATGCGAGAATAAATGAAATAATAATAAATAATTTTATTTTCATAAGATTCATATTCAGGATTAAATAGAAATAACATGTGACGTCCCAAATCCCGGGGGTCCGTTGACTACCCGTCAACCTGCGGAAAATCTATACATCTCGTATCGCGAGATCTTATTCGAGCAAAAATAGCCACACTTAGGCCCATACATACTCATAAAGCACCAAAATATCTCAACTATATTCTCATAGCTTATACTTGTTCTACAAAAAGATATAAGATATTTACTGTAAATATTTACTAAGCCACATTTACTTTCTTCTCGTAAGCTTCACTCTACGGCTTGACCGCCTCCGGATACCCATGTACCCGAAAGAGGTCCCACGATCGGTGAGCAAAGCCCAGAAAAGTTTTCCTACAAGGTTACTTCCCCAATCTAAATGCATGGTAAAATATATATAAACAAGCAATCACATTCCATACAATTATTCACTATTATAGCTTAAATGCTCATCACGCATTTGTGACGACCCTCATGCTCACCACCTGAGTCCCAACCGACTCCCTCACACCTGGAATGCCAAGTGTGAATAAAACCAGTCACACACCCTGACTAAACCATTTGACAACCCTCCAATTTATTTATCAAAGTCTTTTTCCCTTATTTTGTGGGCCACGGATTTCCGGGTTTACACTGTAGGACGCCGCACGCCTTTTCAACATTTTCACGAACTTACATCGCCGGGATTCATGTCTAACCGTGAATAACCCGTGGACTCATCCCCAGATTTTACCCCAACTTGCTCCGCCCAAACATGTAAATTTATCATTTTGACTATTTGCACTCGTGATACTTCACCTGACTCTCGTCCCATTTTTTTCCCCTGAAGTTCACAATCTTACTTACCAACACCGGTAAATAAACCATACCCCGCACCCACAACTGCGACTGACGCCGATGCGACCGCATATGCACGCATGACGCCAACGCATTTTCCTCATGTTACATGCATGAATGAGCACTACATGAAACATTTACAAACCATGGACAATTATAATTTATATATAATCTACCTCCATGCAACCATGTTAATACATCAGCCAAGATGCATCAACATCACATTTCCACACCGCAGGTTATTCAAACAAGCCATAACACACAACTAGGTCTCAAAATTTGGACCATTCAACAGGGCACTTTACCGTCCCTTCACAACATGAACCAATCCGGTTCCAAGCATCATTATCACAACAACAAACCACAACACCTAGAAACTTTCAGTTTCTAGTCAAACCCTAACTCCCATAGTCCGAAAACCGGTCATGAAATCCATACCCCTTAGTCCCAAGGCTTGGAACTAATTTACATGGCCTCTCATGGCCTCCCACAAGCAACCCCTACCATTATAAAGCCTTTAGGCTGCAAACCAAGTAGAAATATCCCACCCTTGGAGTTTAAAGAAACTCCCTTAAACCGAGAGTCCACGGGCTGGCTTGCCCTCTCCCAGAACAACCTCCCTTCTCGCCTCGAAGGAATCCGACTGGTTTGACGCCACACCCTAGAGGAGAAGTGGAGGACACTCTCTCTCTAAAAATGTGAGAACAAAACCTTTTGCATCCCTTCCCTTCCTCCCTACGTTTTGTTTTATTCCTTCCTTTTTCTTTTCTTTCTTCTTCTCTTTTCTCATCTCATTTCCTTCATTCCTTTCTTCTCTTGAGGTTTTGGAGCCACCACACATCCGTCAAGGGGGGAGGAAATTGCCTCCCATTTCAAAATTTAGCTGCGGTGCATTTCCTATTTTTCCTCCATATTATTTTTCTTATTTTTCTTAAACCTCATTATGACATCATCACCACATGGCTCACGTGGAGCCACGGGATTCATTTTGCCACACATGGCCTTATCAGGTGCTATTCCTTTGTGCACCACATGGCTCTTGCCAAGTGTCACACTCTTAGGTGCCATGTTACATCCCCCTTATTCGCACGTCATCCCCGACACCCACGCCGAAAACGTGAAACCCTAATCAAATTTTAATCTAACTAAATTCTGTTTGAGGAAGCACTACAGACGAATTCAACGGAGAGAAGTCCGCTTGGCCACCCGAGATCAGAAAAATTCCGCATTCAAATTAAATTACTATTTTACCCTTTATCCAAAATCTTGGATTTTCTAGGGTTTCACATAACAATATTATGAATTATATATAAAATCAAATTAAATAAAGGATTTGAATGATATATAAATAGAATTACTCTTTTTTATATTAAATTTTATGATAATAAAATTATTTTTAATGAATTTTTATAGGTTAAAAATAAATATGGTGTGTTTGGGAGAGTTTATATTTCAAATTATCTTCTCACATGTTACTTTTCAAAAAAATTATGTTGTTTCAAGAGTTTATAAAATAACTTATAAGCCCATTTTAGCTTATTTCAATAATCTTCATAGAGAAGCTTATCAAAATAAGTTTAAAAAGGCTTATACGGAAACCTTAAAATCGATCATTTTAATAACAAAACTATCATTCTACAAATTATGTAAAAAATAAGAAAAAAAATGAAAAAATAGAAAAGAAATTCCAAAAAAAAAGTAAAAAATAGGTAATTTTTTTTTTTTGAAATTTTTATAAAATAAGAATTTTTTTCAAAAATAACAAAAACAAATAGAAAAAATTCAAAAATTATGTAAAATAGTGTAAATTTTTTGATAAAAATTATGTAAAGAAAGGAAACTTTCTAACAAATGATGAAAAATAGAAAAAGAATTATATTGATGATGGGAAGAATGATATTGATGATGATTTTTGATTAAGAATTTGGATGCAACCATAGTGTTCATTTTTATTTTGAACTTAGAATTTTTTGATGATGTGAAAGCATTAATGATGTTTTGTTATTTTGTCTTCGGGTAATGTTTGTGATGATGGGAAAGCACTGTTGATGTTTGATTTTTTATGTTTAATGTTTTACTTTATTGTATTTTATTATTAGATAAAACTGGTAGCCAATATTTAGTGAGATATATAATTTTATTTATATTAGAGGGTAAGGCGCACATCACTTAAGTTCTGCCTCAAGTGCGCCAGGCCTCAAGGCCCTAAGAGGCTTTGTAATCTCGACAAGGCCTTAAATAACTATGAGTTCATGGTACATCATATCTAATTATAGAAAACATTCCACGATTTTAATGAAGAAAATAAAACTATAATATATTAAGCTTTTATAATATCTTCAATGATATTAAACAAAGCGAATATAAGATAATGGTTCATTAGTTATTTTTATAATAAATTACATTGAATATAAATGTTTTTAGTATATAGTGAATATTTACTTTATTTTTAATTTTTTTATCTATATATATATATATATATATATATATATATATATATATTGTGAAACCCGAGAAAATCTAATTTTCTGAAAAATGGCAAAATGGTAATTTCGGTCAAAATCCGAAATTTTTCTAGATCTCGGATGACGAAACGGACTTCACCGTTGAATCGTCTCGCGAAATCTAGCTACCACGTCGAATTTTGTCGAATTCCGAGACAATCGGAATTTTCACGTTTTTCGAGGCAATGAGCGTAGTATGGGACACTTGACACATTTTGAGTGGCTCACAATGTGCCACGTGTCAGGTGCAGAATCAGTCAACTTGAGCTCAAGTGTGGGGCCCACACGGACATGTGGCATCTCCTAATTGGGTAGAAAATTCAAAGTGGGTGGATTAAGTGGATAAGAAATTCAATGAGCCAATAATGGCTTGACAAGTGGCAAGTGAGGGACAAAATGAGAATAAAATGAAAAGGAAAAGAGAACACTTCTCTCATTTTTGGGGTTGTACATGCAGTGGAGGGAGAAATAAGTTTTTAAAGAAAGAAGCTCCAACTTCTCTCTAGATTTTCGGGCTTTCGGATCGTCATTGCTTCAAGGCCAGCCGCTAGTTGCTTGTTCTACGCTGCTGGCTACGCGGATTGACCGGGATTTTTGTGGAGTTTCGACAACTCCAAGAGGTAGGGGTCTTCTCCTACTCAGTTATTTTCGGTTTTAAGAGTCGTGCAAATGGTTTGGAGTGTTTGAGGCCGTGAATGGCCGTTTGGTCGGTCCAAAAACTTGGGACTGAATTATTGGAAATTTTGGGACCCTAGCAGTCCTGGACCGACACAGTGACCTGTTATTGGTCCATGTGTTATAATTTATGGCAATAAATTATGGTTTGGGTGTTGTTGGGTCGAAATGGTTATAGATTTTGGTTCCACAAAAGTGGAACCGATGCAGGAGGGCCGCCTACCTGACAGCCCATCAAGCCTCGCTTAAGTGACCGTTAAAAATAGTCCCGGTTTGCTTGATTGGACCGAAAATGGTCCATGTGTGTTGTAAGCAAAATATTGCTTGAATTGGATGGCTTGAAATGTGTATTGGAAAATGAGATGTTAATGTATGCTAATTGGTGTGTTAACATGAGTGTTTGAATTATATAAAATATAATTCGCGCGAGAACCATCGAATTAAATTTGACATTAATGTTCTCACAGAACTAATTTGATATTGATATGAATTAAATAACATGTGGTATGTATGTAAATTTTGTTAATATATGCACAATTGATATATTGGCATGTGTGGTTTGGAAATGACATAATGCATTTCATATGCACCGGAGCAACCTAGAAATTTAAGTATGAGTGCATGGCATGAAAGAAATGAAAAATGGAAAATGGTTGTGAAAAGAATTTCAAGGGAAGATTTTTCGAAGAATTGCCTTGGAGAATGGTCCAACAGTTCATCTCAGAGGCTGGCCCATGACTATTTAGGAAAAATGATCCAGAAATTCGCCTCGGAGGGTAGTCCAATAGATTTTACCGAAACTCGGTAGTATGTTTTCGAGAACAAAAACCTTTTGTTTTAAAAATTGTATTTTTCTCACATTTGGCTTTGGCATGCGTAAGGGAGTCGGTGAGGACTCGAGAAGTAGGAAATGGTGAGTCACATTCTCATCCATATCATGTAGACATTCAAGTAGGATCATGTATTTGTTTAAATGCGTTTATGTTGAATCATTGCATGTGCACGTAGGTCGTAACCCATGTAGGAGATTATCACTACTAGGCATTGTTCACCCTATCGAGAGATCATTATTTCAGGTATAGGGAGTGTTCAAGAAGACGACGCTCATTAGAGGCCGCTTTGAGAAGAAAGCAGACATGTAGCTTTGGTATTATTTTGTAAAACATGTATTAAAATTCTAAGATTTAATATATGTTGTATTAAGAGTGATGTAATCAACTCTTGAACTATAGTAATATAGTTGGCTAGATTTTTGGTTAGTATTGATGTATGGGCCAAAGTGGCCATTTTTACTCATGTATGGGTCTCATGATGTGAGACACGGGGTTTTCCTCGCGGCCACTGCCACACCGTAATCCCAGATTCAAAATTTCACACACACACACACACACACACACACACACACACACACACATATAGCATATATATATATATATATATATATATATATATATATATATATATATATATATATATATATATATATATATATATATATTAATTTTTGTTCTTTAGTTTTTTAAAAATTATGGCAAATGCATTTTTATTCAAACACTTCAATTTTTTATAAGCGCTATGATTTATCTTTTCAATAATTTCAATCGTTATTGCCATAGTAATATATTTAAATATCTTAAAATAATAATATAAGCGTTTTTTAAAATATGCATCCAAACACAAATAGTTTATTTACAAAGTACTTATGACATAAGCTCTCATTTAATAAGGTCTTAGAAAATAAGTGTTTAATTAAGTTGTATCCTCATTTTTTTTTACACAATTTTTTTAGTTAATTATTTCAAGCATAGTTTTAAATATAGTTTTCCTTTAATAGTTATAATATTTAAAATTTATTATCACCTTATTTCTATTTTTGATAAAATCTCATAAATTAAAAAAACTTTTTATTATAACCATTTGGAGTTCTTATTTACCTAATACGGAAAAACAAAACCTTATTGATTTAACTTTTAAATTATTCAAACTAATACGGTAACAAATTCTAATTTTACCAAAAAAAAAATTGTGATTTAAACCATGAAGTAACAATAAATAGTAGGTACAAATAAATAAAATAATAATAATAAATAGTAGTCACAAATAAATGATTGTAAACGCCACTGAATTATACGAAATCGCCAGAATCCAGTACCAAATTAAATCCAATTTATAAATATAAGACCTCAAAATTAACAAAGAAAAGAAAATTGATTATTTTTATTATAACCCTTGGAGTTCTTATCTACATAATATGGAAAAACAAAAAAACCATACACTTAATTTTTTAAGTCATTCAAATTAATACGATAACAAATTCTGATTTTTTCAAAAAAATGTATACAAACTTAAAACATAAAACAACAATAATAATACAAATAATAGACACAAATAAATTATTTATAAGGAATTGAGATTAGGTATACAAAATCGATACATATCTAAATTTCAAATTAAATTAAATTTATAATATAGGATCTCACAAATTATGAATTAACAAAAAGAAAAAGGAAATTATTTATTATAACCATTTTGAATTCTTATTTCTAATGATAATTACCTATACAATTTAAAAGATCAAGTAGTAATAAATAGTAGGTTTAAATATTTCATAATGCTAATTAATATGAATAGGATTATTTTAAAGAAAGTAAAACATATATTGATATGATAATAATATAAGTATTTTTTAATGTTAATGGTCCTTATGGTATTAATATTAAATTATAATGTTTTTTTGAAATAAAAGATAAATTTTAATGTTAAATATTAATAAATTGTAATAAATAAATAATTATTTTTAAATAAAAAAGTAAATTAAAGAATATTTTTGCAATAAAAAAATTTAACAAACATTTTGTATATGTTATATATTATGAAATAGATTTTGAAAAGAAAAAAGAAATTTTGAGACGAAAAAAGAAGGGCAATTTTGGCCCGAAATTAAAGATTTGTTACCTGTTTGTTTCCAAAAGCATCTATTACACATTTGATTGATTTGAGACAATAAAAAAAATTTGTTACACATTTGTTTGATAAGTATAAGTATTAAAAAGTTAGTTTGAGAGCAAATTTTGTAAAATACTTCATACTTTCAAATATAAGTATTGTGTAATGTATTGTTAAAAAGATATTTTTTTAATGGTATTATTATGGCTAGAAAATAAATGTTAACATAAATAATTATTTTTAAATTTTAAAATATTTTTTAAAATAAAAAAATTGAAAATTATGAAAATTAAAAAGTAGCTCTAATGAAAATATAAATTTAAAAAGTAAATTAAAAATAATTTTAAAATAAAAAATTTGACTACACTTAGTTACCCTATACCTATGGATTTGGTTGATGAAATGTATTTTTGAGAAAAAAAGAAGAGCAATTTTAGAAATAATATGAAAATAAAATAAATTTTATAATAATAAATTATAATTAATAAATTATTAAAGGATATCGTTAAATTAAAAAGTAAATAAAAAGATACGGTTTTGAAAAGTTTTCACAATATCCAAATATACACATTTTATATTATTAATTAGTATTAATAAGGTGATAAAATAGATTTTAACCTTGTTAATAAATTGTTATAAATAAGTAGTTATTTTTAAATTTAAAAATAAAATAAATAAATCAGTTTTAAAATAGAAATTTGACAATCCATTTGTAACTTTATGTGATTTGGCCAAAGATGTTTTTGAAAACGAAAAAAATTAAATTCATATTTTTAATTCAATTGGTTAAAGTATTAAATATTTAAAGGCAGGACAAGGGAGGGGAGAGTTCAATGCTTAAAGGCAAGACATGGAGAAGAATCAAAACGGAGAGATATGAAGTAGGTGATAGGATAACTTTCAAAACATTAATAATACCAAAGATTCATTACACATTTGTTTCCAAAAGCATCCTTACATATTTAATTGATTTGATAGAATAAAAACCAATTACAATCTGGATTGATTTGAGACAATAAAAAACTGTTACACGTGTTTGGTAAGTTAGGTATTAAAAGGGTATGCAGAGCAATTTTGTGAACAAATTTTGTGAAACACTTAGATACTTTTAAGAGTAGTATAGAAGGTGATAAAATAGATTTTAACCTTATTAATAAATTGTTATAAATAAGTAGTTATTTTTTAATTTAAAAAAAATAAATAATTAGCTTTAAAATATACTGATGTTCCAAATTCTCTATTATGTGATTTGGCCATAGGTATTTTTGAAAAAGAAAAAAAATGAAGTCCGCATGCCTAAATCAATTGTTTTTTTTTAAATTTTGAGCGCTCTGACAATTGAGCTTGTCAGAGCTAGACACGTAGACTTCTTCAAAAATATTTATTTTTAGAGGTTATGATTAATTTTACTTTTAAAAATAATTTAAAATTAAATAGAAGAATCAAAGAATTTTTTTTATGTATACATTTTTACTTTTTATTAAGCATGTATTCCAAAAGATATAGTTTTAAAAAATATGGACATTAGAAATGGTAACTATATATATATATATATATATAATTATTTGGGCCGAAGATAATTTTAATCCAAATTTTTTTTTTATATAAATAAGTTGCAAACCCGGAATTTTTCAAAAAAAAATCTTCATTCAAAATTATTATCTTATTATATATTTAACGAAATTTATTAAATATCTCTAAATATTTCTAAAGATATTAATAATTTTAAAGATATCATTATAGAAAATACTTAAGTCGTGTTATTTAAAAATTTATTTTTAGAGTTTATAGTTACTATTTATGGAATATCAAAGAAATTGATATTTTTACTTCAAACAATAATATACGTAGTCTTATAATTTTAAATATTTCCAAATATATTAATAATTTCAAAGATATCATTATTATAGAAAATATTTTCTGCTTATTGTCCATGTTATTTAAAATTTTATTTTTGAGTTTATGGTTAATATTTATGAATTAAAAGGAAATAAATAACAAATTGAAATAACTTATTTATGGAATATCAAGAAAAGAAATGGATATTTTTTACTTGCAAAACAATAAGATAAGTACCTCTCTATCTCGCCAGTGTTTTAGAATTAATCAAACACCATTTTGTCCCCCTCTATCTCTCAAGTGTTTTAGAATTAATCAAACACCATTTTGTCGATATATTTAATAAGCTATGAATTTAGTCATGTAAGTGGAAAGTGAAAAGATGAAATTCATGTTTAGGTTAAACAGTCTTCAAAAAAAAAAATGTCATAAGATTAAACCCACGAGAGACAAAAGTATGATATGCTCAATGGGTACCACTGTCTTAGGCCTACTACTTATCGCCTAGGCCGCTTGGTCATGTTAGACACCCCAAAAACTCGGGTCCCGTTGACCAACCGTCAGTCCTACCTAAAAACTCACGGATATCTAAGACCCGACACACACCATCCGTCCAGACACGGATCGATCCAATAATTTAACAACTAAATGACCACTCCGAGTCCATTAATCAATTTTCATTTAAAACATGCAATATTTTAATTAAAAATAGCTCATAAGGGTTTAATTACAACTCTCTTGCATAATAAAATACATGGCAAAACTAGTTTGCACATAAAGTTTACATAAAGATTTTTGTAAAGCCACAATTCGGCTTTCTTCACAATTTCGGCCTTGAATGAGCGTCGTCCACTGATGTTCCCTGCACCTGATATGTTTTCACATAAAGGGTGAGTCACGCTCAATAGAGTAAACCCCACGCAGGCTACCCCACCTATAAGCACATGCAACGCCCAATAAATATTTCACATCAACATTCCAATGAAGAATATGTCAATTCTAAATGGGAACTTAAGCATGTCATGCAATGAAATTAGATGATAACACCATGCATCATGTACCGAGTCTTTACCGACTCCCATTATACTTGAGTCATCACCGACTCCTACCACACATTGCGATGTCCATGTGCGATAAACTGTAATTCTATATGACATCCAATAATCATTTTCAAACCAAATTCATTTGTTTATAAACCAAAAGCTTTTTGGATGTTACATCTCAATGATCATTTTATTTTCAAAACTCATGTGTCTTTTCGGGCAGTGAATTTTAGTGTCGCATCGTAGGCTTCGCAGGCCTATACATTTTCACGGGCTTTCACTGTTGGAATTCTGTATAACAACAAATACCGGGTCTTTCACCCGAGAGGGTATCTATCCTTGCTTGTTATTACCCGACACATATTTTCATTTTCATGTATATAACCATGCGACTCTATTGGACGTTGTCTAACGGTACCGAGCCCACCCAATCAATCACCAAACGCAGTGTTGATTATAACCATGCACTCACACTCATTCAATGCGATGTCCCGTGCATATGCAATGCAATGCAATGCAATGCGTCATTGCATGTTAATATGTTATATCATGCCACATGGACAACATAATCCACACCACTCACCGGGAGTCATGGACAATCACATCACTTGCATATGACTTCCATACTTCATTTCATTCATGTCAATATATCATGCATGCATATATCAACATCAACACACAACATGTCATTCTATGTTCAAGCAATGACACACTCACAATCAAGCCATGTAATGGACATGTGCACATATGGACACTATAAACCATACATTTCACCATGTATCATGGATAATTATATCAATATGTCATTCACCAGCATATGGTCAGATTATAGACTCAAAGAGCTTTCCATAGAGTCCAAGAATGTGCGAATCGAAGTTTGGACGAGAAAGATATGGTCGTCTAAAGTTAGAGGCTTAAAGGTGTGCAGGGCAACGCAATTACTCCAAATCCTACTTAATAGCGTACTCGATAGCTGAAATTTTGAAGCCCAGCCACGTAATAGCGTGCAGGCTCCAAGCAATTGCACCAAACTACATGTATCAAAGATGTTGTGATTCGTGGCTTCTCCAGTACACCATATTTTAACTCGGAACCGTCCTAAGAACAACCCTTTTTCACCAGCCTCAATACCCACCCGATTGAGACCACCAAACATGCCATAAACACGACACAAAACATGCCATAAACACGGCATAAAACCATCCCACAATCAATCCCAAAATCAGCCCAAAAGTAGGAATAAAACCAAAGTATGAAGAATCCCTACCTCTTGAAATGTAGTATAACGGTAGGTCTCGAGAACACCTCCTAAACCTGAAAACTTTGATTTTCCCCAAATCTCATCTTTTGGATCTTCGGTGAAATCTCTTATTTTTGGTGCCTACGCGTAGCCCTCGTTGAAGTGATGAGGCCCAACGACTTCTGACCAACGAACAGAATCGGCTATAGGAAGCTCACCTCCTTTTCCTCCTTTCTTTCTAACATTTCCTGCAACAAAATTTGGAAGATATTTTTGTGAAAAATATCTAATTCTTTCCCTTTTTATACTTCTAACACGTGGCTCATGTCGCGCCATGTGTCCCTTTTTGTTCCGATCCATTTTTGCCCTGAAACTTTTTATTTCGTCCCAGTTCAAGTTCAAATTATTTTATATGAGCTTTCTTTAAATTATTTTTCAACTTTCAAATTTTCTCAAAAATCTCTTTTTAGGGGGTCATCGGACACCAATCGTGTGACGCCCCAAATCCCGGGGTGTCTCACACCACCGTCAACCCGTTGTATATGTAATCATATTATGAGACCTAATAATGATAAAAATGGCCACTTGGCCCATTCATTACTCACCAAAATACATCAACTATATAATAATAGTTCAAGAGTTATTACATTACTCTTAATTAAAACATATATCAAAATTTAGAGTTCTAATACATGTTTTACAAAGAAAATGTCAAAGCCACAATCCAGCTTTCTTCTAAAACGCGACTTCTAGTGAGCGCCATCCTCCCGTACACTCCCTGTACCTGAAATAATGATCCCTCGACAGGGTGAGCAATGCCTAGTAGTGATAATTTCCTACATGGGTTACTCCCCACCTAAGTGCACATGTCATGGCAACCAAACACACTCAAACAAATACATGATCCTACTTAGGGGTGGCAATTCGTGTTAATGGGTCGCGGTTCGTCGCGGTCATCAGAACTGATCGCGGTCAACATTCGCCAACCCAAACCCGACACGACACAAACATACCGGGCGAGCCCGCTAACCCAAACCCAACCCATTTATTATTCATGTTAGGCGGGTCAACACGAATATGACCCATTTAATTTGGTTATTTGAAATAATAAGAATTATAATTAATCATTCATGCATATTTAACACAAATAACCTATTAAATTTAACATATTTATTAATTTTATTATTTAAATTAATAGAAATTATAATTAATAATTCATATTTAACACAAACAACTTATTAAATTGGTTAATTAATTAATATAATAATTAAACGGGTCACCCGTGTTAGTAAGCCTCAAACATGAATACTTAATTCCATTTATTAAACGTGTTAGGCGGGTCAACATGAATATAACCCAAACACGATTATACTCAACCCAAACCCGCAAAAACCGTGTTAGGTTCGTGTCGTGTCAAATTTTGCTAGCCCTAATCCTACTTGAATGTCTATGCCCAATCCCATGTCTCGAGTCCTCACCGACTCCCTCACACATTCCTAAGCCAAATGCGAGCACAAATACATTTTTCAAAACAAAAGGTTTTTGTTCTCGAAAACTTACTACCGAGTTTCCTGCGAAATACTGGACTTCGCCCTCCAAGGCAAAAATTGCTGGTCATTTTTCAACAAGCCATGGTCCGCCTCCGAGATGAACTGTTGGACCACTCTCCAAGGAAATTCTTCGAAACATCTTCCTTGAAATTCCTTTCACAACCATTTTCATTTTCTTTCATGTCATGCACTCACAACTATCTTTCTAGGGTGCCCCGGTGCATATGGAATGTATTATGCAAATCCCAAACAATTCATGCTAATATATTTTACATGCATATATTAACAAATTAACTCATTACAAATCTTATTCAATTTATTAACACAACATCAAAATTAGCTCACGTAGGCTAATTAACAAATCAAGCAATTCATTTTGAATCACCCAATAACACAAAATCACACAATATATCACGTGAACAGTGAAACTCTAGGCTCGGCACTATTCACGACCACCATAGGGAGTTTCTCACCTCAACTCATCACTGGAACTGAAAACACACTCGACATTCGAATTTCCTCGAACATCCCTATCCATTCACATGGCTTTTAGCCAAAGAATAAAGCAAGTAGAAAAAGATCTCTACCTCTTGGAGTTGTCAGAACTCCACAAAATCGGTGCCCACACGTAGCCCTTACCGCGTAGAACAACTTTGCTTTCGACCAAGAGAACCGACCTGGGTCCGACGTCGGAAACTCCAAAGAGAAAGCCACACTTTCTCTCTAAAACCAGTCTCCCCACACCTATTGCACGTTTTCTCCAAATGGAGAAGATGAAGTCCCTTTTTGTCTTTATTTTAATCTTTTAACTTAATTCCCATTTTGTCCCTTCATTTAACTATTTGACTTAAAGGGCCTTTTTGACACTTGGCTTAATCTAACCCATTCATCTTCATCCTCTAATCATGCAACATGTGTCACATGGGTACATGTAGTAGGTGACTTTTGTCACATCACATGTCTCTCACAAGCCGTCATACGGCACCCAACACCCGGTGCCTCGAAAAACGTGAAATTCGACTATCTCGGAATTCGACGAAATTCGACGCCAGAATAGATTTCATGGTGATCATCCCAACAAAGGAAGTCCATATTTCATTATCCGGCATCTAAAAATTTCGGATTTTGACCAAAATTACCATTTTACCATTTTTCAAAAAATTAAATTTTCTCGGGGTTTCACAAATCGTCTCGAAAAATGTGAAAATTCTAACCATCTCAGAATCCGATGAAAATCGCCTGGTTAACTAGATTTTGTGAGACGAATCCAACGGTTAAGTCCGTTTTGTCATCCGAGATCTAGAAAATTTCAGTACTATAGCGACAATTTACCGTTTTACCATTTTTCAAAAATTCAAATTTATCCGGGTTTTACACATGTTGTGAAGCGGCCTAAGCCCACTTACCATGTCAAAGCCAGGGGGATCCACCTAAACAGGAGAATCCTAAAGAAAGCCAGGATGTCTTCCCATGGACTAGCTTTAGGGCGATTTGTTTAGAATTTTAAGTCCCCCAGTCGGCCATCCTACTACCTATTATGAAGTCATATCGATAAGTACACAGTCGAAAAATACGCAGCATATTTATTACCGATTCTGCCTAAATCCCTTTTTATTTCCAAAGCATTAATCATTAATGCTTAATTAATCCTTGATATGTTAAGATATTTTATCCCTAAGATTAAGATTTTATTTCCAAAATCAAGTGAGATTCTTGAACCACTTTCTATAAATCGGGGTGAAGATCCCCCACAGGAGGAGGTAATCTAACCGCACGTACTTTTTCTTTCTCTTTCTTTCCGATCTTTATCGACTTAATCACAGAGATGTGGCCAGCCCACCGTCGTCGGATCGCCATTTTGTGTGTTCATATTTGCACATTACGCCGAGGTCAGACGATCACGTAAAAACAATTGGCGCCATTTGTGGGAAACAAACAAAAGTCTCGCTCCACAAAGGTAAGGGCTTGGCTCTAATGATTATCCATGTGACGCCCCAATTCCCAGGGGTCCGTTGACAACTCGTCAACTCATGGAATACTCAAGGATGCCGAAGAACTGACACCACTACCTAAACCGGCAGAAGTCTTTGTACTCTGGGAGCTCTACCCAAGGTACAAAACCTGTCCCAAATAATTAACAACGACCATACCGGGTCCATAAAGAGGGAAAAATGGGTCACTAAATTCATACATCACTCACTAAATTTCATCAACTATATACCAATAGTTCAAGAGTTATTACAACTTAATCAAAACATATTTGTAAAAATTTAAAGTTTTAATACATGTTCTACAGAAAATCAATAATAAAAGCCACAACCCGTTTTTCTAAAACGCGTCCTAGTGAGCGTATGTCCTGTACACCCCCTGCATTCCGAAATAGTGATTCCTCGATAGCGTGAGCAATGCCCAAGAGGCACTTCCACGTAGTTACTTCCCCACCAGTGCACATGTCACTAAGAACAATCACACCTGGCAAATACACGATCCTACTAATGTCTATGTCTAATCCCATGTCTCGAGTCCTCAACGACTCTCACACATGCCTAAGCCAAATGAGAAAATACGCTTTCAAAACAAAGCTTTTTGTTTTCGAAACTTACAACAGTCAGCAAAATTTATCGACAAACCTCCGAGGCGAATCTGTCGGATAATCGGAACACCATGAGCCCTCCGACGTGAATCAAGGACAATCTCCTAATACACCGAAAAATTCGGTCGAAATTCCTTTCACAAAATTTTCGCTGCTTTCTTTTACGTCACGCACTCACATCTAATATTCCCAGTCGCCTCAGCCAGATATAACGCATTATGCCAATTCCAAAATATCTACGCTAAGATATTTTCATGTACACATTATCATAAATAAATTCACACAATTCATGTTATTCAATTCACAATCAATAACACCCAAAATTAGCTCACATGGGCTAATTAACAAATCAAGCAATTCATTTTGAATTACTCAAACCACACAAAATCACACAACAAAATCACGTGAACAGTGAAACCCTCGGGTCGGCACTGTTCACGACCACACAATAGAGATTTTCTCCACTCGGTTCAAATGTTTTGAGACCGAATTACGGCTAAATCAAGCCTCAAAATATCCCTAACCATTCACATGGCTCTTAGCCAAAGAATAACACAAGTAGGAAAAGATCCCTACCTCTTGGAGTTGTCGGAACTCCACCAAATTGATGTCCACGCTGTAGCTCCTCGCCACTAGTAGATCGACTTTGTTTGTTTGGCCGAGAACCTGACGGTCCGAACGGCGGGAAATCTAGAGATAAGTCACCCTCTCTCTCTCTAAAACTGATCCAAATTTCTCACCGCACGTTTTCGCTTTTCCTTTGGAGAACAAAATTATTCCCTTTTGTCTTATACTCATTTAACTTTCCAATAATTCCATCCATGTCCCTTTTAAGTGACTTTTGACACATGACTTAATTTAAGCCATTCATCTCCATCATCTCTCTAATCATGAAACATGTGTCACATGGGTACATGTAGTATGTGACTTTTGTCACATCACATGTCTCTCACAGTTCGCTTACTACACCTCGACACCCCACGCCCGGGTGGGTCGCGAATTATCACAGTTTCTGAGTTCGACGTAAATTTGGATGATAAGATTTTCAGGCGATTCCAATGGTGAAGTCTGTTTCATCATCCGAGATCTAGAAAAACATCGGGTTTTGATTGAAATTACAATTTTACCCTTTTTCAGAAAATTCGAATTTTCCTGAGTTTTACATTCTCCCCTCCTTAAAAGGAATTTGTAAGACCCGAGAAATTCCAATTTCTGGAAAAATGGCAAAATCGTAATCTCGGTTACAAAATTGTAATTGGTTAAAATCCTAAATTTATTCTCTGATCTCGATGACAAACAGATTTCACCGTTGGAATCGCCTCGTGAAATCTAGCTAGCACGTGAAATTTAGTAGAATTCGAGATAATGTAAGCTTTAAGATCGCTGGCGATCGCTTTCGGCATCGTAAACAAATTTCGATGTGACGAAAGTCACATATAACATGTACTCATGTGCCAGTGGCGGTGTAATGGAGCAGGTAAATGACGAAACGGACGAACAAATAGCGCCGAATGTCAAACCGAAAAGAGGGACATAATAGTCATTTTGGAAATTGTTTAAGTCACAAAAAGACAAAATTGTCAACAGTTGTCTTCCTCAAAGTTAAAAAGCCAAAACAAAACGTGAATTGAGGGAAAAAAATCAATAGTAGCTAAAAACGGAGTTTTTTTTAGAGAGAGAGAGCAGCTTCTCTCTTAAGATCGGCGATCCCGACCGCTGGCGCCTTCTGGGACAAGAAGGAAAGCCACGTGGAGCTGCCACGTGACATCGGATTGAGGAGTTTTGACAAACTCTCGAGGTAGGGGTTTCCCTACTAGGGTTTTATTCCTTTGTTTAAGAGTTATGTTAATGTTTGAGTTTAAGAGCCGTGAGGGGTCAGCTTGATTGGTTCCAAATCTTGGAACCAAGGTGTTGGATTTTTGAAACCCATGTGGACAGTCCGTGACTGTCCACCGGCTGTTTGGAGTGCCATGATGAAATGTGTGCTATGAATGTGTGCTTTGATGTGTATGAGGCCGGAATCGACCGAGAAATACGGTTTCACAAAGTGAACCGATACTTGTGTTTCGATAAGAACAATAATCCCAGGGTTTTACCGTTCCTAAAATGCGATCACAAAATAATTTTACGAATAACGTGTTTGGTCAGCAATTCAAATCGACCGTCGTGTTTGATCATTAAATCACTGAGCTAATTTTGATGTGATGAAATGCGAATTACATAACATGATGTGATTAATTTTTATGTAAATATATGCATGTTTATATATTTACATGTGACATAGACTGTAATGGAATTGGCATCATGCATTCCATATGCACTGGGAGCACCCTAGGATGATAGGAGTGAGTGCATGAGATGAGTCTAGAGAAAATGGGTTCGGAGGGTTGTCTAAAAATGATAATTATCGGAGGGTAGTCCATACCAAAAATATCAATCGCCTGGAGACTTACCACCGATATACATCGGGCAGTCCATAAATAATATCAATCATCTGAGACGCACTCCAATTGATATATATACACATCTGGCGGCTGTCCACAAACAAATAACATAATAATGCTCATATACGAGGCTTAGGCGAGTGTGAGGGTCTATGAGGACCAAGTATGAGATGGTCGGCTAGACATCCAAGTAGGATCATACATTTGCTTGAATGTGTTTATTTTGGAGCATCAACTGCACCCTAGGTGGGAGAGTAGCCCACTTAGGGTGATTCCACTACTAAGCACTCCAAATTTTCACCCCGTCGAGGGATATTTATTTTATGCGCATATGAGCCATGAGTGACCATTTGTCCTGCAGATTTAGGTTTTAAAGAAGTCGGATCAGGGTTTCTGGGTTATGATGTATTACTCGTATTAGAATTGTTTAATTTTAATATATGCCGTAGATAAGAGTGTAAAATTGGAACCTCAACTATGGTTGGATAGTCGGATATATACATTGTTATGGAGTATTGAAGCCAGAGCCTATGGGTCATGACCATAGACTGCTTATATTTGACTGCTTTATTGTGTTTTATGTGTTTTGTATTTTGCAGATCTCCCGTACAAAGAGACTGCCCGATTTTCGTGGAAGAATGTTCCGGTCACCCGACACACGTATATTCGCGGTTGACGGTAGTCAACTGACCCCCTGGTTTGGGGTCGCCTTGGTGTATATATATTTTTCCTATTTTCATCAAACCAAATAAATTTGCTTAAAATTTATTTTGCTATTTAGGTAAAGAAATAATTTTCTAAGGTTTTACAAGTCAGAAATTGAAGAAAATTGAATAAAATAAATTTTATAAATTTATTTGAGTATTCTCTAAAAAAATTAATTAGGTATATTTTTTGTGTATCTTCCAAAAGAGTCGAAGAAATGAAAAAAAATGTATACTTATGTTTTGTATTTTTTCAATAGCATGTTTAAAAAAAAAAATGTATATATGTAATTTTTTTATTTTGGGTGATTTTCTAGCAGCTTAAAAGAAAAAAAAAGAAAAAAAAATGCTCAAAAAGTGCAAGAACTGATTTGGGCTACGCTCATCTCAGGCCTTTGTGAAAATTTTTTTTTTGTATTGCAAATCCTTGCAATCAGACAAGAGAGAGGGCTGGAAAAAAATTACATTGCACACTATATCAGATTACAGAAGGAGGCTTTAGGCTGTGCTTTAATATAATATATTGTATCAGGATTTATGAAGGTTAGATTGTATTGGTAAAGATGAGGAAGTGTATTGCAATAGGAGGCTTAAGGAGGAAATTGTACTGGCAAATAGTCGAATTGTATCAAGAAGACAATAAGGGGCTGCTTGAAGTGTATTACAATAATTATCAGACAGGACCAACAAAGAATCAAGGAACAGTAATCAATGAACAAGTAACGCAATCCACAAACTCAGAATTGCAAATTTGAATTTTTTTTTTTTTGAAAATAAAATAAAATAGACAAAATTTTAGAAAATAAAATTCTCAAAAATGAAATTTTGTTGCTAAAAAATGTTTTAAATGTGGAATCAGTGCCTCAGACACCGTAAATGCAGGGACTTGGTGTATACACTGTATTCTGTGTATGAATAGTGTCCGGGGCTGCATTTACACCATTTGAGATACGTAATTAATGTCAGATGTTGATTGCGTGATTTTATGTTTAAAATTTACAGGAAGGACATATATACACGGTATGATGTATATGGGAATTATGATCATAATATCATAGGTAGGAAATTATATGCATGGTGTAATACGTATAGGAAAAAGGGTAAATGCTAAGGTTAGGAACTATGACCTTAGGGATTTGATACTTAAATGAACAAGAAAGCTTATAATTTTATCAAATAGATGAATTGAGTGGTTAAACGAAGCCACTTAGGAAATGAACGGTCACTCATAGTTGTCAAGTTTATTAGTAATTGGCATGTGCATTGCTAGTTAGACTGAAATGAAAATTAAATGATTCTTGTTGCCATTGGAACACGTATTATTGGTTGAGGACGAGACGAGGGCGTCTACGTGCAATTGGTCAGCACCACCCGCATTTGATGTGCCTTGTTGAGGCCAGAGGTATTATGGCAAATTAAGATCGCATTGTGCCAGCGTAGCGTAGTCGAAGGTCCTAGTAACCTCCATAAGTTTAGGGCGATCATCCTTCTCGACATTCACTGGGGAGAGACCCGCGGTGGCGTACCATTGTCCAAGGCAGACGAGAAGTAGAGGCGTGGAGATTATCTCGACACTACCAGGATTAGACCGACCGTGTTCCAAATGCAGGGAGAGTGAAGCCCAAATATTGGTAACGTAAGTAAATAACCCTAAAGACTTTAGATGGTTCTCTAAGATGTGAGTCTCTCTCCTAGGGATTAGGGCACAGAATAGGGTATGATATGTCACAAGCTGTGAGTTGTAGATCTCTGGGACTTCTACTCACGTTGGACCCGAGGATCATGGACATGTCGAAGTTCGATTTCTGTCATCCTCGGGATGGATTGGCGTACGCCTTACAAGGTCATTATCGATTGTGAGCGTAGGGAGGGTTACCATACGCAGGATGCATTCTGTGGTATTTCAGTGGGGACAAGCATGATTTCGCCTGCACAGCATACCAAATTCAAGTGTCGTGGACGCTTAGCTGGTTGGCTAGCTGAGCCTTACCTCAGGGACGAGGAGAGACCAGACTTGATCTACCGAGTAGTATGCGAGTATGTGGATGTTTTTCCGCATGAGTTACTGACTACCTTCCCACGAGAGGGTTGTAGACTTGATATTGAGTTACACCACAGTCTTTACACCCATCTCTATGACCCGCGCCAGGATGGCACAGTTGAAGTTGCGGGAACTCGAGTCGATTCTGATAGCTATTAGACGAGGGTTCATTAGGCAGAGCACTTCACCATGGGGCGCTACGGTTTTATTTGCGAAGAAGAGCAAGACCGCCGATTGTGCATTGACTACGGGCAATTGAGCGAGTTACGATCAAATTCGATTTACCGTGCAGAAGTTGATGATTTATTTGATCAGATTGAGAGAGACACGAGTCCTCAAGAGATGAGCCTTCGCGGTTACCATCAGTACGAGGGTTAGGAGATAAGGAATATCCACAAAGATAGCGTTTAGGACACGTTATGGGCACTTTTTGAGTTTTGTTACCCTTTGGATTGGCGAATGCGGCCCGGCATTCATGGATCTCATGCATGAATTATTCAGCCTTATCTAGATCAATTTGTCGAGTCTTCGTGGATGACATCTTGATCTACTCCCGGTCAGTGGGAGCATAGTGTCAGCTGGAGGATTGTTTACGGAGTTGTTGAGACCATGGTAGCACGTCAAGTTCGATGAGTCACGAGTTTGGCTTGCGGGTGAGATTTTGGGACACATGGTGTGACATCGAGTGTCGGTCGACCAGAGAAGGTTGGCGATTGATGAGTTAGGAGAGACCGAGATGCGATCTTCGAGATCTGTAGTTTATTGGGATTGGTGGGTATTACGGGAGGGTCGAGAATGGGGTACGAAGTTGTCCATTGGGCGGGATCGTAGGACTTAAGCCTCTGGAACGGGACTCGTGGTTGGGACCGACCAGGCCATGGGAGAGAAGTCGAGGATCTTTCGAAACACTCGGGATCACGGGTGTTGAGTAGCGGGGAGGATCGACCTCCTTCGGATTCGGAAAGAGGTAGAGACACGCTTCCGCACGAGTTTAGGACGGGGCCGGGATTGGGCATGTGAGGCAGAGTTGCCGGTGGGGGTCCCAGGGCTTGGGATGGCGCGATCCGATTCTTCAATAAAAATAGGGAGAGTATGCGGTTCATTCCTCACACCTTTAGTACGGGTCAAAGACCGTTCCGATTTGAAGTGCTATCTGAAGCACTTCGGCTGACATAGATAGGCGGAGGGGCGGTGGTAGGTCGAAGTGGGGACGGATGGGAGTTGCTTGACGGGGCGTAGTGGACCTTAGGGTGGTAGACATATTGGTTGTTGTGTCAAGCGGTCCGTGCCACTGTTAGGGGTGATCAGGAATCAACAAAATTTATATCTAAGTTCCCTCCTGCTGAAGTAGTCGAAACTACTATGATACAGTCTAGTTGACAGGATGATATATACAGTGAGTGGGATGTTCAAATTGATGATGAGACCCAGGCTTGAAGCGGGCGAGTTAGATGTTGTTGAAACTCTTAGAACGTGGTGGTTTCATGACGGACTGATGAGCAGATCTTATGACAGCTTTGGGGATCAGGATGATATAGCGGGATGACATTCTGGCGTTATTTGGGCGCAGAACTCAACCACAATAATTTTCCTTTTGATAAAGCATTTATTTAACATTTATGGTTCCTACGTTGAATACATTTTGACTCATCTGCGATGATTAAATGGGTAACTAATGAATCACCGATGGATCTAATAATAAGCATCCAGCCCTAAAAGATTACAAGTATTGATCAAAGTGGATGCACATACGGTGAAACCTAACCCCGCCAACCTACCTCGGTGGCTCGTAAAGAGCAACTAATGGATATTAGTGTAGCCTAAAGCTAAGAATACACTAAACCCTAAAAGCTTGCCAAGTATTGGCGAAGAAAGCACATGAAGAGCTTTAAACCTAGAAATGAAAATTTAGGAACCAAAATGACAAAACTTCTTGCATGAAGCAGTGGAACCTGGCAACCTAAAGATCTCACCCTCGGCCTTTTGCTTCCAAGAAGGGAAGTGGTTTTAGCGCTCATCCTCGAGTTGTCATCCTTGGAGGGTGTTTGTGACTTGAGGGAAAATGGGGAGAAAGAGAGAAAACTAGAGAAGATCGTATGTGCGAAAGAGAGAAAGTTAGGATTTTTTAAACATAAGGTGGCTTATATAGCCAACTTAAGTAATGTGAAATACAAAGAAAGCCTAACATTTGGCTAATACAAGGACAAGTAAGTAATACACCAAAAAATGAAGTCGGTTGGCATTAATTCTGAAAAGATGACATAAATGATGAATTTAGCTATACTACCGCTATGTGAATTTAAAGCTAGATAGCGAAAGAATTTCGCTGAATGCTTATTGCCTGAAGATAAGCGAAATCAGAGAATTTAAAACATACCTTTGCCAATTTCGCTAGCTAGCGAAATTGTAACAACCGAGAATTCACAAGAAGATAGCGAGGTGAGAGGATTTCGTATCAACGGTGGTTCGCTAGCTAGAGAATTCACAAGAGATATAGTGAAATTTCATTATCAGCGGTGATTTTCGCTAGCCTAGTGAAAAATCCGGGTTTCTCTGGCATTTCTTTGTTCCATTGGCCACCATTTCCTCTTTACTTCTCTTCCATTTTCATGCCTTCATTTTTATTATTTTCTTCTCTTCTTTTCCTTCTAGTCTCAAGTCTATAGTGTTGAGTTTGACTCGAATTCTTAGTGCTTGGATCGGCTGTGATGTTGGCATGATTAGCTCGCAAGCGCAAAAATTGCCACCAAAATGGGATCGGTCAAATAGTAAGGACCTTAATATGTAAATTGGGTTAATTATAACGATTAGTACAAAAATGGCAAAACCTATTAAAATAGGGTTCAAAATAGCACTTTTGGGCACTAATCACACCCTGACCTACACATTTGCTGGTCCCTTCTTGATGAAAAAAAGAAAGAAAGAGAGAACATAGAATGATAACAAAATAGTATGCCACAAAAATGGTATTTCAAAGGTTGTGAAGAGTAATGCGACCTAGTAGGGAATCATACGTCTTAGTGTGTCCAATAACTATATGAAATGAATACCATACAAAATTGAGTATCAAAAGTCTCCATCTCGGTGAATCAAGCGAGAAACTTCCCACGAAATCTAAGTGTTTATTTGATCGGCTCTCGACAATAATAGTCATTTGCTACTCTCCCCAACCTAGATACTACCACGACACAGAATGTTAACCAGCCTAAATAGATCGGGACCCACCTCTTATTCCACAATTCCTTTTCTGCGATTTAGTAGGGTGCGATCTTGAGAATCGACCTCACCAAAGTCCATGTAACGGGGATCACAGGTGACTCCAGCCCGATTAAGGTTTAGGGCGCAAGTCATAGGATCTTTCCCAGCCCTGAACTCTTCGGGTTTCACGACGCCGAGATGATGATTTGAGACTTAGCACCTACAGCTTGCTAAGCTCCACCCGTCCACCCCGTGCGCGAACACTAAGTCGGTGACTCCCAACCAGTGAAGGTTTAGGGCACCGGGCTTTAAAGGCTTTCGCCATATACCCCTCGGACCGTGCTCGGGTTTCAAGGCAAAGCATTGCAATTTTTATTCTTTTTCTTTTCTTTTTCTTTTTCTTTTTCATTTCTTTTTCTTTTTCTCGTTTTTCTTCTTTTTCTTTTTCCATAGGGATTAGCAACTTTATTAAAGGTGGTCGTGAAACTAGGAGTAGGTTATGCCGAGAAATGAGAAGTGCACGAGTTTTTAGTCTATCGATGAAATCTAATGTGCTTTGTGTGTAGTTAGCTAAGGTGGAAGAAAAGGTACTGAAATCAATAAGAATTCAACTAATCATTCACTCAACTAAGCATGGAACCAATCTAACATCAATAGAATTGGACACAACTTCAATTTTTCAAACCACAGGTTAGGCAAAACCATAAAAAATTTTGATTACTAAATGGGTCCAGATTTTGAAAAAGTAAGCTGTTTAGTATAACAGCTTTATAGAAAGGGAACCCAACAAGCCACTAAACATCACAAAATGGGGCTTGAACAAAGTGATGTAAAACATAAATACAAAATCCACTTCCTTTACTAACTCCCCCAACCCCGAACATCTGATTGTCAGTAAGACTCGAATGAAAATTAGAGAAGGAAGTGTTGCCTCCATGATGAGATGTGATCATTGCTGGATGGAAACCGCAAGCTTTCCATCGACACTATTCCTCCCGTTTGAGCTTCAAATAAACAAGTTAGGAGAAGAAAAGAGAGGAAAAAAGTGACCAATTGGACCATTTTTAAAATTACACTTTCATAATAATCTTAAAATTGTTCTTTCTGGCCATATTTGGATTCTACACTCTCTAAGCTTTCACTTGATTCCAAACTAAAAAAACGGAGTTCGGATAAAGAAAGAGTTATGGCGAAACAAAATTAGAGGTCAAGCGTAGGCGTAGCAGAAAAATTTTCGCTAACTAGTGAAATTTTACGCTAATTGCGAGGCCCATTGTGTAAATTTGGCATTCGCTGGGTTTGAAAATTTCGTATGTCCCAATAGCGAAAATTTTTTTGATATATATATATTTTAAAATTAAAATAAAATAATTATCAATTAAAAATAAAATAAAAATGACAAAATCTAATAAAATAAAAAAACATTTGTTTTTCTTTCAAAAAATTATATATATATATATATATATATATATATATATATATATATATATATATTTTTTTTTTTTTTAAAATAAAATAATATATAAAAGAAAAACAAAAACGTTTTTTTTTAAAATAATATATATATATATATATATATATATATATATATATATATATATATATATATATATATATATATATATATATATATATATATAATAATAAAATAATAACATGAACACTGTGCATGTTTTTGGCTTATGTGACATTGAAGGTTAAGCTAGGTGGAATTTCGCTAGAGCCTTTCATTCTAATGAAATTTTCATTCATTGTCTCACGGGATTTTTCGCTAAGGTAGCGAAATTTAATAACTGTGAAAATTCCATATAGCGAAATTTTCGCATTTAAGCTAGAATTGCGAAATTTTCGCTATAATTCTTGAAAGAAATTCTACGCTACGCTATTTGCTCATTTTCAATCCAGGCTTCAAAATTTGCACAAAAGCTACAAAAATTAATGCAAGAAAAATTGCAGAAGAGTAAAAATTAATCTAAAAACATAAATTAACTAAAAATTAAAGAAAATCTAAAAAGAAAAATTAACAAAATCAAGATAAAATAACATAAGACAAGAAAAATTAAAACAAAAAGTGGGGGAGACTGGAAATGCCTAGGTTCGGATGCTCCAAATGCGAGCAAACTTACCGAACCATCCACTATGCCATGCGGTATGTACGATTCAAGTGCTTGTTTGAGGTAAAGTAGCAAAAATACGACGATGGCCACTAGCTTCTTGAATTTTTTGCATGGCCGCGGTGGAGTTGGACTTAGCTGGGAGCGGGTGTTGCGGGGCTTGGATTTTAACGGGTGGGGCGGGTATGTACGCGGAGTGGGCTGTTTGGGGTTGGGGCGTGCTTTTCAGGATTTAACTTCGCGGGGATTGGTTGAAGGATAGGTTCTTGGGGCTCTTCCTGAGTTTCCCTTCCATTACTTCCTCGCTGACAAGGCGGTGTGGTTTCCCATGACGAGCGGTGGCACGATATCACGAGGGTTTTGATAATGAGTCTTTGCGACAACTGCTCCTCCACCATGGTGTCACTTAGGCACTCTTCCTCTTGACTCTCCTCCTCTGGATGATCAAGATGCTGGGCATGCTTTGAAATGGAGTACTGCAGGTTGTCCAATTTCTGCTCCATTTCACTTTGAAGTCCATCAATTCTCTTGTTTACATTGTTTTCCATAGTGTCAATTTTTTGACTTAATTGAGCATTGATTTTCTTTTGCTCTTCTATCACCCACAGTTTGGTAAGGTCCGAACAGCACGCTCAATAGGAAAAATTAATTGTGGTGGTTGTGGTGGCTGAGGAGTTGAGATATATTGTGGACACACCATGTAGGAGGGTGCACTCATCCAATGGTCTCTGTAATCCCTCATGGATCTAGGTGGGTTTGGATTTCTCTCCCAGGGTTGCTGATTTTGCCATGCGAGGTTCCTATAGTCCCTCATTGTCATATATTCCCTAGGATTACTCTCGTGACTGTATTGCTCTTCATGTGGGGGTTCCATTTTCTCTCGATCCAATTTTCCCACCCAGACACAGAACTGCCTTAGATTTTGATCCACTTTGAAAATGGATTGACGTGACGAGCAACTAACGATCCTGTAACTTTTTTTTTTATATATGAAATGAATAGAAAATAGCGGTAAAATATAAAAGAAAGCAATTCCACCGAGTACTTGTGATGAGGATCCACGAAGTGTTTCTGGCTTCGTCGAATGCACTTAGGCATGATGAGCTTAAAGTCATCTCTTTTAGTCCATTTTTACATTTTGATTTTAGTTAAATTGAATATTTAATATCTGAAATTATGAAAAACTCACCCGATTTGTCATTGGCGGGAAGGAAGCAAGAAAAGATGAAAAATGCGTAATAAGTGGATAAAAATCACGATCGATAGTAAGCGAAATAAAAGCAAATTTAGGCGAACTATTGATACGATCTTAGAGGTCTACCTGATCCGAGTTAAATTGCGACATCGGGGGGAAGATTAAAGGAATTTGAGGCGAGGTGGCGGGGATCGTAGGCGGCGAGAAGAGCGAGGAATTAAAAGAGTAATGTCGCGACAGGAAGTATGAAATCGCGACATCATAAACAACCAGTGCAACTTCCAGCAGCATCAAGTGATGTCGCGACAAGAAAAGCGATGTCGCGACAAAGTACCTGGTGATCTAAACGAGAATGATGGATGAAATTCGAGACATCCGCAAAGAGAACATATGAAACTGAAAGCCGTGAGTTGATGTCAGCGAAACCAGAAGCACCCATTCCTGACGGTTAATTTACTTGATGTCGCGACAAGCGATGTCGCCACACCCGCAATAACGAGTAGAAAGAGTAAAGAAGAATTTAGGCGATGTCCACGTGTCAGACACTCATTCAAAGATGCGTATAAGAATTTGAAGTCGCTGACGAAAGCGAAATCCGGCGACATCAGGCGCAAATCATACGAACGAGGCGAAGGCTCGACTCAATACCAGGGACATCCAAGAATGACCATTTCCACGAGCTATGTTAACGAGGGTGATGTCGCGACATGAGTATAGATATTCAGCGACATGGAGGCTGTCGCGACAAAACGAGATCATCGCGACATGGAAGCTGTCGCGACAAAGAAGCTGAAATCGCGACGCTGAAGCGATGACTTTGGGCTACGGTGCGCAAATCTGGCCGGGTCACGTGCAGGTTTAGGGCCCAAGCCCAGAAACCTACTATCGTAAAGGCTACCCGGATCAGCATGAAGTCGCGAGCATCGGAGGAGAGATCGGTAGCCCACAAACTTCACTTTATTTTTCTTTGTTTATTTATTTTTCTTCTTTTCTTTTAAATCAATTTAGAACAGATTGTTTCTCGTATTTTCTTTTCTTTTCTTTTTGTTTGTTTTTGTTTGGATGCGAATGTTGCTCGTTATTTGAAGCTGAATCTTGAAATCAATTTCTTTTCAAGATTACTACAGAGCGTATGGAATTTGAGACAAATTCTGAAATTAGTTATTCAGGTTTCAATTGCGGTCGTTATTGATCGGTGGGAATCTTGTAGTCGTAATTCGGTAATCAAAGAGACTCTGACCTCCATTAAGAGAGCGTTTTAGTTAAATTGATCTTTCTGTAGTATTTTAGTATCTTGTTCATTTCGTTCACAATTTACTTGATTAGTTTCGTAATTTTGGATGCGAATATCGGTTTCTATGCATAGTTAAGAATTGCGTCATTCTGCTGTTTGAGTCTACGGTGACACAGGAAGGCGATCTGGGAAGTATGTCTGAGTTCTTTGAAGGTATCACTAACTGCTATTAGGGATCGTTGCGCTTTGCAAGTTCATAAGATAAATCCTCTTCTCGCCCGAAGTCGAAGCGAGAGTTGAGCAGCTTATCTATTTAAAGCAAAGCGGAGATTTCTGCATAATTCGGATAGTGAGGCCAATCCGAGTGTTAGGCGAGATCTAATCAAGGAAAGGTTGATCTATTCCTAATTTCGAGGAAAGTAATTTGGAAGTTGTACATCCTTGCTTGTGATAACTTGGGAGCTAAGGTATCTGATCCACGTAAAATGGGTGAAGTATTTACGAAAATGCAGATTAAAGGGAAGTTCTTGTTAAAAGTAGTTATCTAAATCCACTGTAATTCGAGAATCAGGAAAATGAGATAAAGAAATGTGGAGTGTGGAGAGATCAGTGCACTAAAATTGTAGACGGATTTTTAACTTGAGATAATCGAAATTCGATCAATATTCACTACCGGGAATTGATCGTTCCTCACAATTTGTTTCTCTTGATGTGTCCTCTTTTATGATAATTGTTTGATATTCATTTCTTGTTATAGAACTTAGTTTCGCTTCATTCATTTTATTTGATTTATTCTAATTTCCATTTCTTGAGATTAGTTATTTTCCCGGCTTTTCTGCGAACCACGGGTGTGATGGTCGAATAGTATGAATTTCGATTAGTCGGGAGTAGTTGATTTAAAATTCTTGAGATCTGCAATGGGATCGATATCGGACATAAATCCATTTTATTACTTGTCGACTGTGCACTTGGGGAATGTCAGGACCAAAACCAAGTTTTGAACATGATTTATTTAAGAGATTGGTGGGTTATATAGTGTAGGGGATGAACAAGTTTTGATATCTTTGTTCTTTGGGGATTAGGCTTGATAGTCGCTTTGGTAATAGTGTCGCCAATTTTATATGTGTTCATTAATTACGTCAACAAGTTTTATGGCGCGTTCTTGCAGTGGTCGAAAGAATTTAATAAATCAATATTCGGATGAAAGAAGGAAATACTAATTTGGATTTTAATGGAAAAAGAAACGAAAATAGCGTTTCAAGCGTGACTCTTTTAATATGACCTTTAACAAACCATATTGAAAATGTTTGTTGATTAGGCTAATCCTATTGATCTGATTGTACTTTGACTACAGGAAGACAGCTCATACAGTCATGACAGATGAAGGATTAGACGGTATAGCGATCGGGAAGTAATGCGGCGAGAAGACCTCGAGGGCATGACCTTTATGGAGAATTTATGGAATTCATTCATCCACAACAAATATTTAGCAATAGAAACGAGAAAGCAAATCATTGCTAATGATTTTGAGCTCGAACCCGTGCCCAGTAACCATAGGTCATGAGAACCAGATTATTTGGTCATTCTACGGAAATCAGTAGACATTTGGGCGATTTTGAGAATAACAAATTCAATTAAATTGGATGGTGTGAAGCCAGAAGCTATTCAGCTGCGGTTGTTCCATTCTCTTTACGAGATATGCAGTGCAACATGGTTTAACTCCTACCAAAATGAATCTGTTAACACATGGAGGCGTGAGGCTTATTTTAATAAATTCTTTACTCCGTCACTTCCTCTGGACAAGGGAGAATTACTAATTAAACATGAGGAAGGAAAGAAATGGCGAATTTGAAGAGAGCAAAAGGAATGTGATGAACAAATTGCCGACCATAAAGTGAAGTGGATGCATTGATATGTTGGAATTTGAATGAAAGGAAGTCGATTAAAGCAGCGAAGCGAGAGTTGTGGAAGGAATGAAGATTGCCTGAAGAAGAATCTCTAAAAATCACATTCAGAAGTATTTGAAGTTACATATTGGAATAAAGAGTCTCATTCTTTCTCTATCTTTTAATCTAATTGCATTTGAGTTGAAACACTTGTAAAGGGTTTTTTATATTTGAGTAACATGATTGCAAGTTTGGGAAATTTATTTTTTTATTTTGTGTGAAATCTTAACTAGTTTATACTTTTACGCAAAATAAAAATAAGTGTATAATTGTTTTTAGTGACATTGGAATAAACGTGATGTTCTTTGAGAAATTTGGATTAATTGTCATTTTGAGGCATAACACGGGTTCAAAAGGATAACTTCAAAATTTGAGAGTATGAAGAATAAGTGGAAAATAAGGTCATCACATAACCATAAGGATAGGGAACATTCATATGCGTGACTCAAGATTTCAGGTCACATTAGTAAGAAATATGAAGTCATGACATAGAGTGTGTCTTGATTTAAGGGTCCGATACTTGAATATCTGTCTTTTAGGGATAATGTCCTTACATTGAACCACGATAATACAATCTCGATTAAGCGCATCGAATTCCCGAGTCACCCCAGATTTGTTAACTTAGAAAGAATAAATAATAATAAAAAATCTGGCTTAAATCCATATTTCGATTTAATCAATCTGTGGAATATTCTCAGTTTCAAAGAGCATAATCAGAGGAAAATTAAGGCATTCAAGAAAAACGTTCCAAATTCTCCAGGAAAAGCTGAAATCTGAATTGAAAATACACAAAGGGACATAAATCGAAAAATCTCATTTAATCTTCCCATAGAAAATTGAAGGAAATCATAAATGTTTGTTGGCACCCCGAGACACACCTGCGCTATAAGGGAAGGAAGAACAAAGAATTAGAAACAAGCGGGAAGGATGAAGGGAAGAGAGAGAATGAGAGTGAAGGAAGCGTCTAGAGATAATTGGCTGTTTTATGGAATGAGTGGAGTCGGAACAAACCCGAGTTCCTTTGTTTGTTCATAAAACGTGGTTCATCCGAGCGGTGGATGGAAGGGAATATGGATTAGTTAGAATCCATCGATAAAGAAACTCCAAAGAAAAGGTGGAAGCGGCCCCAATTTGTTGCACAACCTTATTAACGGCCGAATCACTCATTAGGAGCTCAAGGTCTGGAGAACCACATTTTGAAGCGGGGGATGCAAACTTCTGGAGAAAAGATAGGATTTTAGAACAGGATGAACTTAGTGAAAAATGTTTGTAATTGAAATAGTTCGGACAATATTGAAGTCACTGGATATTTGAATAAAATTCTTTGTTGACACTTACAAATTTGGTTAATCATGATGTTTGGATTTTGTTTACATTGCTAGTTTATTTTACGTTTTTAGGAATGAATTAATAATTAATTACAGTGACTGTTCGAAATATTAGAATCATGAATAAAGAGGCTGGAATTAAGTATATTACGTTGTTTAGATTCAGTGTAGTTACAAAAATTGAGAAATTGGTTGGTGCTGATGGAACAAAATGTTTGAGTAAAATAATGTCTTTAGACAGTAAATAAATCCAAGTCTTGAAGGAATGATGCACATCGGTCAACAACACCAATTTAACTTTGGCTGAAATTTAAAGGAACAATTTAGGAAGTCGAGTTAGAGTCAAGCCACAGAGCATTTGATTATTGATTGGCGAAATCTTAGGGTGAAACAATAACGAGGAAATGATCGGGAGCCATCATTGGATAGTTTGAGCCATTCTAGCCATTCCTACTTATATCTTGATGCATATCGTAGTTCAGAGAAATTGTACCAAAAGCTTATCTTTCAAAAATAACCAATGGAAACCTCTGACCCATTCTAAGAAATCGATCCTCAGTAAAGATTTATGATTGCAAAGAATCCAAGGAGGAAGTAGGAAATGGTTGGGGAGTATCATTTGAAGAACTCAAAAGGGAATGAAAAGAAAAACCAGAGCGGAAAATACGTAGAAAAGAAAGCTTCTGGGATAAGTTTATCTTGTGGCCTGCTCTCTTGAACAATTAAGTTCTTAGGGGTGTTTCAACACCTAGTACCTAATGCCATTTGGTATAGGAGCTACTAACCCAAAGTTACACTAAGAGTGCTAGAAAACTAAAAGTTAAAATATTGCACTATCCTTAAATGGTGACAAACAAAGGAAAAAATTCCCCAGTGAAATTACAAGTGAAAAATAAAGGCATCTGATTCAGGGTCAAGAGAGAACAAAGAAATGTCCCAAACATGAGCCAGGGAGATATTTTGAAAATATAAGGAAGAAAGGGCAGAAAAGAAGAAAAAGTGCAGGTAATCCTACAACCCTAAATTCTCCGTTTATCTCACCACGATTACACACAAGCACATATTCTGGCTTGAAAGACCTCGTTGATTACGAAGGTTGAAGTTACCTACATTAGTGGAATCAATGAGAAAAACGGCGTATGGGACAAATCGCAGTTTAAGAAAACCCGAGAAGTTTTACTAAATTGAAGTCAGGTTGAAGGGCGTGACTGCACACACCTGAACAAGACTTGATAAATAAAGCGTTTAAATACATTGAATTTATCAAATTTTGTGATAGAAGTATACCATGCTTTGTTTTGCGGCTGAAATTTGAAATAACGAGTTATATTTTGTTAATTCAGGACAAAAAAAAAAAAAAAAAAAAAAAAAAAAGAACAAAGCAGAAAAATGTCACTTAAAATTCTATTTTGTTTGAGACAAACAATTCTTTCTTTTCTTTGAGAATGACAAATTTTTAAGTTGGGGAGTTTGATGAGCTTAAGTCATCTCTTTTAGTCCATTTTGTTTGATTTTTCGATTAAAATTGAATATTTAATATACGAATTATGAAGAAACTCACCAATTTGTCATTGGCGAGGAAGGCGAAAGATGAAAAATCGGTAAGTGGATAAAAATCGTCGATAGTAGAGCGGAAATAAAGCGATTAGTGAGCTGATGCGCGGTCTTGAGTACACGATTCGAGTTACGAGTGCGACATCGGGGAAGATTAAAGGGAATTTGAGGCAGGTCGCGACAGGGATCACAGCGTAGGCAGCTGAGGAAAGAGCAGGAATTAAAAGAGTAATGCGGCAGTATGAAATGGCGACATCATAAACTACCAGTGCAACTTCGAGCAGCATCAAGTGATGTCGCGACAGAAGGCGATGTCGCGACGCAAGTACCGCAGTGTCCGTGAAGAATGATGGATGAAGTCAAGACATCACAAAGAGAACATATAGAAGGCTTCAAAAGCGGAGTGAGTTGATGTCGCGGCGCGAAACACCCATTCTAGCGGCGGTTAATTGCGATGTCGCGTAAAGAAGGCGATGTCGCCACGCAACGACAAGCGATGAAGTCTGAGAGAATTTAGTACGATGTCCACGACATCAAGGAACACTCATTCAAAGATGCAGTATAAAGAGCTGAAGTCGCGACAAGAGAAACGAAGTCGCGACATCAGGCACGATCATACGAAGCAGGCAAAGGCTGACTCAATATCGGGACATCAAGAATGACCATTTCTATTCATGATAACCCCAGCGGGGTGATGTCGCGACATGAGTATAGATGCCAGCGACATAAGAACTGTCGCGACAAAGAGCGAGATGTCGCGACATGGAGGCCCGTCGACAAGAACTTTGAATGTAGCGACATGGAGGTATCGCGACAAAGAAGCGAAGTCGCGACATGGCGAGTGACTGGGCACAGGTACTTTAGGAAATCTGGCCAGGTCACATTAGGTTCTAAGGCTATTGGAAACCACATAAATAGAAAGCTACCGGATCAGCGCCGTCGCGAGGGCGCATCGGAGGAGGATCATTGGCCTAGGCTTCACTTTATTTTTTCTTTTTTTTTTTTTCTTTTCTTTTAGTCGATTTGACGATTGTTTCTCGTATTTTCTTTTCTTTTTCTTTTCGTTTTGTTTTGTTTGGATACGAATATTATCGTTGGTGGTAGATATTCAAAATCAATTTCTTTTCAAATTCTACTGGGCATTATGGAATTTCAGACAGGATCTGAGAGATCGATTGTTCCGGTTTCCAATTCGCGATCGTTCTATTGATCGATTGGAATCTTTGTAGTGCGTAGTCGGTAATCAAAGATTTCGACCTCCATTAAGAGAACGTTTTAGTTAGAATTGATCTTTCCTGTAGTATTTTCCAGTATCTTGTTCATTTCAGTTTACGAATTTACTTCAGATTATTGGTTTATTGATTTTGGATATGAATATCAGTTTCCTATACGTTAAGTGCGTCATTACCGATTTCAAGGAAGTCCTCACGAGGTGACACGGGAAGAGCGATCTGGGGAGTAACGTCACGGAGTTCTTTGAAGGTATACTAACTTTTGCTATTAGGGATCAGATTTGCACTTTGCAAGTTCACTTGAATAAAATCTCTTCTCACTTGAAGTCAAGAGCAGGTTGAGTGACTTATCTATTTAAACAAACGGAAGATTTCACCTCAGGTCGGATAGTGAGGCCAATCAGAGTGTTAGGCAGGATCTAATCGAGGAAAGGTTGATCTATTCTAATTTCGAGAAGAGTAATTTGGAAGTTGGCATCCTTGCTTGACCGATAGCAGGGGCTAAGGTGTCTGGATCCATAAAGTGGAGTATGGTATTGCAAAGAAAAATACCCCAGTTAAGGAAGTTCTTGTTAAAAGTAGTTATCTAAATCCACGTAATTCGAGAAATCGGGAAAAATGAATAACGAAATGTAGATGTGGAGAAGATCCATTTGCACTAAAATTGCCTTAGACGGATTTTAACTTGAGATAATCAAAAATTCAATCAATATTCACTCTGGGAATTGATCGTTCCTCTGAGAATTTGTTTCTCTTGATGTGTCTCTTTTATGATAATTTAAGTATTCATTTCTTGTTATAGAACTTAGATTTTACCTTCATTCATTTTATTTCGATTTATTCTAATTCCATTTTCTTGAGATTAGTTATTTTCCGGCTTTTCTGTGGTGCAGTTTATCAGCGATGGTCCCAGATAGTATGAATTTAAATTAGTCGAGGGTAGTTGATTTAAATTCTTGAGATCCCTGTGGGATCGATATCTGAATAATCCATTTATTACTTGTCGACACATTGCACTTTGCGGAATATCAGGACGAAACCAAGTTTTGAACACTTGATTTATTTTAAAGAGATTAATTGGGTTATATAGTGTAAGGATGAACAAAGTTTTGATCTTTGTTCTTTGGGGATTAGACAATAGTCCTTTGTAATAGTGTCATAAATTTTTATATGTTCAGCCCAGTGCAGCCAGCAGGCACCATCCACGACAGGCGCCATTTTGATTCGTGCCACGGTAGGGTGATCGGAATCAACAGGTATATCTAGTTCCTCCTACTGTAGTCAAACTCTTTGCCGATGCATAAGCGGTCTAGGGTCGGAACACGGGGATGGGTTTTAACCGTGTCTGAATGATTTGAGTGAAATCAAAATTGGTGAGTTAAATTTAGATTTAAAGGCTTGAAGTAAAATGGGATTGATGGATTTAGGCTTGAAATTTAAATAAAATAAAATGTAAAATAGAACTCCTTGACGGTGGGCCAGGTTAGATCCTAGGCTAGCGAGAGGTCGGGTTGAATTTCTGCATTAGAGAAGATGACATATGATCATCTCCCCGGCAGATCTTCATTTGGCATTAAAACCTAGCCTAATAATTTTCCTTTTGATAAGCATTTATTTAACATTTGGTTCCCTAATTTAAATCTGTTTGACTCATCTGATTCGTAAGGAAATACAACTAATGAATCTCGATGGATCTAATAATAAGCATCCAGCTTGAACCCTAAGATTACCAAGTATTGATCCAAAGTGAATTCACCTCTGATGAACCTAACCCCTTAACTACCTCGAGTGGCTGTGAAACACAACTAATGGATCATCAAGTGTATCTAAAGCTAGAATACACTAAACCACAAAAACACTTAAGTAATGGCCAAAAGAAAACAAATCAAAGAGCTTTAAACCTAGAAATGAAAATTTGGGAACGAAATGACAAAACACACTGCATGAAAAAACGGTGGAACCACGTGACCTAAAGATCTCACCCCAACTGACCTTTTACTTGAAAGTGGTTTTGGCAGCTCTATCTCAAGATTATCATCCTGGAGTGTTTGCTTTAACCAAGAAAGGAGAGAAAATGAGAGAAAAGAAAACTAGAGAAGATGCGCGTATGTACTAAAAGAAAGTTAGAGTTACAACATAAGGTGGCTTATATAGCCAACCCAAATGTATTAGAAAATACAAGAAAGCCTAACATTTTGGCTAATACACAAAGGAATGATAGTATACACCAAGAAATGAAGTCGGTTGGCATTAATTACAAAAAGATATTAAAGCGAGACCCAATTTCATTTATGCACAACAATTTTTAAGCTATGTAGCGAAATTTAGCTAGACATCGCGAAAAGATTTAGCTAGATATTGAAATTAACACGAGAGATAAGCGAAATCGGAGAATTTGGCTATGTTGCCCCTTGTCTAAGCCCAGCTAGCAAATTTATTGTAGCGAAATTCATGAGATGCGAAATTGAAATTTAAGCTATCAACGATTGATTTATTATGTGAGAGTTTCCTGAAGAGATATGAAATTGAAGGAGACTAGCTATCAATTTGAATTTTAGCTAGCCTAGCCAGAAAATCAGGGTTTCTCTATGATCTTTGTTCCATTGGCCCACTTCATTTCTATGCTTCTCTTCATTTTCTTCACCTTCATTTTTCTTCTATTTTCTTCTCTTCTTTATTCTAGTCTAAGTCATGATGTTGAGTTTGACTCGAATTCTTCGTCTTGGAGTCGACTAATAATATTGTATGGTGCTTCATATTCAAGTACCACAAAATACGATCATTAGAATAGTAGGGACCTTAATATGTAAATTGGGTTAATTATAGCAATTAGTACACAAAGCGCTTAAAACCTGGCAAAATAGGGTTCAAATAGCACTTTGGCGCTAATCAAAACTTGATATGGATGAGTTAATGACCAATCCAGGATTACTTAAACAATTGGGACCTTAATAGGGTTGTCGCCAGACATGACCCAATGGATTTGGGCTTAGAGGTTAAGGCCTTTAGAGAAGCCAGGAATATATGTTCTTCCCTAGGATGTAGGGTGAGAGTTGACTTGATAGGTCGGGATTATAAGTGAGAGATCTCTCAGATTCTGCTCATGGTGGACCCCGGGATTGGGTGTCTGATATGGCATGTGCGTTCGTGTGCACGGTAACATCGCGTTGAGTTGGGTGTGGGTGCACGGTATGGTCATTCACCACTCTTGGTGAGTGTGGGTTGAGTTTGTCTTTAGGACTATGTCCAATGAAGACTCATAGTTCGATTCAGAAAATGAAGAGTAATTAAAGTGTGTTGGGTAAAGCAAAAAGGGGAGTCGTTAATCCCCTAAGGTGAGAATCCTGGAGTTAGGGTGTAAGAGACCCAGGGAGATATCCCTAAATTTCTGTGTGAAAGTAAGAACCGAAGTGTAGTAGAAAGAGTTATGTTAATCAAGATGAAAACACATGGTCAGGTTATCACGTAGACTTAGAGTTGAGTGATGGGAGTGGGGAGTGACTAGATTTGGGATACCTTTGGAAATTACCATTGGGTGTCGTTGGCGACGAGGCTCGGTATATGGATGTCATACGTGACATGAACTAGGTTAGTGGACTATTGGTTGTCGGCGATTGGGCGCCGGAAGGTCGGCGTTTACGCCTGAAAGTAAGGTTGTGTGAGGGTTACACGTTGTGTGGATTATATCTGGTGTTGAGACCGCGGCTGACATACGTCTTGGATCATAAGGATGAGGAGCACCGCCCTTAGTGGGATCGCCTACAATGCGAGTTATCGGGCGGTATCTGGATGGCCTGCTGAGACGTGTATGGAAGGCCCGTATAGACCATCGTTATGTTGGACAGAGATGGGAGGAGAGTTCCATCAGCCGGTCCCAATCGGGTCGCACCACCAGGAGAAGGTGAGCTTGATGCGACGGCGTCTTCTCGACGAGCGGGAAGGCTATCTCTGGATGGCGCAGCGTCAGGCCACCCAGGTTAGGAGTTGGGGATCATGTCTTCTTGAGAGGTGATGCCTAAGAGAGAGTGAAATTCGGGTTCGGCAAGGCGTGAGAAGTTATTCGGGGTTTGCATTGGACCTTTGAGATGCTGAGAGGATAGGCATTATAATGGTGTCACCGGTTAGGCGATTCTGCCCGACATGTCGGGTGTCGCGGGGTGTTTTCCATGTCTCTGGGTGCTCGGAAGTATCTCTCTAGATCCAGCTCATGTTGGCGGATTGGGGACAAATAAGTTGACATGATGGGACCTTTGAGGAGGGACCGGTGTGTATTTTGGATGTGGTGATCGGGTTTGCGACAGAGACCAGTGAGGCTAGTGAGTCTTATGGCGGTATAGATTGGAGGAGTCAGCGTCGAACCTTGAGGACCACGATCACTAGACCACACACTTCTGTTTTAGGGATGAAGAGTCTCGTGGTTTAGTCGTTTAAGAATTAAATGATTGTTTACATGCATGATATAGTACACGTTGCATATGCATGTGAGTGATTGTGATTAATCTTTGATTTGGGACGAAATTCCTTTTAAGGAAGGAGAAGAATGTAAGACACGAAATTCCAATTTGGAAAAATACTTAAATCATATTATTTAGTTACAAAATTGTAATTTAGGTTAAAATCCTAAATTTATTCTGGATCTCGGATAATGAAAGCGAATTTTCACAGGTGGAATCGTCACCATGAGAAATCTAGCTAGCAAGTAAAGTGGTAAATTAGAAATGATCGGGTTGGCACGTTTTTCGAGCATCGCGTTTTAGTGCTTAGTAAAACAGGATTTCGATGTAATGAAGAGTCACATGTAACATGTACTCATGTGCCATAAGTGGTATGAGTAGAGAAATGATGAAAATGGGTGGCTGAAATAGTGTCGAATGTTAAAACTGTGAAAAGAGGGACATAATAGTCATTTTGGAAATTGTTTAAGTCACAAAAAGACAAAATTGTCAATAGTTGTCTTCCCCAAAGTTAAAAAGCCAAAACAAAATGTGAATTAGGAAAAAAATGACGAGTAGCGAATGGGTTTTTAAGAGAGAAAGTGGAAGCTTCTCTCTGAAGATCAGGCGATCGACCAGTCGGAGTCTTGGGACGGAAGGAAAGATTGCTCTGAGACGAGCTGCAGCGTGGACACCGGTTGAGGGTTTTGACAATTTAAGGCTATGTTAATGTTTGAGTTAAGATGGGGCGTGAGGCGTTTGATCGATTCTAGAAATCTTGGAGCAGAGGTGTTAATTTTAAAGCCCTTATTAGACGGTCTAGTATTTCATCCATGAAATTATTTAGTGCCATAATTGAAATGTGTCTTTATGGGTGGAAGAGTTGTACTCATGATCGGTAGTGGCCACCCATAGCCTTTTGAACTCTTTAAAGTGCGCCATAAACCTCAGGTCTCTATCGGAGCACTATGGATCTTAGTACTCCATTGTGGCGGGCCATCTCTCGAATGTACAAGCGGTCGAATCTCTCCAATGTGGTCATCGACCACGAGGAATTTAGAAAATGTGCCGACCGTGAGCAGTCGGCTATCTATCTGCATCATGTCTTCGGTATCCATAGCTTCAAGTGGGTCAAAAAAATCCATGTCGTGGCGATGCTCCGCCTCCACTTTCGGCACCACCTCCGATCATTTGAAGTAGCCTCTTGTATACGGTGCTTCGACCTTAACATAATGACACGTGGTTGTCGTCGAGACAAAGTCCTACGTGTCTCTTCATCCCGCGCTCGATGGTAGCGGCGAAGATCACGGTACATCTTAAATTGCCACTGGATGCCGCAGCCCAGTCGGAAGCGGTGAAACTCCCACGAAGATCATCTCTCAGATCGGTCAAATTTGAGACCCTTTTACCCCACGATCCTCTATCTTTGAAGACTACCATCTGGCGTGGAAGGTCCGACCCTCGTCACTGTGCACAGCGTACTCGATTTTGATGGATATATTATCTCGCGTCCTACCCTGGAGGACTCGTCAGCTCCTCTTCAGCGAGAGCGGTGTAATGGCTAAACTCCTAGCGTACCTGAGGCACCTTTCAGCATCACGCCAGTCAAAACTATCCCACCGATCTCGAGCATCGCCACTCCAGGGAAGCTATACTAGCGATACTCCGTGACTTCGTGGCGCATCGGCCACCACATTTGCCTTCCCAGATGGTAATGCAGTGAAGTCGTAATCCTCCCAAGGAGCGACATCCATCTGCGTTGCCTCGTATTTGAGGTCAGCTGCGTGAAAATATGCTTAGGACGTTTGTAGTGCAGGTACACCTTGAACTCCTCGCCATACATTAGTGGCGCCAAATCTTCAAGGCTGAGACTACGGCCGCCAACTCCGTATCGTGTGGGGTAGTGCTCCATGATTTTTCAAGCGCGAACCATAAGCTACTACCCTCCCAGACTACATCAAAACACATCCCAGTCCGGCCCTCGAGGCATCACAATACACTGTGTACCCCTATCCCTTGTCCGAGACTATCAAGATAAGAGGTGAAGTAAGTCTCCTCTTGACTCTTGGAATGCTCTCTGCATTTGTCATCCGTCAAACTTGACCTCCTTAGGGTTAATCTCATCATAGGTGCGCTAATAAGGGAGAAATCCTTAATGAATCTCTGTAGTACCCAGCCAATCGAGGCTTCATTATCTGGGCTAACTTTGGCCTCTCCTAACTCATCCACGACCTCGACCTTCTGAGTCCAGCGTGCGCCCAGTGCGACACCGTGTCCCAATCTCGCCTCGATAAGCCCAGCTTCGCACTTGCGAACTTGGCGTACGGTATGGTCTCTACCGACATTGTGTAACAATCCTCAAGAAGTGATACTAATGCTCCCACTCGTGGGAGTAGATCAAAATGTCCTCACGAGGAACTACGACAGGCGATCTAGATAGAAGTTAGAATACCCTATGCATGAGGTCCGTAGATATTAGCACATTGGGTTAATCGAGCATCCTTGTGAAACTCCAGAAGTGCCCGTAACGTGTCACGAGCGTTGTCTTAGGGATATCTGTCTCCACCCCAACCCTCGGTGATAGTAACCGAGTGAAGATACATCTTGGAGTAGACTTGCGCTCTCTCAAGCGATCAAACAAGTCATCAATCCTAAACCGATGATGCAGATTCTTATTCATGTAATTGTACATATTGATGCAGTTGAAGGGTCTTGTCCTTCTTCTTCGTAAATAGGATCGGAACGCCCCATGGTGAAGTGCTCGATCTAATGAACTTGCTGTCATTAGCTCATGTAGTTGGACTCACGAGTTCCTCTGACTCAGCGGTGCCGTCTGGAGTCATAGAGATGGGCGAGTACCATGGTGTAACTCGATCACAGGAAGTCCTCTGACCCTCTGCGGAGGCAATCTGATAGCTCATCAGGAACGTCCTCCTTGATCGCAAACTACTCGAGGTAGATCTAAAGTGGGGTCTCACACCTCGTCCTCTAGAGGTAAGGCTTGCTGTGACAGCTAATTGTCGACACTTGGTTCGTACAACGGCGTAAGGCGAAATATCATCTTGTCCTTAAAAATACAACACGAGTGCAGATCCTACGTGGCGGTAACCCTCACTGCGCTCCTGATCGATAACGACTCTATACTGGTGTCAGCGATCCATCCCGGGATGACGTCAAACTTTGGCATGTCCATGACCCTCGGGTCCTTTGTGAGTAGAGATCCGAGATCTCTAACTTGCAACTCGACATATCATCCGCATCCTCGCTACCAATCCTGAGGAGAACTCACATCTGAGGGCCTCGAGGCCTCAACCTCTAAGCCCGACTCTATCATAAGTGATCGACAATGAATGATCACGAAGTACGGGGAATCAAATAGCACTCTTGCCCATGGCGAGCTAAAGCGTGCCTTATGGCGGCTGATCTGCTAGCTTCCACGGCCGTTGGTGTGATAAGCGTGAGTCGCCCTGAACCCTTGGCGTCCACGCTTGTGGGCCTGGAGTCCTCTTCCTCGGCCCATAGCCTAGCCTCTGCGGCTTGCTGTGTAGCAGGAACATCACGACTCCACAGGCGGCTCTGGCTTCCTCACGGCACGTACTGAGTGGAGGGAATGAAGGCTGTGTCCCTCTCTTGTCCCTCTGGTGTGGCTGACTAGCGCTGTCCGAGCCACAGGATCCACGTCTCTGGGGGCGATCCCTCACTCGTATGTGCAGGCTGCGGCAATGGTAGCACACCATCTGGCTTGTTTGTGACTACGATCTGTCCACGGCTTGGATGCGTGCAATCTTGGAACCTCGTGAACTAGAAGCTATGCCTTTCCAGAACTGAAGAAGGCGACTCTGCTTCCTCTTTGCTAACACGCGTCCCGATTGCTACGTGCGTCGCTCGATCTCTCTCTATGGTGGGGCCATACTTGACCATAGAGTCCATGTCTTATGGCGAAGTCTACGATCACACTGAATGGACCGGCTTTAGTCCATTCTCGAATCTCTGACCTTGGCCATGTCCATGGCAGTAAGTCATCGGCAAAATGCAAATTTAGCTCAGTGAATCTAGCCACATGCTTGATATACGGTCATAGTCCGGTACCTTTGGCTTCACAGGAACTCCGGATCCTTTAAGTGACGGCCGATTAATCGGAAATACTTGCCCGAAAAAGATCATGGAACTCTACCATTGTCATTGCCTGCAGATCTACAGGGTCTTTGTCGATTCCACCATATTTGGGCCCTCGCCCTCCCAGTTGGAATGCGGCTAGTGCGATCACAGTCGTGTGGGAGTGCGTCTCCATGGCCTCAGGCTTACCTTCTCGACTGCATGAACCAATGATACGCCACCATCGGATCTCACTCCCCTGAATATCGGAGGATGATGTGCCACTGAACCTCTGGAGGTTACTCGGACCTCCACGGCTCTGCTTTACTAGCACGTAGAAATGCGGCGGCAACAATCCGACCTCGTGAGGCTGTGGTCGAATCTTTGGTGGTGCTTGGCTGGCACCGGGTGGAACTGACCCTTTACATCCTTTGCCATCGACTAACCGATACATATGTAGATAATGATTAAGATTCAATGCGTATCTTTAAGGTGTAAACCTGACCAAGAGACACTATTCCGCATCACAAGAAAAATTTTATACTATGTACATGCATTCACCATTAATGCAAAAACAATAATTCCATTTATTAAATCATATTAAAAAAAATATATTTTTTATTTTTTTTTATTTTATTTTTGAAAACCTGGTGAGCGGTGCTGTGAGCGGTGTTCTTGAGCACGATTACGTGGTGGCGGGTGGTGCCTGATGCACACCTGCAGCCCGGTGCATGCACTGTGGCGCATTGCGCTCGCCGCCATATATTAAGCGCGCCGCTGGCGCTGCACTGTCTCGTCGATCCGTGTCATGACACCTGCTTGGGCACGTATGCTTGGCCCGTTAGCCAGCGATGCAATTCTTGTGTCGCCAAGCCCCGATCCACGATACAAACTTTGCTTATCGCAACCACGAGCCTATACGCGTGCTGTATCGCTTCGCTACATGCGTCGCGTGTCGCCGCCGCCCACTGGCGTGTCGCGAGTGGCTGGCCGTATTGCTTTGTATCGACGCGTATTACGACACAAAGGCCGCGATCCGATACAAACCATTGTATGCGACTCACTATGCGAGGCCTTGTCGCGCGCCACCTTACCTTTCGCCTACAGCCTTGGCCGGCGTATCGTAGCCTACGCCGTGTCGTGAAACATATGAGCTTTCACCAAACGTATGAGTGACTGTGCGCACCCTAAATCTTTGTGTCACGACCACAATCCATTCCCATATCATGACTGGGCTGGAAAATAGCGTAGCTCATCAGAAAGATCTCACCTGATAATTTTTTTCATTTGTTTCCTGCACCTGGAAACACGAAAAATATATTATTTTTTTTTCATTTTCCAGTAGGACCAAATAAATTCATTAAAAACTATTAATTTTTTTCCGGTTTACACCTTTGCAAACCTCGAAAAAAAATTTCTTCCATACATTTTTTTCCTATGTGCTGTTCATCGACACCTGATTCACCTGACATACCTGACAATTCATGTTATACACCCGATCACATAAACACCATGCATGTAGTGTTCTAAAATGCTATCCGTGGTACCCTGGGTAATCCACATGCTAAACTCACAACATCTAGCCACCAGGATTCATTGGTGCTCTCACCCCAATGACCATGGCCTAAGCCCAGGAGTCCCTCGAGCCTAGGTTTTCATTTACCTAAACTCTACACCAGGGCTCCAAAGGTGATCCGTTTACCTTAGCTGCGATACCAAGGCTGTGGCGGTATCGGGATAGCTATGGATGCAGGCAGGGCTCCACACAGGTGTCGGTTTACCTAAGCTCGATGCAGAGCTAGCGGCCTTTGATTCAGGGATAGGTTGGCCGGCAGGTCGACCTGGGAGTCTTGTGGATGTCAGTGGCAGGCACCGTTCACGAAAACCGGGCGAGTCTCCTTTGTGGGGAGCTTTGCGAGGCTAAAACCACATTCTGGCAATCAACAGCGACCATCTTAGGGTCCATGTCACGAGTAAAAATAGTCCACTTAGGCCCATGCATGTCTAGAAATTTCATCAACTATATGTACGATAGTTAAGAGTTATTACAATACTCTTAGCAAAACATATATCAAAAATTTTAAAGTTTTAATACATGTTACACCAGGCGAATACAAAGCCACAGCATTTCTTCATGCGACCTCTAGTGAGCGTCATCCTCCTGTACACTCCACATGCACAAATAAAGTGATCCCTCGGCGGGGTGAGCAATGCCCGGTAGAGATAATTTCCTCGTGGGTTACTTTCCACCCTAAGTGCGTAGTAAGCGTAAACAATCACACCGGTAATGCGATCTGCTTGAATGTCTGCATGCCCCGATCTCATGTCTCGGAGTCCTCATGAGCCTCCCTCACACGTGCCTAAGCCAAATGAGAGTAAAAATACAGTTTTCAAAACAAAGTTTTTGTTCTCGAAAACTTACCTCTGAAGTTTTCGTAAAATTTATTAGACTGACCCTAAAGAGAGACGAATGCATTTGGATAACCCTCAGAAACAATTCATGGGCTTCGAAGGGTGTGGACAATCTCCTAACACGATTCTCAGAAAAATCTTAGTCGAAATTCCTTTCGAAACATTTTCGTTTTTGTTTTCTTTCATGTAATGCACTCACACCTAATATTCCTAGGATTTGCCCAGGTGCATATGAATACGTTATGCGATTCGAAATATTAAGTTGCTAGTATATTTTCATGTATACATTAACATAAATAAATTCACACAATTCATATTTATTGATTCACAATCAATAACACCCCGAATTAGCACATGGGCTAATTAACAAATCAAGCAATTCATTTTGAATTACCAAAACCACAATCTTGACAAAATCGTGAGCAGTGAAACCACCGGTCGGCATACATTCACGATACTAATAGAGATTTTCTCCACTCGGTTCAAATGTTTTGAGGTAGTGCGGCTAATCAAACTCGAAATATCCCTAACCATTCACGTAGGCTTCTTGGCCAAAGATAACGCAGTAGGAAAGAATCATACATGGCAGGTTGTCGAACTTCACCGTCGGTGTCCGCAGCGTAGCCCTCGCCGCATAGATCGACTTTGCTTATTACTCGTCGGCGAGTGTAGAGGCGGAGATTTAGAGAGAAGTCACCCTCTCTCTCTCTAAAATCTTGGATCAGCCCTCCTTTGTTTTTATAACTCGCTTTAGGCGAAGAAAAGCTATTAAACTACATGTATACTCTGTTTAACTTTAATGAATTCTATCCATATCCATTTAAGTGACTTTTGACACGTGGCTTAATTTAAGCCATTAAATCTCGCCCTCTCTACAATAAATTGCAACGTAATAAATGGGTACATGTAGTATGTGACTTTTGTCATCACATGTCTCTCCTGAATAAGTTTCTGACCAGCGACCTTGGTGCCTCGAAAATGTGAAATTAGTGTCTCGGGTCGACGTATTAGCTAGATTTGTGAAAGCGATTCGATGGTGAAGTCGTTCATCATTCGAATCTAGAAAAATTTTGGGTTTGACGAATTACCATTTACCATTTTTAGAAAATTGATTTTACGGGTTTTACAATCAATAGCATACCATCACACTGGACCTGCAATAAGTCCCCGCTTCCTGTCCCCGAATCATCAGAATGATCCTGATATCAAGCATTGGATGAACCAATCGATTAGAATCATTCTACTCCGTTAAGCGTCATGACATGGAAGAAAGCGGAGAGAACAAGCAAGATGAAACAGAAAGGAGGCTGCGAGGCCACCGCGAGGCGCTTGTGGAGGGGAGATGATTAGTTACGAGGCGGATAAAAGTCACGATCTTGGAAAGGATATAGATATGATCATTTGCGCGCATCCAACTTCTACCATGATAAGGAAGGAGCTCATTGTCACATGAAGAATGTCGATACCCCAGCAGATGATATGGATTGTCCTCGGGCGGTTCCCCCATCTTTAGTGTCTCAAATGAAGGATGCTGAGAATTACAAAGACTAAATCGTGCAAAAGGCCTTCACATCACCACGCGCTTCGGTGATCATAGTTAGTGGTGCATCTCGTAGGCGAGAGGAGAGAGGTAAGCGAAGCCGAACCCGGCCAGTTCGGGCCCTTGGGAGCAGCGTGATGTGCGTGGCACGTGCCTGTGGCTTGTACATCGCGGCTGGTGCCCCGGGCCAGCGTTACGTAATATCGCTGCATTTTAATTCGCAGACTCGATGACATGCTCTCTTCGCCCCTAGGACAACACATTCTTGATTATGAGCCTCTTTGTGGGGTTTGTCATACCAGCTTTCGCCACATTTGATGGCTCCA